>CM061531.1:327734966-327751228 GCA_030545055.2 Neoaliturus tenellus | reverse complement strand
CCTTCTTCAACCTGCTAAACTCACATTCCCACATTTCTACAATATTATAGTCCGAAAGTTTATCAATTTTGGATTTTGTTCTCTCATATCTAATGTGAAGAGTGTCAGAGGGATCCTCCTTCAAAGGTTCTTCCCTTCTGTATGGGTAGCATTTGGGACAGCCATGCCAGTAGCATCCGTGAAATTCATAGATGTTCTCTCCATCAAACCCGTCTACTTTTAACCCATTAATTTTGGCTTCTTTGCCCCGTCCTGCATGCTGTATCTTAATTCCACGTTTCTCCTCCTCCCACGTCAACCACTGCAATGCAGCAGCTGATTGAGTGTCGGAAAAACGATACCCACCTTTTGGAATCAAGCCAATCGTATTCGGTTTTAGGAAATTACGACGGAAAGCTAAGTTGCACGCGCTAGCTATAGTAATCGCTTCAAGGAACGGGTCTACGTTGCATTGCTCAAGAAGCAAGGCTCTAAATTTAATACAGGCATGGGCCAGAATGTCGACATCTGAAATGCAATATTCTAAAATTTCTTTTTGAAAGTCAAATTTGTAATCTTCCGCTACTCGCTCATCATACCACTTTTCAAAAGCTGAGTGGGACTCTTCGAACATAGAGTCTGGACAGTAATACTCCTTGGCTGGCATAGGGCCTACATAATTTTGATTCGCCAATGTGTTAAAAAGATGTGGGAAATAGCCTTTCTTCTTCTCTGGAGGCAGGTCAAACGCTTTCGGGAGTGCAGAGAGGGACATGGGGAAGTAGCTAAGTGAATCGATAAACCTTACATTATCTACTTCAATTAAGATTGCTTTAGTCCCCCGAGAAGTGACGTTTGGTACAAATTTAGTTTCCTCCATCAAATACTTTAAGATAAACTGAAAGTCAAAGCCCTGTCCATTATGGGCGATCACACATACAGTCTTGAAATTTTTTCTCGCCTGCATAACATAATCCATAAACTGTTTGACAGGGTCTTCTTTGAATATATTTTGCCTTTCCAAACAAGTTTCACACTCATTTCCGTTAATACATTTAAAGCAGTACTGTTGGGACACGCACAAGTTGACTCTATGAATTTTAGTTTCACTATCGGAAGCCAATGATTCGTCTTGGCGGGTCTCCAAATCAAAGAATATAAATAAGAAATCGCGATCCTTCGGAGTTTGCTTATCTACACGCATGAAACACTGGTGGTCAGCCGGTTTATAGTCTTTGCAGGTGCTACAAAACACTTCACCACATACGTGGATTGACTTACGTTTAGTTGGAAAAACCATTTTTTGACAATGGCGACAGAACTGGATGGATTTGCAAATTTGGCCACGATGGGCTATCAAACACTGCTCATTTTTAAAGTGGCGACAGCAAAATCGACAAGTGAGGCCACCATGTTCAAGCTTACATGGAGGAGATATAGAGTGACATGATGTGCATTTGTTAGTACATCGATGTTCAAACTTATTGTTGGAGGGGACATGGCACGCCTCACAGTAGTAGACACAAGCAAAAGCAGCTGTGAGACTAGTAATTACATTATAATGGCCATTATGGAAAAGCAAGTTAATTTTAAGGTTAGCATCTTCACTGCCACCAGAAAAGTATACATCGCGGCCTTTCGACCTGTAATTGTAAACAGTTATTCTGTACTTTTTAAGATGGGCCTGAAGCTTCTCAAGCTCAGGAATGCCCGCACCTTCCTCTGGGATCTCTACTCTCGCCTTTGCTATTAGTTTTTTAGCTCTAAGTGTTTGTCTCGACCCCTTATCCTTTCGAATAGCATAGGTCTGGGGATCATTCTTCGCATACGCTTTTGCCACTACCAAAGCCCTGGGAAGACACAAGTTATCTTTGTTTTTTATAACAACGATTCCCTGTCTCGCCTTACACTCTTCTTCGAAGGTGTTATAAAATCCAGAGCGTTTTCTACCACGACCTACAGGCACGTTAACTCTTACCACATCAACTCTAAATGTATCAGTTGATTTGATATTTTCAGAGTTTGATTGGACAATTCCTCCAAATACACTCCAGAGTACATCACTGTTAACTTCAGAAGCTGGACGTGGAACAATATAACCCGACTCTTTTGTTTTCAAATTTATACTATCTAATGTAAAGCCAAGGTAATCATTAGGATGGCATTCGGATTTCGCTCTCTCGACTATTTGAGCAAATCCCTGCCTAAGCCATTCAAATTCAGACGTTCCAGCTGGGGGGTTTGTAAACTTAAAAATAGTTTTAAGACCATACAGCCTGAATTTTTTTATGTACCACTGGTCCTCGCTAATGAAATGGATTGGTTCAGCCATATTTTGAGAATCCATTTTAGAAGACGATTCCATTTTTATAAAAATACTAAGCTTGTTATGAAGAGAAAATGGGATTTTTATAGTAAAATTGAGGTTATGTTACCCGCACGTCTGTACAGTACCACGTCTGAGACTAAAGCAATAGAGCTGATAACTATAACTTTATAAAAAATCACTAAGGGACTGGTATTACTATATGTACAGTAAAAGTACAATCAAAAGTGAGGCTATGTTACAAGAGACTAACACGTCTGTACAGTATCACGTCTGAAAAGACACTAAAACAATAGAGATGATAGCTCTGGTTTTATAGGGGTTCAGCAGGCCCCCTGTATACTGTATACTGTAATTTTTACTAATAAATTACTAAAGTGCAGTGTAAGGTTATGTTACCAGCACGTCTGTACAGTATCACGTCTGAAAACAAACTAAGCCAATAGAGTTGATAGCCCTGGTTTTATAGAGACTCACTAAGGACTCGCTCTGGTATTACTATATGTACAGTAAAAGTACAATCAAAAGTGAGGTTATGTTACGCAAGACCGACACGTCTGTACAGTACCACGTCTGGAAAGACACTGAAGCAATAGAACTGATAGCTCTGGTTTTATAGGGGTTCAGCAGGCCCCCTGTATACTGTATACTGTAATTTTTACTAATAAATTACTAAAGTGCAGTGTAAGGTTATGTTACCAGCACGTCTGTACAGTATCACGTCTGAAAACAAACTAAGCCAATAGAGTTGATAGCCCTGGTTTTATAGAGACTCACTAAGGACTCGCTCTGGTATTACTATATGTACAGTAAAAGTACAATCAAAAGTGAGGTTATGTTACGCAAGACCGACACGTCTGTACAGTACCACGTCTGGAAAGACACTGAAGCAATAGAACTGATAGCTCTGGTTTTATAGGGGTTCAGCAGGCCCCCCTGTATACTGTATACTGTAATTTTTACTAATAAATTACTAAAGTGCAGTGTAAGGTTATGTTACGCAAGACCGGGACGTCTGTACAGTACCACGTCTGAGACTAAACCAATAAAGCTGATAGCTCTGGTTTTATAGAGACTCAGTAAGGACTCGCTCTGGTATTACTATATATACAGCAAAAGTACAATCAAAAGTGAGGTTATGTTACACAAGACCGACACGTCTGTACAGTATCACGTCTGAAAAGACACTGAAACAATAGAGATGATAGCTCTGGTTTTATAGGGGTTCAGCAGGCCCCCCTGTATACTGTATACTGTAATTTTTACTAATAAATTACTAAAGTGCAGTGTAAGGTTATGTTACGCAAGACCGGGACGTCTGTACAGTACCACGTCTGAGACTAAACCAATAAAGCTGATAGCTCTGGTTTTATAGAGACTCAGTAAGGACTCGCTCTGGTATTACTATATATACAGCAAAAGTACAATCAAAAGTGAGGTTATGTTACACAAGACCGACACGTCTGTACAGTATCACGTCTGAAAAGACACTGAAACAATAGAGATGATAGCTCTGGTTTTATAGGGGTTCAGCAGGCCCCCTGTATACTGTATACTGTAATTTTTACTAATAAAGTACTAAAGTGCAGTGTAAGGTTATGTTACACGAGACCAACACATCTGTACAGTATCACGTCTGAGACTGAAGCAATAGAGCTGATAACTATAACTTTATAAAAAATCACTAAGGGACTGGTATTACTATATATACAGCAAAAGTACAATCAAAAGTAAGGTTATGTTACACAAGACCAGCTGAGTTACATTATAAACTGCTATGTATTTCCCTTCAATAAAATTGTACTAGTATCTACTAACTTATAAAGACTGCTCACCCTCTGTCTTAAAAATATAAGGATTTTTCTTTAAGATAATACCATAACACTATACTGCCTCCTAAGTATTGATCTGCTATTGAGAAGGTAGAGCCCTGCGCCAACAGGTCTGTAGGCCTCTGTCTGTTATTTTAAGATGTTTTTTATTTTTTAATATGTCTGACCTTGACCACTACACTCTTCTTAGTCTTAACAAATACTTAGAGACTCAAAGAAACAGTCATACACCAGCAGGGGATAAAAAATTAATAGTTGTATGTTTTTTTATTTTTCACAGTTGTGACCTTGAATCTGGGAAGTGATGCTTAGCATTTTATTACATACTAACACTACACATATACACATACCAAGTTTAAAGAAAATCCGTAGTGCCATTCTCAAGATAAAAAATAAAACTTTTTTGCGCCTTCATTTTTTGGATACCTTGTGCCATGCATTTTTAAATACCAACTAAGTGTACACACATACCAAGTATGAAGTTAATACATGAAGCCATTCCTAAGATATGATTTTTCAAAGTTTTGCCCCTTCATTTTTTGGATGCAACCCACAACATTTTGGTTAATTTTGTTATTTTAGGGTACCTACCCCCCAGGGGCACCTCTACTTCGTAGAAGGTGGTTTTTTGAGGTCCCCGGACCCCTAGGACACACCGTTTTCGAGATATTTGCGTTTTTTAGATTTTTAAGCCAAAATTTTCATGTTTTTTCACTTTATATAGTATAATATGCACTTTATTTGGGTGTTGTACATCATTTTACGTATTCTAAACTTTATATAGTATTGTTTACACTTTAAATAGTATGACCCCAGCGATCCATATGGTCTTGTTCCCCATGATGACAGAAAAAACGGCTGACGATTGGCGCGAAAGGGCGCCGCCATCTTGATGACGTCAAACTTGGCACAAAAATCCTATCAGCTGTCAAAATTGGCGCAAACGCTGCGATGACGTCACAAAAAAAAAGCTCAAATTGGCGCGGACGCCGCGATGACGTCACAGAAAAACAGTCAAATTGGCGCAAACGTCGCCATCTTGATGACGTCACAAAAAAAAAGACGCCATGACGTCACAGAAAAAAGACGCCGCCATCTTGAAAAAAAATGGCGCGAACGCCGCCATCTTGATGACGTCAAAATTGGCGCGAAAATACATGGGCGCCGCCATCTTGGTTCTCGTTTCCCGGGATACCTACTACCCCATAAGAGCCCATGTTAGACCTCAAGTGACCGCCCTAACTACTAATGCTCTTTCTTTTACACAGTGTTCATCTTCACTGACGGGTGGAAGGTTATCAGTTTTTTTGAAGAGGTTTTTAATCACATTAAGTGCAGAAGAACACGTGCCACTCACACTGTTACACACTTTTTGAACGGTGGAAAGGGTATTCTGATTTTCAATGCGTGGCTTTTTAATTTCAGGCTGTTCATCTAAATCATTTCTGTTTGGCGACGGGCGTTTACGGGTACCGCTTGTAACGGATGATGTTGGTTGCTCACAGATTTTTTTATGTCTGTTGAAATAAACATTCAAAACAGTTTTCCCACATTTTTCACATGTTTCCTTTTTATAACGTGAATGGTCTTTATTAGGATTTTTTGAACATATCTTCACATGATGGGAGATGTTTGATTTTGAAATAGGCTTACCGCAGAAGTTGCAATTGACTTTTATTGTCCCCATTTTACTAACCAATCTATAATAGAAAATAAAAAAACATTAGAATAAATTTAAAATAAGGTTAAGTAAATTTCAATAAAAAAATTGACCTATCAGCTTCCATTTTATTACTTTTAAAATTACGTAAACATAGTGTGTATCAAACATTATACACATGGCCCTGAGCACATAACATGGTGTGTATCAAATTGATACACATAGGGCCGGGCTCATGCTATAAAAAAATAGGCTGGGAGTGATTTGGGACTGAAAGAGTTAAAACGCAGTTTTTTGCAACTCTCTTTCGTAAAAACCTCCAATTATACCTTCTCCGTTTTTATCAGCAATCTTGTAGGTGATAGGTCTTGTATTTAAAACATCGACAATTGTGAAAATTTCAGATGTCCAATTTTGTTTGTACTTGTTGGAAAACACGTCTTTTTTAGCCGTAATGCGTACTCTGTCTCCAACATTAAATTTCGCCTTTTTACGTGGTACTCTATTTTCCAGTTCATTGTACATTTTCAATAAATCCTGCTCATTGCCTTTATTCACATCTACAGGTCTCATTTTTATAGTATGATGGAAGTCGTGTTTATTATATTCATCGGTCAATTCTTGCAATATATCGTACCACTTGTGCGAATTTCTAACTTGGAATTTTACTTTTAATTTCTCATTTAACGTTCTGTGATATCTTTCGATTATGGCCGATTTCTCCTCGCTCTCGGTGTGGTACAATTTAATGTTGTACTTTTTCAATGACTTATTAAAATATGTATTTTTAAATTCTGTCCCTTTATCGGTGTGTAAGAGCTTAGGCGGTGAATGACCGTCATTTTTGGCCCGCGCAATTATTTTTTCAAAAGCTGATGACACATCCGGACCATCTTTTTTCTTCAAAGGCTCAGACCAGACAAACTTACTGAACGTATCGATCACATTTAAAATATATTTGTACCACTTGTTTTCTCTAGCATATTCTTTCATAATCAACAGATCGGCCGCCCACAAGTCATCAATGCCTTTCATGACAATCCGGCGTTTTATAAACTTTTTCACGACGGGTCTGTGCAGTTCTTTCGCTTTCAAAACTTCGGGTGGGTCCCTGATGAATGAATTTTTTACACTACCACATATTGCACAATTTGATGTCGCCAACCATCTTTTATTTTTTGTTTTGGCAGTCTTAATATTTTCCGATGTTGTTTTTCTTTTACACCTTTTACAATAAAATTCCATTACTAATAATATAACAACCAGAGAGTTTGAAATAAAAATAGTTTTGGAAAAAAATTTAGCTAAATAAATTATATGATATAAATTTGTAAATATACATATATAGGACGTATAGACGTAATGCAACATAGACATAAAATACGATTGACTAAGGGTCAAAAAAATAAGTTGCGTATCGCTTATAAAAAACAGAAACTGGCTGTTTTAACTTTGAATAGAGATCAGTTAACAAACGGTAATGTTGAAGTTATGTTAACGGATGAACAACATAAACAAATATTGAAAGCTGTGAAAAATAAGAAAGGTGTAAGAGTGATATTAAGTCATACACAGTTGAAAAATAACATTGATGGGGGTCTATTGAAAGAGATTCTGGAGTTGGCAGAAAACAGCATTCCGTATTTTAAGAAATTAGCTTCACCCCTGATTAAAGAGAAAGTTGCTCCCACCATCAAAGAGAAATTCGTTCCGTGGTTAAAAAAGATAATTGACGAAGAGTTGGATACTATCATAGAAAAAGATCCATCTGGTACTGGACTAAGACAAATGATAAATGGTCAGCTTAGTAAAATTTTAAATGATGTAAGAATTAAAAAAAATTAAACCCGTTGACGATGAGTGATCTGGAAGTGTGGGCTAGTAAATTGAAATTGAAGAACTTCCGTGGTGTTTTCAGACGAGAGCTTTTACCTCATGTACCTCGAAAAATAGAGTGCGGAATAATAAATCTAGGGAATTTGGACACGGCTGGCACACATTGGACATGTTATTATAAAAACGGCAAAAATGTGATTTATTTTGATTCTTATGGAAATGCCCCACCACCTTTGGAATTGGAAAAATATATAAGAATGAACGACGGTATTTGTTATAATTCAGATCAATTTCAAAACTATGGCGATCCGCCTATCTGCGGTCATCTATGTTTAGAAGTTTTAAGACAGTTTTCGAATGGAAAAACGTATGATGAAATCAAAGAGGTTTTAAATAAAAATAAATACACTTTTCTAGAATGGTTTAAATAAATTATATTTTACATTTCTGATGTTAATAAATTGTTTATTTAATTTTATTTTTTTAAATTAATTTATTACTGTGTGAAAGTCTGTTTCCTAATATAGAGATGTCGACTAACCAGTCCGAAGCATGGGACCTCCTCTCTGTGGAGCCCAAAGAACCCAGAGGGGTTTTGACTGACAAATTCATCATGAGGTTTGATCGGTATTTGAACTGGGATCTGCTGTCTTCCCATTATGATTTTTCAATCGAGATGTTGCGGATGTACCCGCACAGAGTAAATTGGGCCAAGCTATTGAGACGCATTAAATTTTCGGAAGAATTCCTAAGAGAGATGGTTCCCCACTTCGATAAATGCTGGGGTATCCTGTGTAAATATCAAACGCTGTCTGAAAAGTTTATTCATGATTTCGCAGGTAAAATCGATTGGGATTATGTGTTGTTGTATCAAAATGTAACTAGCAGATTTTTAGATGAACACAAAACGTATTTTGATGAAACGGAATTATTCTAATTGATAAACTTATCCTATTAGAGAGATTAAAATGAAAAAATAAATACATCTGCCTCTGTTGGTTTGAATAAATTATTTTTAATATTTGTTATATGAATAAAAATTTATTATGATGTAAAAGTTTTTTTTATAATATAGAAATGGTGAATTTCAGATTATCAGGAAAGTCCTCCGAGTTGACTTTGACCTTGGAACACCCGATTCACTTGGACAGTGATGCACAGTATAAACTCGCTCTCACGGGATTTTTTTGTGAATACAATTTTTATAATTTATTCGAGAGTTGTAGTATAACATTTGAAGGTGGGGGAAAATTAGGTTTTAGCAAGGGGTATTGGACATTAGACTTAATTCAAAAACATATTCAGAAAAGTGTAGATTCAATTTTAGAGCGTAATGCATTGGATAAAGATGATAAGAAAAATAAAGTGCAAGTCGGATTGAAAACATCAACTAAAGGGCACAGAGTGTTTATCAAATCTCCTGTTAAATTTCACATGGATAACATTTTTCGACATTTGTTAGGGTTTGAGGATAGTAAAATTCAAGAATATTTTGACTATTATTCAGCGAAGAACCGAAGCAACACAAGACCGTTTGACCTAATTGAAATTCATTGTGATATCGTGGAAAACTGTTTTGTTAATCACGACAATGCTTGGTTTAAACATGGAGAGACTTCGCTGTTACACAGTTTCTTTCCAATCGGTGATTTTGGTAGTAAAATTGCAACCGTCCCAACTCCACCACATTATGTATCATTGAAACATGGATTGAAGAAAATTCAACAGATCAATGTCAATATCACAGATCAAAACAATAATTTATTACAAATGTTTGATTCAAATATACATATTTATTTAGAATTGATTCGTGTGTAATATTTTAAGTTAATTGAGAATTGAGAATTTATTATTTTTTTACCACATTTAAAAGTAATATTCTTAATGTAGGTAAAAATGAATGGTTCTAATTTTGACAATTTATTGAATGAAATCAATGGAAAATCTTACAAGAGGCTGAATGACCTGGAAGTTGGTAAAAAATATCTAGTAAATGACATAAATACAATTTCATCATCATACGGTATGAGAGTTTTAGTCACATGTGATGATGTGAAATTCTATCTTCCAGAAAGCTGGAATAACAGATTGACGATGAACAATATTATGCAACTACTAAATCATAAAGGAAGCCTCTATGTGTTATACAATGGTAAGGTAGCACTTCCAGACAATAAATTTAAGCATGATATCGAATTTAAAGTCGAACAATAAAGATTTAATTTAAATCCTAATTAAAATATATTTTTGAAAAAATCTACATTTATTTTATTTGATGTGGAAATCATGATTCATATATTAGGAATCAATTATGACTGAAAACTATGAATATTATCTCTTGACCGATAACGCATTTGAACCTTTCGACGGGTCACAAGAAGCTGCTGGTCTCGATTTGAAAAGTGCTTATGATTATATCATTCCAAAGCGGGGACAACAATTAATAAAAACTGATTTAACTTTTAAATTTCCCAATGGTTGTTACGGACGAATCGCTCCAAGATCCGGCCTTGCCGTCAAGCATTGTATCGATGTTGGTGCAGGTGTGGTGGATAGAGATTATACCGGCAATGTTTGTGTTCTGTTGATAAATAATTCCGATAGCGATTTCTTTGTACGCCGAGGAGATAGGGTGGCGCAAATAATTTGTGAAATGTATAAAAAACCCCCTTGTGTAAGAGGATATCAAATAGAACAGACTGAACGAGATAATAAAGGATTTGGAAGCACAGGGTTGAACTAATTAATTTTATTTGTGTTCGTAATATAAATATTGAGATATAGACAATTTTTTATTTTTTGAGAAAATTGCGAGCCGCTTCTCATAAAGGAATAAATGCATGTGATAAGAATTGTTTTGTATGTCGGAGGGGGGGGCCGCGATTTACAGCCCCCCCCTCAGATATGCAAAACAATACGTTTTTCACGGGGTCGCAGCTTAGAAAGCCATAAATGCATTTGATAATAATTGTACCTATCCATCATCCGGGGGGCCGCGATTTACAGCCCCCCCTCAGATATGCAAAACAATACGTTTTTCACGGGGACGCAACTTATAAAGGCATAAATGCAGATGTACAAAACAATACGTTTTTCACGGGGCCACAGCTTAGAAAGCCATAAATGCATTTGATAATAATTGTACCTATCCATCATCCGGGGGGCCGCGATTTACAGCCCCCCCTCAGATATGCAAAACAATACGATTTTCACGGGGCCGCAACTCATAAAGGTATAAATGTATTTGATAATAATTGCACCTATTTAAATCATTTTATTAACCCTAGCATATTTATTTATATATAAATATTTATAGGAAAAAATATTTATATAAATATTTGAATCGCTTATTTGAGAAACCACACATATCCAAATATTTATAGGAAAAAATATTTATATAAATATTTGAATCGCTTATTTGAGAAACCACACATATCCTGGACATGCGTGGTTTCTCAAATAAACAATTCAAATATTTATATAAATATTTTTCCTATAAATATTTATATAAATATTTGAATTGTTTATTTGAGAAACCACGCATGTCCAGGATATGTGTGGTTTCTCCAACAAACAGAAATCAGCTATGGCAATGCGATGTGGAGTGGCCGCTGCTCATAAAGGTATAAATGTATTTGATAATAATTGCACCTATTTAAATCATTTTATTAACCCTAGCATATTTATATATAAATATTTATAGGAAAAAATATTTATATAAATATTTATAAATTTATATACAATAAAAATATTTATATAAATATTTATAAATTTATATAGAATAAAAATATTTATATAAAATGTATATATATATATAGAAAACGTATGTATACGTTAGTTGTGGATTTGGCGTTCTCAAAAAGATTCTCCGGCCGAGGCGTGATTTGAACCTGGGCCGGTCGGGTGGTGCGCTGTTACGTTAGCGCCTAGACCAGCGGACTTGTTGGTGGCTGGCGGCGCGGTGTTTATCAAGTCTGATGTGATCGAGCGGATGTGCATTCGATTGAGGTTATCAATGCAACTGCGATTTATCGCTTCGGGTAGGATTGGAGTTTACTGCCGCTTTTCATTTAAAAGTTATGGTTAACTTAAGAGGGCATCTCGTAGTTCCCCGGATTATATTTAAAATGCTCCTTGAAATCACTGTCTGAAATCCCAAAAAATGCCCTGAAATGGGCTGATATTTGGCCAAAACCGGCCAGAATCCGGTCAAAAACCGGTCAATTTGAAGCTGAAAGCGGTCAAAAAAACTACGAGTGTTTCAGAAGCCCTGTTCTATATCTACTCTTACTGACTGACCGACTGACCGACCAACCGACCAACCGACCGACCGACCGACCGACCAACCGACCGACTGACCGACTGTTGGTCAGTCAGTCAGTCAGTCAGTCAGTCAATCAGTCAGACAGTCGGTCAGTCGGTCGGTCGGTCGGTCAGTCAGTCAGTCGGTCAGTCAGTCAGTCAGTCAGTCAGTCAGTCAGTCAGTCAGTCGGTCGGTCGGTCGGTCGGTCGGTTGGTCTGTCATTTGGTCAGTCGGTCGGTCGGTCGGTCGGTCGGTCAGTTGGTCAGTCAGTCAGTCAGTCGGTCGGTCGGTCGGTCGGTCGGTCAGTCGGTCAGTCGGTCGGTCGGTCGTCCGGTCGGTCGGTCGGTCGGTCGGTCGGTTGGTCGGTCGGTCGGTCGGTCAGTCAGTCAGTAAGTCAGTCAGTCAGTCGGTCAGTCGGTCGGTCGGTCGGTCGGTCGGTCGGTCGGTTGGTCTGTCATTTGGTCAGTCGGTCAGTCGGTCGGTCGGTCGGTCGGTCGGACGGTCGGTCGGTCATTCGGTCAGTCAGTCGGTCGATTGGTCAGTCGGTCAGTCAGTAAGTCGGTCGGTCGGTTGGTCAGTTGGTCGGTCGGTTGGTCAGTCAGTCAGTCAGTCAGTCAGTCGGACAGTCGGTCGGTCGGTCGGTCGGTTGGTCAGTCGGTCAGTAAGTCAGTCAGTCAGTCAGTCAATCAGTCAGACAGTCGGTCAGTCGGTCGGTCGGTCGGTCGGCCGGTCGGCCGGTCGGTCGGTCGGTCGTCAGTCGGTCAGTCGGTCAGTCGGTCGGTCGGTCAGTCGGTCAGTCGGTCAGTCAGGCAGTCGGTCAGTCGGCCGGTCGGTCGGTCGGTTAGTCGGTAAGTCGGTCGGTCGGTCGGTCGGTCGGTCGATCGGTCAGTCAGTCAGTCGGTCGGTCGGTCAGTCGGTCAGTCGGTCGGTTGGTCGGTCGGTCGGTCGGTCGGTCGGTCGGTTGGTCGGTCAGTCGGTCAGTCAGTAAGTCGGTCGGTCGGTCGGTCGGTCGGTCGGTCGGTCGGTCGGTCGGTCGGTTGGTCGGTCGGTCGGTCAGTCAGTCAGTCAGTCAGTCAGTCAGTCAGTCAGTCGGTCGGTAGGTCAGTCGGTCAGTCGGTCAGTCGGTCAGTCGGTCAGTCGGACAGTCGGTCAGTCGGTCGGTCGGTCGGTCGGTAGGTCGGTCGGTTGGTCAGTAGGTCAGTCAGTCGGTCAGTCGGTCGGTTGGTCGGTCGGTCGGTCGGTCGGTCGGTTGGTCGTTCAGTTGGTCGGTCGGTCGGTCGGTCGGTCGGTTGGTCGGTCGGTCGGTCGGTCAGTCAGTCAGTCAGTCAGTCAGTCAGTCGGTCGGTAGGTCGGTAGGTCGGTCGGTCGGTCGGTCGGTCGGTCGGTTGGTCTGTCATTTGGTCAGTCGGTCAGTCGGTCGGTCGGTCGGTCAGTCGGACGGTCGGTTGGTCGTTCGGTCAGTCAGTCGGTCGATTGGTCAGTCGGTCAGTCAGTAAGTCGGTCGGTCGGTTGGTCGGTCGGTTGGTCAGTCAGTCAGTCAGTCAGTCAGTCGGACAGTCGGTCGGTCGGTCGGTCGGTTGGTCAGTCGGTCGGTCGGTCGGTCGTCAGTCGGTCAGTCGGTCAGTCGGTCGGTCGGTCAGTCGGTCAGTCGGTCAGTCAGGCAGTCGGTCAGTCGGCCGGTCGGTCGGTCGGTTAGTCGGTAAGTCGGTCGGTCGGTCGGTCGGTCGGTCGATCGGTCAGTCAGTCAGTCGGTCGGTCGGTCAGTCAGACAGTCGGTCAGTCGGTCGGTCGGTCGGTCGGCCGGTCGGTCGGTCGGTCGGTCGGTCGTCAGTCGGTCAGTCGGTCAGTCGGTCGGTCGGTCAGTCGGTCAGTCGGTCAGTCAGGCAGTCGGTCAGTCGGCCGGTCGGTCGGTCGGTCGGTCGGTCGGTCGATCGGTCAGTCAGTCAGTCGGTCGGTCGGTCAGTCGGTCAGTCGGTCGGTTGGTCGGTCGGTCGGTCGGTCAGTCGGTCGGTTGGTCGGTCAGTCGGTCAGTCAGTAAGTCGGTCGGTCGGTTGGTCGGTCGGTTGGTCAGTCAGTCAGTCAGTCAGTCAGTCGGACAGTCGGTCGGTCGGTCGGTCGGTTGGTCAGTCGGTCGGTAAGTCGGTAAGTCGGTTGGTCAGTCAGTCGGTCAGTCAGTCAGTCAGTCGGTCGGTCGGTCGGTCGGTTGGTCGGTCAGTTGGTCAGTCAGTCAGTCAGTCGGTCGGTCGGTCGGTCGGTCGGTCGGTCAGTCGGTCAGTCGGTCGGTCGGTCGGTCGGTTGGTCAGTCGGTCGGTAAGTCGGTAAGTCGGTTGGTCAGTCAGTCGGTCAGACAGTCAGTCAGTCGGTCGGTCGGTCGGTCGGTTGGTCGGTCGGTTGGTCGATCGGTCAGTCGGTCAGTCAGTAAGTCGGTCGGTCGGTTGGTCGGTCGGTTGGTCAGTCAGTCAGTCAGTCAGTCAGTCGGACAGTCGGTCGGTCGGTCGGTCGGTTGGTCAGTCGGTCGGTAAGTCGGTAAGTCGGTTGGTCAGTCAGTCGGTCAGTCAGTCAGTCAGTCAGTCGGTCGGTCGGTCGGTTGGTCGGTCGGTTGGTCAGTCAGTCAGTCAGTCGGTCGGTCGGTCGGTCGGTCGGTCGGTCGGTCGGTTGGTCGGTCGGTTGGTCAGTCAGTCAGTCAGTCGGTCGGTCAGTCGGTCGGTCGGTCGGTAGGTCGGTCGGTTGGTCAGTCGGTCAGTAAGTAAGTCAGTCAGTCAGTCAGTCAGTCAGTCGGTCGGTCGGTCGATCGGTCGGTCGGTCGGTCAGTCGGTCGGTCGGTCGGTCAGTCGGTCGGTCGGCCGGTCGGTCAGTCGGTCGGTCGGTTGGTCGGTCGGTCGGTCGGTTGGTCGGTCGGTTGGTCGGTCAGTCGGTCAGTCAGTAAGTCGGTCGGTCGGTCAGTCGGTAGGTCGGTCGGTTGGTCAGTCAGTCAGTCAGTCAGTCAGTCGGTCGGTCAGTCGGTAAGTCGGTCGGTCGGTCGGTCGATCGGTCAGTCAGTCAGTCGGACGGTCGGTCAGTCGGTGAGTCGGTCGGTCGGTTGGTCGGTCGGTTGGTCGGTCGGTTGGTCGGTCAGTCGGTCGGTTTGTCGGTTGGTCGGTCGGTTGGTCAGTCAGTCAGTCAGTCAGTCAGTCGGTCAGTCGGTCGGTCGGTCGGTCGGTCGAACGGTCGGTCGGTCGGTCGGTTGGTCGGTCGGTCGGTCGGTCGGTTGGTCTGTCAGTTGGTCAGTCGGTCGGTCGGTCGGTCGGTCGGTCGGTCGGTCGGTCGGTCGGTCGGTCGGTCGGTCGGTCAGTCGGTCGGTCGGTCGGTCGGTCGGTCGATCGGTCAGTCAGTCAGTCGGTCGGTCGGTCAGTCGGTCAGTCGGTCAGTCGGTCAGTCGGTCAGTCGGACAGTCGGTCAGTCGGTCGGTCGGTCGGTCGGTAGGTCGGTCGGTTGGTCAGTCAGTCAGTCAGTCGGTCAGTCGGTCGGTTGGTCGGTCGGTCGGTCGGTCGGTCGGTTGGTCGTTCAGTTGGTCGGTCGGTCGGTCGGTCGGTCGGTTTGTCGGTCAGTCAGTCAGTCAGTCAGTCGGTCAGTCGGTCAGTCGTTCGGTCGGTCGGTCGGTCGGTCGGTCGGTCGGTCGGTCGGTCGGTTGGTCGGTCGGTTGGTCAGTCAGTCGGTCGGTCGGTCGGTTGGTCGGTCAGTCGGTCAGTCAGTAAGTCGGTCGGTCGGTCGGTCAGTTGGTCGGTCGGTTGGTCAGTCAGTCAGTCAGTCAGTCAGTCGGACAGTCGGTCGAACGGTCGGACGGTCGGTCGGTCGGTCGGTCGGTCGGTTGGTCGGTCGGTTGGTCAGTCAGTCAGTCAGTCAGTCAGTCGGTCAGTCGGTCGGTCGGTCGGTCGGTCATTCGGTCGGTCGGTCGGTCGGTCGGTCGGTTGGTCGGTCGTCTGGTCGGTCGGTTGGTCAGTCAGTCAGTCAGTCGGTCGGTCAGTTGGTAAGTCGGTCGGTCGGTAGGTCGATCGGTCAGTCAGTCAGTCGGTCGGTCGGTCAGTCGGTCAGTCGGTCGGTTGGTCGGTCGGTCGGTCGGTCGGTCGTTCGGTTGGTCGGTCAGTCGGTCAGTCAGTAAGTCGGTCGGTCGGTTGGTCGGTCGGTTGGTCAGTCAGTCAGTCAGTCAGTCAGTCGGAAAGTCCGTCGGTCGGTCGGTCGGTCGTTTGGTCAGTCAGTCAGTCAGTCAGTCAGTCAGCCGGTCGGTCGGTCGGTCGGTCGGTCGGTCGGTCGGTCGGTCGGTCAGTCGGTCGGTCGGTCGGTTGGTCG
>CM061531.1:327602466-327704966 GCA_030545055.2 Neoaliturus tenellus | reverse complement strand
AGTCAGTCAGTCAGTCAGTCGGTCGGTCAGTCGGTTGGTCGGTCGGTTGGTCAGTCAGTCGGTCGGTCGGTCGGTCGGTCGGTCGGTCGGTCGGTCGGTCGGTCGGTTGGTCGGTCGGTTGGTCGGTCAGTCGGTCAGTCAGTAAGTCGGTCGGTCGGTTGGTCGTTCGGTTGGTTGGTCGGTTGGTCGGTCAGTCGGTCGGTTTGTCGGTTGGTCGGTCGGTTGGTCAGTCAGTCAGTCAGTCAGTCAGTCGGTCAGTCGGTCGGTCAGTCGGTCGGTCGAACGGTCGGTCGGTCGGTCGGTTGGTCGGTCGGTCGGTCGGTCAGTCAGTCAGTAAGTCAGTCAGTCAGTCGGTCAGTCGGTCGGTCGGTCGGTCGATCGGTCGGTCGGTCGATCGGTCAGTCGGTCGGTCGGTCGGTCGGTCGGTCGGTCGGTCGGTCGGTCGGTCGGTCGGTCGGTCGGTCGGTCGATCGGTCAGTCAGTCAGTCGGTCGCTCGGTCAGTCGGTCAGTCGGTGAGTCGGTCAGTCGGTCAGTCGGACAGTCGGTCAGTCGGTCGGTCGGTCGGTTGGTAGGTCGGTCGGTTGGTTAGTCAGTCAGTCAGTCGGTCAGTCGTTCGGTTGGTCGGTCGGTCGGTCGGTCGGTCGGTTGGTCGTTCAGTTGGTCGGTCGGTCGGTCGGTCGGTCGGTTTGTCGGTCAGTCAGTCAGTCAGTCAGTCGGTCAGTCGGTCAGTCGTTCGGTCGGTCGGTCGGTCGGTCGGTCGGTCGGTCAGTCGGTCAGTCGGTCGGTCGGTCGGTCGGTCGGTCGGTTGGTCGGTCGTCTGGTCGGTCAGTCGGTCAGTTGGTAAGTCGGTCGGTCGGTAGGTCGATCGGTCGGTCGGTTGGTCAGTCGGTCAGTCAGTAAGTCGGTCGGTCGGTTGGTCGGTCGGTTGGTCAGTCAGTCAGTCAGTCAGTCGGTCGGTCAGTCGGTTGGTCGGTCGGTTGGTCAGTCAGTCGGTCGGTCGGTCGGTCGGTCGGTCGGTCGGTCGGTCGGTCGGTCGGTTGGTCGGTCGGTCGGTCGGTCGGTCGGTCGGTTGGTCGGTCAGTCGGTCAGTCAGTAAGTCGGTCGGTCGGTTGGTCGGTCGGTTGGTCAGTCAGTCAGTCAGTCAGTCAGTCGGACAGTCCGTCGGTCGGTCGGTCGGTCGTTTGGTCAGTCAGTCAGTCAGTCAGTCAGTCAGCCGGTCGGTCGGTCGGTCGGTCGGTCGGTCGGTCGGTCGGTCGGTCAGTCGGTCGGTCGGTCGGTCGGTCGGTCGGTCGGTCGGTCGGTCGGTCAGTCAGTCAGTAAGTCAGTCAGTAAGTCGGTCAGTCGGTCGGTCGGTCGGTTGGTCGGTCGGTCGGTCGATCGGTACCAGTCAGTCAGTCAGTCGGTCGGTCGGTCGGTTGGTCGGTCAGTCAGTCAGTCAGTCAGTCGGTCAGTCAGTCAGTCAGTCAGTCAGTCAGTCAGTCAGTCAGTCGGTCGGTCTTTCGGTCGGTCGGTTGGTCTGTCAGTCGGTCAGTCGGTCAGTCGGTCAGTCGGTCGGTCGGTCGGTCGGCCGGTCGGTCGGTCGGGCGGTCGATCGTTCAGTCGGTCAGTTGGTCAGTCAGTCGGTCGGTCAGTCGGTCAGTCAGGCAGTCGGTCAGTCGGTCGGTCGGTCGGTCGGACGGTCGGTCGGTCGGTCGGTCGGTCGGTTGGTCGGTCGGTTGGTCAGTCAGTCAGTCAGTCAGTCAGTCGGTCGGTCGGTCGATCGGTCGGTCGGTCGGTCAGTCGGTTCGTCGGTCGGTCGGTCAGTCGGTCGGTCGGCCGGTCGGTCGGTCGGTCGGTCGGTTGGTCGGTCGGTTGGTCAGTCAGTCGGTCAGTCAGTAAGTCGGTCGGTCGGTCGGTCGGTGGGTCCGTCGGTTGGTCAGTCAGTCAGTCAGTCGGTCGGTCAGTCGGTAAGTCGGTCGGTCAGTCGGTCGGTCGGTCAGTCGGTCAGTCGGTCGGTTGGTCGGTCGGTCGGTCGGTCGGTCGGTCGGTTGGTCGGTCAGTCGGTCAGTCAGTAAGTCGGTCGGTCGGTTGGTCGGTCGGTTGGTCAGTCAGTCAGTCAGTCAGTCAGTCGGACAGTCGGTCGGTCGGTCGGTCGGTCGTTTGGTCAGTCAGTCAGTCAGTCAGTCAGTCGGTCGGTCGGTCGGTCGGTCGGTCAGTCGGTCGGTCGGTCGGTCGGTCGGTCGGTCGGTCGGTCGGTCGGTCGGTCGGTCGGTCGGTCGAACGGTCAGTCAGTCAGTTGGTCGGCCGGTCAGTCAGTCAGTCAGTCAGTCAGTCGGACAATCGGTCGGTCGGTCGGTCGGTCGTTTGGTCAGTCAGTCAGTCAGTCGGTCAGTCGGTCGGTTGGTCGGTCGGTCGGTCGGTCGGTCGGTTGGTCGTTCAGTTGGTCGGTCGGTCAGTCGGTCGGTCGGTTGGTCGGTCGGTCGGTCAGTCAGTCAGTCAGTCAGTCAGTCAGTCAGTCAGTCGGTCGGTCGGTCGGTCGGTCGGTCGGTCGGTTGGTCTGTCATTTGGTCAGTCGGTCAGTCGGTCGGTCGGTCGGTCGGTCGGACGGTCGGTCGGTCGTTCGGTCAGTCAGTCGGTCGATCGGTCAGTCGGTCAGTCAGTAAGTCGGTCGGTCGGTTGGTCGGTCGGTTGGTCAGTCAGTCAGTCAGTCAGTCAGTCGGACAGTCGGTCGGTCGGTCGGTCGGTTGGTCAGTCGGTCAGTAAGTCAGTCAGTCAGTCAGTCAATCAGTCAGACAGTCGGTCAGTCGGTCGGTCGGTCAGTCGGTCAGTCGGTCAGTCAGGCAGTCGGTCAGTCGGCCGGTCGGTTGGTCGGTTAGTCGGTAAGTCGGTCGGTCGGTCGGTCGGTCGGTCGATCGGTCAGTCAGTCAGTCGGTCGGTCGGTCAGTCGGTCAGTCGGTCGGTTGGTCGGTCGGTCGGTCGGTCGGTCGGTCGGTTGGTCGGTCAGTCGGTCAGTCAGTAAGTCGGTCGGTCGGTTGGTCGGTCGGTTGGTCAGTCAGTCAGTCAGTCAGTCAGTCGGACAGTCGGTCGGTCGGTCGGTCGGTTGGTCAGTCGGTCGGTAAGTCGGTAAGTCGGTTGGTCAGTCAGTCGGTCAGTCAGTCAGTCAGTCGGTCGGTCGGTCGGTCGGTTGGTCGGTCAGTTGGTCAGTCAGTCAGTCAGTCGGTCGGTCGGTCGGTCGGTCGGTCGGTCAGTCGGTCAGTCGGTCGGTCGGTCGGTCGGTTGGTCAGTCGGTCGGTAAGTCGGTAAGTCGGTTGGTCAGTCAGTCGGTCAGACAGTCAGTCATCCGGTCGGCCGGTCGGTCGGTTGGTCGGTCGGTTGGTCGATCGGTCAGTCGGTCAGTCAGTAAGTCGGTCGGTCGGTTGGTCGGTCGGTTGGTCAGTCAGTCAGTCAGTCAGTCAGTCGGACAGTCGGTCGGTCGGTCGGTCGGTTGGTCAGTCGGTCGGTAAGTCGGTAAGTCGGTTGGTCAGTCAGTCGGTCAGTCAGTCAGTCAGTCAGTCGGTCGGTCGGTCGGTTGGCCTGTCGGTTGGTCAGTCAGTCAGTCAGTCGGTCGGTCGGTCGGTCGGTCGGTCGGTCGGTCGGTCGGTCGGTCGGTTGGTCAGTCAGTCAGTCAGTCAGTCGGTCGGTCAGTCGGTCGGTCGGTCGGTAGGTCGGTCGGTTGGTCAGTCGGTCAGTAAGTCAGTCAGTCAGTCAGTCAGTCGGTCGGTCGGTCGATCGGTCGGTCGGTCGGTCAGTCGGTCGGTCGGTCGGTCGGTCAGTCGGTCGGTCGGCCGGTCGGTCAGTCGGTCGGTCGGTTGGTCGGTCGGTCGGTTGGTCGGTCGGTTGGTCGGTCAGTCGGTCAGTCAGTAAGTCGGTCGGTCGGTCAGTCGGTAGGTCGGTCGGTTGGTCAGTCAGTCAGTCAGTCAGTCAGTCGGTCGGTCAGTCGGTAAGTCGGTCGGTCGGTCGGTCGATCGGTCAGTCAGTCAGTCGGTCGGTCGGTCAGTCGGTGAGTCGGTCGGTCGGTTGGTCGGTCGGTTGGTCGGTCAGTCGGTCGGTTTGTCGGTTGGTCGGTCGGTTGGTCAGTCAGTCAGTCAGTCAGTCAGTCGGTCAGTCGGTCGGTCGGTCGGTCGGTCGAACGGTCGGTCGGTCGGTCGGTTGGTCGGTCGGTCGGTCGGTCAGTCAGTCAGTAAGTCAGTCAGTCAGTCGGTCAGTCGGTCGGTCGGTCGGTCGGTCGGTCGGTCGGTCGATCGGTCAGTCAGTCAGTCAGTCGGTCAGTCAGTCAGTCAGTCAGTCGGTCAGTCGGTCGGTCGGTCGGTCGGTCAGTCAGCCGGTCAGTCGGTCGGTCGGTCGGTCGGTCGGTCGGTCGGTCGATTGGTCAGTCAGTCAGTCAGTCGGTCGGTCGGTCGGTCGGTCGGTTGGTCGGTCAGTCAGTCAGTCAGTCAGTCGGTCAGTCAGTCAGTCAGTCAGTCGGTCAGTCGGTCGGTCGGTCGGTCGGTCGGTCGGTCGGTCGGTCGGTCGGTCGGTCAGTCGGTCGGTCGGTCGGTCGGTCGGTCGGTCGGTCAGTCGGTCGGTAAGTCGGTCGGTCGTTCGGTCGGTCGGTCGTTCGGTCAGTCAGTCAGTCGGTCGGTCGGTCAGTCGGTCAGTCGGTCAGTCGGTCAGTCGGTCAGTCGGACAGTCGGTCAGTCGGTCGGTCGGTCGGTCGGTAGGTTGGTCGGTTGGTCAGTCAGTCAGTCAGTGTGTCAGTCGGTCGGTTGGTCGGTCGGTCGGTCGGTCGGTCGGTCGGTTTGTCGGTCAGTCAGTCAGTCAGTCAGTCGGTCAGTCGGTCAGTCGTTCGGTCGGTCGGTCGGTCGGTCGGTCGGTCGGTTGGTCGGTCGGTTGGTCAGTCAGTCGGTCGGTCGGTCGGTTGGTCGGTCAGTCGGTCAGTCAGTAAGTCGGTCGGTCGGTCGGTCGGTTGGTCGGTCGGTTGGTCAGTCAGTCAGTCAGTCAGTCAGTCGGTCAGTCGTTCGGTCGGTCGTTCGGTCGGTCGGTCGGTCGGTCGGTCGGTCGGTTGGTCGGTCGGTTGGTCAGTCAGTCGGTCGGTCGGTCGGTTGGTCGGTCAGTCGGTCAGTCAGTAAGTCGGTCGGTCGGTCGGTCGGTCGGTCGGTTGGTCGGTCGTCTGGTCGGTCAGTCGGTCAGTCAGTAAGTCGGTCGGTCGGTAGGTCGGTCGGTTGGTCAGTCAGTCAGTCAGTCGGTCGGTCAGTTGGTAAGTCGGTAGGTCGGTAGGTCGATCGGTCAGTCAGTCAGTCGGTCGGTCGGTCAGTCGGTCAGTCGGTCGTTTGGTCGGTCGGTCGGTCGGTCGGTCGGTCGGTTGGTCGGTCAGTCGGTCAGTCAGTAAGTCGGTCGGTCGGTTGGTCGGTCGGTTGGTCAGTCAGTCAGTCTGTCAGTCAGTCGGACAGTCCGTCGGTCGGTCGGTCGGTCGTTTGGTCAGTCAGTCAGTCAGTCAGCCGGTCGGTCGGTCGGTCGGTCGGTCGGTCGGTCGGTCGGTCAGTCAGTCAGTAAGTCAGTCAGTAAGTCGGTCAGTCGGTCGGTCGGTCGGTCGGTCGGTCGGTCGGTCGGTCGATCGGTCAGTCAGTCAGTCAGTCGGTCGGTCGGTCGGTCGGTCGCTTGGTCGGTCAGTCAGTCAGTCAGTCAGTCGGTCAGTCAGTCAGTCAGTCAGTCAGTCAGTCAGTCAGTCGGTCAGTCGGTCAGTCGGTCAGTCGGTCGGTCGGTCGGTCGGCCGGTCGGTCGGTCGGTCGGTCGGTCGTTCAGTCGGTCAGTTGGTCAGTCAGTCGGTCGGTCAGTCGGTCAGTCAGGCAGTCGGTCAGTCGGTCGGTCGGTCGGTCGCACGGTCGGTCGGTCGGTCGGTCGGTCGGTTGGTCGGTCGGTTGGTCAGTCAGTCAGTCAGTCAGTCAGTCGGTCGGTCGGTTGATCGGTCGGTCGGTCGGTCAGTCGGTCCGTCGGTCGGTCGGTCAGTCGGTCGGTCGGCCGGTTGGTCGGTCGGTCGGTCGGTTGGTCGGTCGGTTGGTCAGTCAGTCGGTCAGTCAGTAAGTCGGTCGGTCGGTCGGTCGGTGGGTCCGTCGGTTGGTCAGTCAGTCAGTCAGTCGGTCGGTCAGTCGGTAAGTCGGTCGGTCAGTCGGTCGGTCGGTCAGTCGGTCAGTCGGTCGGTTGGTCGGTCGGTCGGTCGGTTGGTCGGTCAGTCGGTCAGTCAGTAAGTCGGTCGGTCGGTTGGTCGGTCGGTTGGTCAGTCAGTCAGTCAGTCAGTCAGTCGGACAGTCGGTCGGTCGGTCGGTCGGTCGTTTGGTCAGTCAGTCAGTCAGTCAGTCCGTCGGTCGGTCGGTCGGTCGGTCGGTCGGTCGGTCGGTCGGTCGGTCGGTCGGTCGGTCGGTCGGTTGGTCAGTCGGTCGGTCGGTCGGTCGGTCGGTCGGTCGGTCGGTTGGTCGGTCGGTCGGTCGGTCGGTCGGTCGGTCGGTCGGTCGGTCGGTCGGTCGGTCGGTCGGTCGGTCGAACGGTCAGTCAGTCAGTTGGTCGGCCGGTCAGTCAGTCAGTCAGTCAGTCAGTCGGACAGATGGTCGGTCGGTCGGTCGGTCGTTTGGTCAGTCAGTCAGTCAGTCAGTCAGTCGGTCGGTCGGTCGGTCGGTCGGTCGGTCGGTCGGTCGGTCGGTCGGTCAGTCGGTCGGTCGGTCGGTCGGTCGGTCGGTCGGTCGGTCGGCCGGTTGGTCGGTCGGTCGGTCGGTCGGTCGGTCGGTCGGTCGGTCGGTCGGTCGGTCGGTCGGTCGGTCGAACGGTCAGTCAGTCAGTTGGTCGGCCGGTCAGTCGGTCAGTCGGTCAGTCGGTTAGTCGGTCAGTAGGAATTAAATTCTCGCACCAATTCCCACCTAAACTTCCATGCATTGATTAAATAAAAACCCAAACCCCGCCAGTCCCTCCCATTTAAATATGCAAAAAATTCCTCCCTCGTCAATTCTGTTTTATTAAAAAACCTCTTTCTAATACTGGACAAAATTGGACATCTGCTTATAAAATGAAATACATCCTCAAACTCTCCCAAATTACATAAACTACAAGAATAATTTTGATTTTCAATCCATGGCCTATA
This sequence comes from Neoaliturus tenellus, assembly GCA_030545055.2. NCBI lineage: Eukaryota > Metazoa > Arthropoda > Insecta > Hemiptera > Cicadellidae > Neoaliturus > Neoaliturus tenellus. The sequence continues at coordinate 327,697,839 of CM061531.1, read as the reverse complement.
ATTTAAATAAATTGACTCAACCCGTGCTTTAAAGACCCACCTCATCACCCTCAGCGAAATGTTATCAAATAGATAAGACCGGTCCCCCAGCTCCAAATTCAAGGACGCATACCACCGGTGATAACGTGCATTCCGGGCCGCCTCCAATGTCGCCTGATTCTCAGCCTCTCTGACAGCCTCTAACACCTCGGTGAGTGAGGCATGGACCCCGCCCGCGTCACCGTCCATTATCACATTTATCCCGTGAAGGCGTCCAATCCTTTGCCACTCCTCACACAAGAACAATTTTTTTTTTCGATGATTTGTTTCGCAAGAATGTAAGGTAGGCGGTCATTTGGCAAAGACAACGAGCGAACAATATCCTGGCTTCGAGTTCGTAGATAATCCTCGATGAGCCGCAACAGATATGCAGGAATACGAAAGGTGTTGCGAAGCGCATCCAACATATCGACCCACCTCACCGAGTTGAAGGCATTCTTGACATCAAGCGTAACAAGAAGCACTACTCGGCGGGAGAAATGGTTGTGGCTCTCGGCTCTCTCCACAGCTCTCTGAACTTCGGTGACAGCGTCGATCGTTGACCGTCCCTTTCTGAAGCCGTACTGACGGGGGCATAAGTCCCCGGCAGCTTCCACGGCAGAAGTCAGTTGGGAACGGATCAGCTTCTCGAACAGCTTCCCAGCCGTGTCCAACATGCAGAGAGGCCTGTGGGACGACGGCAGCTCGGGATCACCTTTGCCCTTGCTGATCAGTACAAGCCTGGCTGTTTTCCAGGGAGCCGGAAACACCCCTTCTACCAAACAGGCATTGTACATTCTCAACAACATGTCAGCGTTGGTTGAAAATACTTTCTTTAAACCTCACTGGGAATCCCATCCGGGCCAGGAGCCTTGTTGCTCTTCATTGAGAGAACGGAGGTTTCCAGCTCCTAGAAAGTGAAAAGTGGAACGTCCTCTACCCGTCCGAAGTCAACCGGCGGTCGCTGTGGATGTTCAGGAAACAACGCAGTGACGATCCTTCCCATGGTGACGCCCTCCATGATGGAAGGTGGAGAGCGGGTGCCGAGTTTCTGTGTTACAAGTTTGTAACCCAGGCCCCACGGGTCGGAATCAACGTCGTCACGAAGTCTCCTCCAGCTATTCGCCTTGCTCCTGTTGATCGCCTGGCGGAGAGATTTTCTCTCAGCTTTATAGGCCTCCGACTTACTAACTCTGTCTGCGGGAATTTTCGCTCTATTGGCGGCTCGTCTAGTTCTTAAACATGTTCTTCTGAGTTCCGCAATCTCTTCAGTCCACCAGTAAACGGGTTGTTTGTCGCGTCGGGGTTTCCTTCGCGGCATAGACTGGTCGCAGGCCGAGACGATAAGTTCCATCGTGGATGTTACTAGTGCCTCGGCTCCAGCCTCACCAGGATTCCAATGCGCTCCCCGAGAGATGACTTCGGTGAACTTGACCACGTCCAGTTTGTTGGTGTTCCACCGGCGTGGCCCTTCCCGAGATGCGGAAACTCGACGATTTGCCTGATCATGCAGGTCAAAAACGACGTATTGGTGGTCGCTACCCGTGTAGTCCTCCACAACCCTCCAGCCAGAGATCCTCGGAAGGAGCGACTCAGACGCAAAGGTGACGTCAGGGATCGTGCCTCTCTGCCCGGGGCGCCGAAAAGTAGGTGTGTCGCCCTGGTTGAGGACGACAAGACCGGCCCTGGCGATGAAATCCAGGATGTATTTCCCCCGGGAGCTGGTAGAGGGCATTCCCCACTCGACGGCCCTGGCGTTGAAATCGCCACCAACGACGACATGCCCGGTGGTGCCGAGAACGCACTCCTCTAGGCTATCTATCTCGTCGCGAAAGTCCTGGACGGCCTCGTTGGGTGTGAGGTAGCAACTGAAGATAGTCACGTCCCTACACCGAACCCAGACGAATCCTCGACCGCGCCCGTGACTCCGCACCAAGACATCATGTGTATTACGCGCCCAAAATGCAGCAGTACCGAGGCTGTCGGAGATCCAAATGTTTGGGTCTCTGTCCCGATACTGTTCGCTGATAAGGAGCGCGTCAGCACCAAGTTCTCGGGCGAGCTGATCTAGAAGGTTATCAGCTCCCCAGGATCTATGAAGATTGGCCTGGAGGATGCGAATTACCGGCCGCTGCCTTTTGCCTGTTCAAGCGCGGCTCTGAAGGCGCCGCACTGACCAGACCCGGGTAAGTGACCGAGGGCACTGGAGCCTGAATCCTTGCAGAGGAAGCAGGATGGGCTCGAGGAACATTCCTTGCGTTTGTGACCCTGGCCTCCACACTGGAAGCAGTTGGCACTCCTGTCGGGCCCGTTACAGTTTCGGGAGGAGTGGCCGAAACCGAGACAGCGGAAGCATCTCGAAACTACCACCCTCCGTTTAGCCTGCAACTGACCCAACCGACTCTGAGGTGCTGAAGGCTAAGCAGCTTATTGGCGTGCTTTTCGCCCATCTCAGCAACAGCCATCCTGAGTTGACTTCGGTTAGGCTTTGTCAGCCATACCCTCACTCCATCAGCCGGTATCTCCGGGAGTGCCACCTGGATCGCACGGGTCACCTCATCTTCGGTGGAGAGGGCATCAAGGTCCCGAATCTCGACCGAACATTTCGGTTCTAGGGCCTTGATGGAGCCTTTGTCCTGAAGTGCAGTCTTGAGGGAAGCGGCAAAACCGATCTTGTCACTCGACTTCCCCAGTTCGAGGAGGACATCCCCGTTCTGGGTTCGCCGAATAGACTTGATAACGGTGTCAGTCACTTCCGGTTTTGCCTGCGATCTAATCTGACCCAGAACATCAGCAAAAGATCGCCCCCCTAAGGGCTTGATCAAGATTGCCTCCGTCCTGGGCTTCTTAGGCCTGGGTTGTTTAGGCTTTCTGACAGACTTGCCAGAGGCCTCCCCCACCGGGTTTGAGACTTGCGTCCGCTCCACCCTAAACGCACTTTTCGAAGCTGCCTCCACTTGCTTCTGCCTCCTCCTTTCTTTCTTAGACAGGCGCGTCTTCCAGCCCCCCAAAGGTGTTGAGGCAGAGTTTGCTGCCAAGGCAGGATTAGCCACCGGAGCAGGAACCTCTGCAGGAGTAGCCGCTGGAATCGCGACAGCGCCCGGGGCGGATTGAGTAGCCTGGACAGGAGATGTCTGCGATGCCGCAGTGACAAAAACCGGTCTCGGCACTGAGTCCACCTCAACAAGCTCAGGGCTTTCCGGTGAAGAACCGCTCTGCCTCTTCTTTCGCTTTCTGGCTTGAGTCTGGGACTCAGCCAGATGAGCTTGAGGCGAAGCAGACATAACTCGGTTCATAACGTCGCGCTCCTGCTTCACTGCCTTCAACCTGATCTTCCGGCATTCCTCGATTTCGCCAAGGAAATCCTCGAGTTTTGGAATTCCGTCCTTAATCGCCTTCTTGACGTTCTTCTGAATAAGGAGAGCCTTGGCCATCTCCTTCAAAAGATCGTTCATTTTCTTCAGACATGAGTCTTCCTCCTCGTTGGCATCGTCCTGCTGCTGCCGGAGCATTTGCATCTCGAATGCCGGACGAAGAGGACTCTTCCTGGGAGGAATTCCTTGCATCCCAGCTAGAGGTGTTGCCGGCTCAGTCACCCCCGTACCCAGCTCGACCTCATCTTTCTCCTTTTCGGTTACGGTCGATGACCCGGCGACACCAGTAGCCTTGAACGGGATCGGCGGAGGGGAGGTTTTAATTCCCCCTGTCGGCGTCCCAGTCTTGGAGGTCGGGGACCTCTGCAGTTTTGAGCTGCGCTTAAAGGCGGCCTGCTCATCTCCTTTAACTTCGTGTTTTGCATTTTAAAATCCATGCTATTTTGTCACCAGCGCATCGTGCGGCAAGAGGCGGCCCTTCATCGGCCGAGAGCGGGTACACCCTCGGAGGTCTACCCCCCGTAGGAGATAAGATACCCCTAATATTACAGATTCACAGATTTGGAATAGTCACTTTGGTTGCTTCATAACAAACACTGACTGTGGGGCATTATCTAGGCAGGATGTTATGGTGGGGGTAGTACTCGGATTCATCTGAAGAGTAGTACTGCGGTGAAGGTGGCGAATACTGCGGCACTTCTTGGTCTTGCCGCACCTCTGACCAATCGTAATCCAGAGCCATCTTTATCTTGATTCCGGGGTTTTCACGTAGTATATCTTTCATTTTATTATAAATATTTTCTAAATAATAAAACTGTCGATTGACAGTCTCCAACCCCTACTCAAATCAACGTCGGTAGTGGAGTCAGCCTGGGCAACGGTGTTGTCTGCCATAGTTGAACGAGGAATGATGCTTGGTGGTTCATTATCTAAGTAGGATATCCTTTGCGGTGGTCAGTCTCAGTTCACGATGAACTCGTGTTGCTATAGTTTTAAAGTGACCTGTTGTGTTATAGAATACACTGCTCAACCACCACATAACACCCAATCATCCCACTATCTCCCTTCCAATCAAACTCTAACATCATTTCAAACACCACCTCAACCCTCGCCCAGACTAACACCACCTCAACACTCACCCCCAATCCAATCACAGCCACTTCCACGGATACCTTCCGACCCCATATACATCGAAATGAAACCCAGCCCATAGGTAAGCTAGACACACATTTTACATAACTTTTTAGAGTTGACCATATATAGTCCCCTTGAGATAATTTTTAGCGGTAGTTTCCTCACAGCAAGATTTTAAACTCTACGGTCACTAATACCCCTATGATAGGTTTTTACAGTTATTGCTTTGCCTTGACCAGACTCATGTGATTTTTACTGTCATCTATAATACTAAGCCCCTTGATTTAATTTCAAGTTGTAATTTATATACCTTGGCCATTTTCTTACAGTGATCTGTACCACCAAACCCCTTAAGTTGTTTTACACAAACCCATAATATTTTAAAGTCTCACTGAGCACTATGGTAGCTAGGCTAACACCTCAGCGTTTTTTTAGGTTAGGTACACATAGCAAGACAGATATGAGGTTAACATAAAAACAATACTCCACCACTCTTACAGTATCACTTAGTACTAACTTAGCTGTACTTACCTCCACTCTTCACCTTGGCACTTCTTCACTTCAGGCACGGCAACGGCCAACACATAGCTTTCCTCCAGGACCCACTACTGTAACACTCAGAGATTTAGGATGCACACCTCTTTTAATTAGCATGTGTTGTTGTATACTGTACACTGTTGTGTTTTAAGTATTCTCTAGACTATGAAGTGTTTAATTGTCCTTACTTAGCACTGCAACGCAACACTGGTTAAAGACTTAGAATTGCAACTCAATACTGGTATCTGCTAACTTATGAAGACTACAGAACCATGACTTGGAATTACCAACACTTGCCTTGTACCAGGCATTTAATATTATTTACCTAGAAGAATACTATAGATGTCTGTTGTTTTTCTCTCTAAGAAAGACTAAGGAAGTGACTTGCATTATAAACTAGAGATGTAACGGATATCTGGTTACTATCCGGTATCCGGCCTATTCGGCCTTTTTTTTAAATATCCGGTATCCGGCCGGATACTTGCTACTATTCGGCCAGATACCGGATACTTAAATCTATTGTTTGGCACTGCTTGATCACTACTTGTAACGGTCTTCTTTTTGGTCAAGACAAACATAAAAAAATAAAAACAACAAAAAACAGAAAAAATTACAGACTGACTGATAGCGAATGAAAAATTTGTGCCTCCTACATGGTCCCACGGTTAGAGAGACAAGTTCTTACTTGTCTTTTCGTAAATTATCTTTAAACTAAAAGCTAAAACATGAGCCGGATATCCGGAAGCCGGATATTCGGCGCTCCGGCCTAAAACCTTGCCGGATATCTGGTATCCGGTATCCGGCCAAAAGAACTATCCGTTACATCTCTATTATAAACAGCTGTATATTTTTCAAAGTTCGAAGGGAGTAACTTTTCGTTACTCCCTTTGTTTTAAGATATTTTTATCTAAGATCATATTGTACCACTGTATCTCCTGCCTTCTAACGACTTAGAATTGTTGACATGGATACACTGATGTGTTGTATTTTCTATCTATAAGAAATGCGTATAACTAGCCTGTACCTTCAGAACTCTGTACTAGTATCTGGTAAAAGACAGAATTGTTGGATACACTGATGTATTTTCCTTCTCGAAGAAAGACCCATGAAATACCTGTGGTCTATATGATATTTATTACACCTACTAAGTATTGAGAAGGTAGACCCCTACACCAACAAGCCTGTAGGCCCCTGTCTATTAGTTTGTATTGTTTTCTTATTTAGTAAACTGCGTGTAGTTAATTATTTACTAGTATCTAATAATCACAAGTACCTAGAGGCTCAAAGATAGAGAGACCTACGCGAGCGGAAAATAGAAATAATAATAATTATAGGTTTTTCTTTTAATAGGTTTTACCTTGACCTTTGTTAAGGATGTAGTAAATTATTTACTAGTATCTTAAAAATATCTAAAAGATAGAGCCCTACCTCGGTGGATCCATGTCTATAGGTTTTGCAATGTTGAGACTGTATATCATAAAGATAAATATCACAAACTTCACATTTATGAGTTTTTTATTTGTGAATAGGTTTGACCTTGACCACTACACTCTTCTTGGTTTTAACAAATACTTAGAGACTCAAAGGAACAGTCATACGCCAGCGGGGGATAAAAAATTAATAGTTGTATTTTTTTTACATGCTAACACTACACGTATACACATACCAAGTTTGAAGAAAATCTGTAGTGCCATTCTCGAGATAAAAAATAAAACTTTTTTGCGCCTTCATTTTTTGGATACCTCGTGCCATGCATTTTTAAATACCAACCAAGTGTACACACATACCAAGTATGAAGTCAGTCGGCCTAGCCGTTCCTAAGATATGAATTTTCAAAGTTTTGCCCCTTCATTTTTTGGATGCAACCCCCCAACATTTTGGTTAATTTTGTTATTTTAGGGTACCTACCCCCCGGGGGCACCTCTATTTCGTAGAAGGTGGTTTTTTGAGGTCCCCGGACCCCTAGGACGCACCGTTTTCGAGATATTTGCGATTTTTAGGTTTTTTTAAGCCAAAATTTTCATGTTTTTCACTATATATAATATGATATGCACTTTATATAGTATTATACATAATTTTATATAGTATGGGTGGTGTTTACACTTTATATAATACTGTATACATAATTTTATATAGTATACACTTTATATAGTATAACCCCCAGCGATCAAGATGTTTGGTTTGCATACGCTATAGTGTATACCTTATAGTGTATAACATATAATATAGTGTATACCTTATAGTGTATAACATATAATATAGTGTATACCTTATAGTAAATGATGTTGGTTGGTAACACTGCAGGGAAATTGCAGGGAAATTTGGGAATTCACAGGGAAATTTTGGGAAATCCCTGGGGGTTGGCACCCCTGCTTCCTTTTCCCGCCAAACCGGAAGTGACGTCACACCAAACCGGAAGTGGGCCAGAGTCTTAGCCACGTCTACTCGCGTCCTTTCAACTGACATCTCCGATAAGTCCCGAAGTCTTCCGGTTCACTAGCTGCAAGCAGGTGGTAGATTATATACGGTGTAATCAAAAAATTTGGTTTGCCCTTGTACACTCTGACATGCGTAAGCCAAAGTAAAACGCACTTCAATCAATGTTCAAATTCAGAATCTAACTAATCGGATAGACTGATTAGTGGTATATTTGTTTGAACCTTTCTTAATGTAAGAAAATCAACCCTACTATATCCTAATTCGTCATAATGCTAAAGATTCTTATTTTATTGCTTTGAAATTAAATCGTTTTATCACATAATACACCACGGGATCACTTCGCATTAAGATCCTCTTAGCCTTTATAAATAAGACAAGATTTTCCACTGGAATTTTCTCCCAATAGGTTTAAGGAGAGCTGTTTTAATTCCCGATGAATATGGGAGCTATAACTTTGTTAAACGTTGAAAAAAGTATCATTTATAGATAGCTTTTAATTTATAGTCTTAATACAAAATTTGAAAAAGGGATTGAGTAAAAAATAACAGTAACTACAAGAAACACATAAGCATATAATACGAGTACATATTTTTTAATTCAAATTAATTAAGCTCTACAAGAGACTGTACAACATATCAAATCATTGATCGTCAGCTAGACAATACAAGAAGCCGTAGGCTACACATGATCACGAGTTCACATACAAAGTGATATTAGGCCTATCATCTGTAACCAATAGTAAAATGTGGACAATGGAATTCTGCACCATATAATTGCTGTTACACAAAGGTTTTATTGGCGATTTCAATCTGAATAAAAGACTCACTAATTTCGAAGTAACAAAATCATCCAATGAGAAACCCGAAGTTCAATAAAAGTTTAAATATTAGTGCAAGTGTTAAATAGTTTCATGACAAATGAATGTTGAACAGAGAGTCACTGTAGTTTAAATGTTATGAAATATCATGTTTTATAAAGTATATTGACTCTTATATATATCGCATATTCCAAATTTGGCGACATTTATACTTTATACGAATGCAAAAAGTCCCGTCCCCCTTTAATTTATATGCTTGGGTAAATAGATATCCTTCGGGGGAAAGATAGTAACTTTACACAAAGTATCTTTTGGCATTATTCAATTTAGCGTGTATATTTTGGCATACTTTGGGTCATGTCAGGGGTAGGACCCACAATCAGTCAGAAGAAAATGTTTAAGGTAACCAACTATAGGTTGATATTCATATCAAATAAAAGGTCACGTTTACAATGCCGCAAATTAGACTTCAAATGGATGACCAAGATGAAAATGGGAGGCAAAGTGTTTAAAAAGTGCATAATAATGTTTCCTGATTAACTTGGAAATTATTAAGTGTGTAACATAAGAATGAATGTAAGTAGCTACAAATTCTAAGATTCTCCAACAATGTTAATTGCATATGAAAAGGGAATGTAAAACATTGAGGCACGATGTTAAGTAAAACAAACGGGATGAATTCCTAATGAAAGACGTACCTCTGTAAAATTGTTCATTTTAGTTAAGCACCTGCAAATAAAACTAGAGGACTGTGAACGATCTGGATTCTTTAAATATCTTCCTAGCTCGAATCTTGGTTCCTTGCATACCATGAAGGTAATTATTGTTAAATTAAATGAAGTAGTCGAGAATTTAGTTTGCATCTTTTTAGTGTGGCTTGATATTCAGTTTAAGCCTATGTTCAACCTCAAAGTCAGTTGCACATGCATAGTTTAAACTCACTCCTTCAGCTTATTTTGGAATGATTTAAAATAGATTATATTTATATCGGTTTACACTTTATTTGTGCAAATTACCCTTAGTACCTACAAAGTGTTTTTATTTGCACATTAATTTATTAAAAAATTATAATAAATATTACTGATTAGTTTGCTGGAAACGTCTATCAACGGTGGGGGAGGAAAATTTAACTTGAAAATTTCTAACCCCCTTCTCACCCCAACCCCTAACGCAAAAATTTCAAATACGAACAACCAGTTTTTATGTCATTTTTTCATTGAATGCGCTGTTAAAATACGTTTTTACAATGTGACATTTTTTCTAGACTTAACGGTTAGGGAGCTACAGACAATTGAAGTTCATTTTGGTACCTTAAGAATAATAACAGGGGCAAACATAATTGCCAAAAACTCCTGATAACGTTTTAAGAATATTTAACTAATAAAAATTATCATTTACGCATAAACAAACTTTTTCCCAATATGGCGGACTGATAATAAAGTTTGTAAAAAATTGATCTTAAAACATAATTTTAAGATATTTTTATACTTGGGGATTTTTTACTGAATGGTTTTGGAGTTACAGGCAATTAAATTTGCCCCATGTTATTCTTAGGGGACTAAACATGAAATTCAATGTCCTGCAGATCTCTAATCGTTAGGTTTAGAGAAAAATGTCACACGAGAAAAAAGTCCTTAAATTGTATAATGAACCTACAAATGACATAAAAATTGGGGAGTCGTATTTGCTATTTTTGAGTTAAAGATAGGGGTGAGAAGGGAGTTGATGAGAACATAAAATGTTCAGGTTAAATTTTCCTCCCCCAACGTTGATAGACGTTTCCAGCAAACTGAATAGTAATATTTATTTTAGTTTTAGTTTTTGGATAAATTAAGGTGCAGATGACTTAAACACCTTATTTAATTCAATATAACAATTTATTAAATATGGTTTAAGTAAAAAGGTTTTAGTAGGTAGATTTAAGGTGGGTCTGCACAGGTGTATATTTATGCTCTAATTAATAGTCAGTACATATTGTGGTGTAAATGTTTGAATTTATATTGCAATGAGGATGAAAGGTAATTATTTTTAATTTGATGTGTTTATGCTTATTTTACTGAAGTGTTTAAATACTGTAATATGATTTTAACTATTAAACTTATTTTTGACTACTATTCAGAAGATTTTACGTAGGATGTGTCAAAATTATTGCAGACCAATGGTTCATAAAACAATCAATGACAGAACCATCTTGAAGCGGAATTTTTCGAACATTGTTGAAGCTCAACGAATACAATTTTTATAGAGAATATGAAATTTTTAAGGAGGAAAAGCAGACGTTGTTGACGTGACTTTTCTTCGAAGGAGCGCGGCGGAAAACGTGAAACGCAATCAAAATGTAAATATAGAGAATGAAACTGTTTTCAATTCGATTCACCGTTTCATGAGAAAGGCTGATCGAGTTAGAGGAAAGGCCAGAAAATTAGATTGTTGTTATTGTTAGCATGGAGTATTCGAGGTCTTAAAAACCAACGCAATTTTCTCGTGAAAGGTTTTGCGACGGAATAAAATATAAAAAAAAAATTTCATTTTTAAAAGCATAATGAATTTAAAATTTTATCGAACAACAAAACATTTGTGCATGTTATTTGGTCACTGATTAGCTAGTTTTAAATGGCTAGTATGTGGACATTTTTCTTAAAATATTGTTGTTACAAATGGCTATAAATAAAGGGGATTTACTGAACCATTTAATTAAATAGTTTCATTCATTCTATAAAAAACTAACCCACTCACCCTTTCCTAATATGGATGGTTTATAAGACCTGTGTTGACACCACTACTATTGATAGGCCTAAGCGATTTTTATTTTAAATTTTCATTCTAAACAAACTTACTTTTTATAAGTTATTGGTTTTTTTTATCACCTATATAAAGTATAGGAAGTTTAACTGCAATTTTCTCACATATGAACCTTTTTCATTTTGAAATGTATTCTTTAAGAAGTTATAACTATTGATTAACGAATCGCTGCCACAACAGTATACCAGTATCGCCCCATCGGAAAACCACGTACCATAGCAATGCATCTTACCTCCTCCGCGTAACATGCCAGCGGTAAAGTGAGATAATGTTTATATCCAACCCACATGTCTCAATCAGACTAGATCTATAGTTATTCTTCTTTATAAGAAGCAATAAGAGACTTAGCTGAGATCCAAAATTATAACCAGCGGCAGTTTGAGCTATAAAAAGTGGTCATATTTATAAGCATACATATTACATTGCTTTCTGTCTGTCAGTTTGTCTTCCTTTCTGTCTTCTGTTTGTGTTTTTGACGGTGACACTCATTGAAAATAATTTATCCCTTATAAAAGAACAGGACAACGCCTTTACTGAATTTTGTCACACAGTAAATTTAGTCTGGTTAAGTTTACAAAAAAAGTTAACTAATGTCCGTTTTTAGTAAACTTAACGATCCGCAAGGAGATATTTGTGTCTATGTAATGTACTATTAGTTTGTTTGTGAAGTCTGATGATGCCATAATTAATCGGCCAAACGCGTCACAAACCCAGATACAAAAGATTGCTTCAGGCCGTAAGTACCAATTATCTGACCTTTAAACCTTTGATTGAAATGGCGAATTCACTTGATAGGTAGTTTAAGCCAAGTATGAATGAGATGAAAAGTGGAGGCGATTGTGGCGCGATCTTGTAGTCTTGTTACTGACCAAGGCCGTACTGTAGCCACAAGTTTTGTTGTCCACAGAATCCAGAAAGATACACTCTAGTTTACATAAGAAAACTCGCTACGACTCTATGGGGCCCCCACGCCCTCTTCCTGGTCACCTGGTTTAAATTTTTTTTCCATTAAACATAAACAATTTTGGTGTTTATAAAAAAATATATATGACCCTTCACTAACAAGTTACAATAAACTAGAAAAGACAAGTTACAATAAACTATAAAAACGAAACGAAAAATAAAACATTAATATTTTAAAGTTTAACATTAAGTTTTTTTAATTGAAAATCAACACTATTTGAGTTAAACATATATCACAAAAAGAACGGGAACTAGACCTACTTTTCCGTTGTAAAATTTTGTCTGTTGTACTTACATTAATATACTTGTATGTTCTGTATATTTTTTGCCGATGCGAAAGTATGTTTTAACAATAAATAAACGTTTCCTATTTCCAAGTATTTTTTTTTTCATATACGTATTGAAGTCAAACATAAAAAGTATTAACTATCCATAAACAGTTCCAAAGTAATCAGATTGTATACAAGAGAAAAGTAGAATTAAAACTGTGTAAGATAACGTGAATGCAATACTTAACCCAATTAAATTGTCCTTTTATCTCTCTGAGAGGGGATTTCCTTCCATTCCATTTACATAACTATACCACTCTACACATTCTTTAGCTACTTGAATTTTCTTAGCACTTGTGAACTATCTGTTTATGACCTATTTAAATATATTCGTCTAAATTATATACCTTACTAATAACTGCATTGAATGATTACGAAAAAATTCACTCCAATAGAAAACATTAAAAGTTGCATAAACAAATTTAAATTTCTCAATTCCATAACCTTTAATGTGCGCATTTGATTATAAATGACACCACAGGATTTGTGCATTCCATATTTAAATAAATGGTAAAACGTGGGTGGAATAAGTATATTATACCTCCAATGTGAATTTTATGTTGTGCTTTCATATATAGTAGCAGGTTAACCGAGCCTTGCTCGTTGGTTTTAATTCATTTTTGTTATCGTGTCATGGTTTATTTTTGTATACCTTTTGTTTTAATTTCGTTACTAAAATAGCAAGCCATAAGACCAATGTTAAAAATTACTATTTTAAAATTTAAATTTACACCAAATTCGATTTTTTCCTGGGATTGAGGCTGTTTCTAAGCTTATTTTTGGGCCGAAATACTGAAATAAGTGAAAAATGTAAGCAAAATCTACCCGCTATATTTCGAGATCGTGGAAAACACATCCCTTCAGACAGTGCTCGTATAATAGTAAAGGATTTAAACTTGTCAAAACAGATTAAAGCTCCTTTATTTTTAAATTTGAATTGTTCACTCAAGCAAGAACCATAATATTAATATTTTACTGAAGCGTTTCATAAGTAAAAAGGTTTGTCTATGCTTTTGCTTGGTCTTAATACTATAATTTCATAAAATTATTTTTGATTATTGAGAACCATCAAATTAATATACATTTAGTATTCAAGATTTATAGTTTACTAAAAAATAACTTACATCGATAATTCTTCAATGACAACTTTAATACAAAAATATATTAATCCCGAAATTCATTTTATATCAATAAGTATTTTCACTGATGAACTTTTGCTAGCCATTAAGAGTAAAATAAATTTGAATGTGGTCAATGCAGTGTGCAGAGTGTGACTTTGATGTGTGTGATGTGTGATAGCTTTACGCAGCTGCGCCAACAGATAAGGTCGTTCATCCGTCACAATTCATTCGATCATTTGAATTGCATACACAGGCTATTAAATATTTTCTAATTTGAATTATTTTGTATAAATACTACTGGAAAAACATACATTTTTTATGAATGTGCTTTGAACTATTAAAATGAGCATTAATATTTAATATAATATTAACTGAGTTTAAATAACTAATACACTTTTAATGTATTTCGCATCAAGTTTGGCTGTACTGAACTGAGATTGTATTTAGTGCCCAAAACGAATTCGATTTCATATTAATAATACCGCAGTTAATGTTGCTTTCTTTCAATCTTTCATATTCTCTGAATGGTAATTAGCCTAGAAAAAAATTACATATGTTTTATTTACATACGTGCTACAAATTTATTATAAATCTGCAGTTATTTATTATTTCCTACTTTGTGTTGTATGAAGTTCCCGGAAAATATATTCGTCAATGTCAAATGGTTAATTTATTGAAATTGTGAGCTATTAACAATTACATCAGTTTACTCACAACTAGAATAGGCCTATCAATTATGCAAACGATTAATCATAAACGTTCATTAATAACAAAATTAAGTAGGGCCTACTATCCTTTATTGCAAAATTACATTAATTCCATTTCGCTGATTAAATGCAATGTTAATGGTGATGGTAAAAACAATCCATTCGCATAAAAAACAAATTACTCAAATAAAAATAATATAAAAATCTTTTTGACTATCTGGATGAATCTACATTACTAAAGATGAAATCAGCTTTGATCTTTTTTTTTCTATGAGTTTTTTTTCATTACTGTGTATAAAACTCCTCTTCAGTCTCATGCTCTGGAAGTCGGAGCAGTCGGTCACACGTAAAATACTAGATTGGTTTGTATCGGTCCACGGGTATTGGACAGACAGTAACTAAGCTACTGGTATATCGGGCAGCCTACGCGCAGGATTAGGTTAACGCTCGAATGCAATTATAACGAAATAACACATTTACTGGAGATATTGAGTTAGTTTATTTTTTAACTTCATGACTTCGTTACAGAGATTACAGTAGATGAGTTGGCTTTTTTTCTGAACTCTATTTTAATTCTACATGATTTGGGAAGGCACAATTACGTTACTCCCCATAAAGATCGAACATAGTAGTTATCTAATAATAAAATAACTTAGGCTTTTAAATATCATATTAGACATTTCCCATTCTACTTTCGCAGAACAATCCATATTTTACTTTTTAAAGTATTTTTTTCGAATAGAGAATGCAAAATAAATAATAATTAAGAGTCTGCAGTACCTGCGCTATCTAGGTAGTTTGTCCCTTTAGAGCAATGTTAAATTTAAAACATTACCGTGGGTTTGTTTTCGGACCAAAAGCAATTTCGTCCGAAAATTTCAAAGTCGATGTAATTTTATCTAGTGCTTGAAGTGATAGAAAATAAATAAAAACAATCATCCGCTCGAATAACGAATAAAATATAAATTATATAAATTATATAAATAAATAAATAGAATATAGTCTAAATATAACACCATTTTTAAGCCACTTTTCACCCATTTTTAATAGGTTTATTGAAAATCTATCCACGTCATGCACTCCGCCATTCCCTTAATATTGAAAATACGAGTGATCATATTGAAAATGTGGTCATTAAATAATTAAAAACGCCTATTATCACCCTGAACAGGCTAATTCCCTGTATATCACGCATGATTACGTTGGATTAAGTGGAATATTCATACCAATTCCTGGAAGATCAGGTTCAAACTGAATTGATCAGACTAGTAAATCTGATCAAGATTGGTTAGACAATAAATAGTAACATAGAGGGTTAATTTACATTGTAAACCATGACAATAAAATCTACAAGGGTTACAATTTTTTTTATATTGCCGGTGGTCAATATAAAATAGTTTATAAAATTCACTATAAAATTATCACAGCGAGCATTTTCTGAGCTTAGTACAAAATAATAGGGAGATAAAAAACTATCTGATGCTTGTGTTCTAAAATAAATTAGGCCCATGCATCAGAACCCAAGCATCAGATAATTTTTTATCTCCGTATTATGTTGTGATAAGCTAAAAAAATGTTCGCTGTGATAATTTTCTAGTGAAATTTAGAATTTTTTATATTGACCAACGTCAATATAAAATATCGTAATCCTTGTAGATTTTATTGACACGGTTTTCTATGTAAATTAACACTCTTTATGATAATATTTACTGTCTTAATAATCTTGTTCAGATTTAATAGTCTGATCAACTCTGTTTGAACCTGATCTTCCAGGAAATGGTTCAATATCAGTATAATACATTAGTATGAACAATAAAATGCACTATTCTGAAAAAAACTTTATGATTAGTATGTAACCATCCTGTTCTCTAATAAAACCTTATTTACCAACGTTAAATTTTCACCTCCAGAAACCATCCAGTCTCTACGGGAGGATTAAGAATTGTTAAACGACGTCTCGCCTAATCCCTGGGAGCCGATGTGTGAATTAATAACGACTTCTCGACTTGTTGAGTTCCAACTTGTCTTAATAACTTTCACATCAGAAACTTAGCTGTTTGGTGAATATACTATAGTGCTAACAGAGTTTGAGAGAACAATACATATACGTCAAATTGTTATTGATGTGAGAAACTTTGATGTTGTGTAGTCAGAACTAATAATTGATTAGCATTATATTACTTAATTATGAAATATTGCTAAATAACAGTGAAGTAATTGTAATATTTGTGAAATACCACTCAATAACTGACTCATCACGAAATCTCAGGAACATAAAAACGGATTTACCTAAAACTTTTAACACGATTTTTTCTTGCCTCTTAGGTGCTCACTAAGAAACCATTTTGCAAAATTCCTTCAGGGCTCCACCCTACAGGCCTTTAAAACTTGAATATAATGTTATCCGTATGGTCAAGTTTAAATACGAATTAAGAAACCTGCGGGGTTGAAATTTGGAATGATTCCTTTGCTCATAAGTGCTTAATAATAGGAAAAAGTGTTTTGTACATCTCCTTTAGTGCTCCGCCCCATAGAATTACTGTATAACCTACGTGTTGAAATTTGACATGGGCGAGTCTATTTGCTCATAGGTACTCAATAAGAAACGATTTTGCGAGTATAGTTTTTGAAGCACTTTAGGCCGGTTCCTACGTAGGCGACAGATGCGACGCGACGAGAGCGACTGGAGCGACACCAGCGACAAGCTTACATCGCCATAACGTTATACATTGTAAATTGTTGTCGCTCCTGTCGCCCACTTAGAACGCTTCAATGCTTATACATTTGTTTGAAATTTTGTCGCTCCCGTAGCGTCGCATCTGTCGCCCACGTAGGAACCGGCCTTAGGCCCTGCCTTACTGGACTTCAAAATTACTTTAGGGCCTCCGGGGTTGAAATTTACATAGATGTTCCTCTTTGCTCATAGTTGACTCCACCCCACAGTACTTCAAAAATACTTTATGGCTTTCGGGGTTGAAATTTGACATGGACGTTCCTCTTTGCTCTTAGGTGTTAAACAAGAAACGATTTTGCAAATTTCCTTCAGGGCTCCTCCCCACAAATCCTCTAAATTACCATTGATCCTACGGAAATGAAATGAAACGTTTACGTTCCGTTTTGCTAATAGGTGTTCTTTAGGGCTCCGCCCCACATGATTTCAAAATGTAGGGGCTACGAGGTTGAAATTTGACAAGGTTATTCCTGTTTGCTCTAAAGTTCTCATTAAGAAAAGGTTCCTTCGGAGCTCCACTCACAGTACTTCATTGTTTCAATGTCATCCTTAAGAAAGGAGATTTCGTTGCTCTTTAAAAATATTTTATTACCTACCTAAAAAATTAATTGAATCACGGGCGGGGGCGAAGCCGTGACGGGCAACAGCTAGTTAGAAATATTTTCCGAATGCTACGTAATAATACACGACCATAACAGTTACCGATAATAATTGTGGATCATTGAAATGCAATTAAATGGCAACATAGTATTCCTAATAAAATACAAAAAATACAATATAATAAGTAGTCGAAATACTAAACTGTGATAGTGGCAAAGAGAAGGGGTTTTAATTGTTTAATAACAACCAACAGAAGTGAATTCCCACTTTAAAGTACACCCTTCAATAAACAGATACAACTCCAAGCCACGATTCAGTGGCTATGAAAGAACCACTTTACATCGTTTTGAAAGAGAATTCCTCATTTTGCCTAAAGAAAATTCTTATAAAAGTGATAAAGAAGAAGTATTTCAAATTAAATCATTATAAACTAATTTTTTATAATTAGTTTTAAATTTATCATTGACAAAAATATTAATTAATTGAATATTAAGAATAGCTGGCACATAGCTTTTTTATATTTAAGTGAAGTTTGTCAAAGTGACGTGAGTAGCTACAGCATCCCTGACATGGATTTCCGAGAATGTACCTTATTACCCATTTACAAAGGCGACTAGAGTACAGTGTTAACACAGGGCGGCATGTTTACCTGGGCGTACGTGCAATTGGCATGCGGTAGCCAATGTATACTGTATACACTACATCTATAATTGATGCTACACGGCAAACTACACTTCTAATAATGTAGCAGAGGGATTCTATTATTCCCACTTCTTTTTAAGAGGACAAAATGGTGTTACGTCATCTTTATATTTATTTTCTGAATCATTTGGAAATATGATTATATGAAAAAAAATTAATTTCTTTTGCTTTAGTACATCTTTTACATACTTATTTTAATTGTAGGTTGCCTTAGTCATGATCAGGTTTTTAATTGTAACGTAATAAGATCTTTCGTAATAAACCATGCCTAAAAATCAATTTCAATTGTTAAAAGTTTCAGGCTGTTGATCTTCTGGATTACTTATAATGGCTTTGCTGAACTCAGATTTAGTAAAATAAAATGAAGGGATGTCTTCAAATTTTTAAATTAAGATGATTATTATTAGTATGTTTATAAGGATGTCGATTGTTATCATTATTTTGCCATTGTTTGTTCATTTAAAAACACAAACCAAAATTATACATAGCCAAAATCTGTTGGATAGTCATTTATATCATTGTAAGGTTGAATTTGTGAGTTATTTTCCCATAGTTTTGGACTTAAACATTCTTTATGTCTTAATCACGTAGATTTTAGTGTGGAAAAAATTGAAAAATGCCTTGTAAGAATATTAGTCTTTTGAAGTAATTTTTATCTTTTATCTAAACACACCATCGTTATATTTCCAAAGTGAAAGTTGTTCTGGTCAATATATAAAAAATTAAACATTTTTTCACTATTAAAAATTTAACCAAGGTGATATTATGAAATGTATGAAAATTTAAAATGAGTAATAAACCTTTATCATTCCCAAAAGCCTTTAAAAGGAAAGGGAGGCTAAAAATATATAACAATGGTATCTAAACATTTCTATCCCCTTTTTGGTTCTCCCAACCGGAACCATGGACAAGGTGAACGTGGAGCCAAGTTTTAGCTTTAGTAACAAGCATAAGACATTCAAAGAGGAAACATAAGCAAAAAGGTCATAAAAACAATATCTGAAGGTTCCTCAATAATCATTAAGCAAGGTATAAACTTAACACCAAAGTCCATAAAAAAATCTTATTCAAAACTACCTTAGACTTGTTTCCGATACTAACTAGGATTTAGCAAGTTACTTCAAGAACAATCTATTGGAGTAACATACATTCATGTTGTTATAGATATTTAATTAGGACAAGATTTTAAATTAATTTTTTAATGGTCCAGTGTAGTAAAAAACACATTTACATGTTTACATGAATTATACTATAAAACGTGTTTTTGGTTTGTTGGTTTTTTATAGTAACAATCAATATACAAGCTAGGTAAAGTGAAAAAGTTTGTAGCCTCTTTCTAGTAGAATGACAACCATGATAAGTTTTGAACACGTAAGATCCATAAGGATTGTTAAGCTTATGACTGAAGACTCAAATAAAACATATAAAATTTTGTTTTATGACTAACAAGTTTTGTAACTAACGTCAATTGAATAAAAGATAAATTAGTGTAATAGAGAGCAAATTATATTATTATAACAATAATATTATTATAAAAATATTTATTTTTACAACTTATGCAAAATTATAAACAAATAATGGCGGTAAAAAGGAGTGGGAAACAGGTTACCTATCGTCTGCTCACATCTACCAGAGATGTATCAGAATGGTTTTAAGACAAGTGATAACTTATGTATTTTCTCTCAAAAGCAACCAATAAAGTATTTTTATCATACGAGGTGGCCCGTGCGCAAATTGCGCATTTTATGATTCTGTATGAGTGAAACTCACCCACAGTACGTGAATGTTGATTATGAAGTGACATAGATCTACTGCTGTTTACTATCTGGCTTTTAAAATTCATCTGAAGGTAATCAGCTGTTAAATTTCAATTCACATTAAAGAACTTACAATAAAAGTTGGTGAACATTTTTAAGCGCCCTCTAGAAATAAATCAAAGGCGAGGGGGGCGAAGCCCGAAACAATATGACCTTTCTAATTACGATTCGTCACTGCGGTATATCCTAAGCTTTAAAATGACACCTCAATCTTAAAAATCGGTTCAGTAGGTCGAGAGAAAATGGGACGTAACAGACGAAACCCTTATAGAAATAAGAAGATAGATTTTTTCTACGGAAAAAACAAATTAACTAAAATTAAATAAGTTGAAGGAAAGAAAACTAACAGTTTTCAAACTGAATAGGGTGTTTAAATAAAAATTATAATTTGCATATTCTAAATAGGAGTGCTTTGTTAAGTTCCTACCTAAAAGAATGTAGATTTCAACGTAAACTGAAAAATGCAATCAAAATGTAAATAGAGCGAAAGGGACTGTTTTCGATTCGGTTTCATGTTCTATGGACAATAGTGTTCATTGGTTGATAAAACAAAAGACTTCATCATTGTTGTTGACGTAGGGCATTGACTTTTGCTCAAACGAAGTTTTATGTTATATTGCTGTCATATTAATAGAGATGATAAAGATGGTATAGGCGTATTTTAAGGAGAAGTACCAGGGGGACCGAGCTTAAGCTCTGTAATATTATTATTTTCGTTCTCATACAAAGCTTGTTCGCTCCGCTCACCCGGCCTCTTCGATTTTAAAGACGAGCTCGTTCGCTTCGCTCACTCGCCAGGCCGAAGGGTGCACTTTGGTATAATTTTCCTAATCTACAGGTTAAAGATGTAACTCGTTGGTTTATATCTACAGTTATCAGCTGATTTTTGTTCAATTTAAAAATCTCCATAAGGATAACATGGAAACTTTGAAGGGCTATAGAACGAAAACCGGATTTTCCCAGTCATGGGACCAGCTCCAATCGATTTCTGGTGGCCAAAACCCCCATGTTCAATCAAAAAATAAAAAATCCTTGGAGCAAAAAAAAAGTTTGCCCGTACAAACGGAGCTTGTTTTAGAGTATAAGATATTAATAAATTATGAATTTAAATTCCAAAAAAACATCTTGTGTAGATTTCCTACTACATAGCTAATACTAAATCAAAACAAAACCAATTGCAATTTTATAAGTACTAGAGATCACCTTCTGGTTGAAATTCAACCAAAATTTTTTCTGTTGATCTGGATCCAATCCGTCTGGATCCAATTTGTGAAACAATATGTTATAACTTAAGCATCTGTTTTTCTTGATTTGTTATTACAACAGCTGTCTAATGATTCATTCAACCATCCTTGTCTCATAAGATTAACATTGAAACTTTGAAAGCTTGTAGGGCGTCGCCCCATTATGATGTGAATTAAAACACTATTCTGCTCATCTGCAGGACCTTTCTAACGGTATGCGCGGATTTCGAATACGATGCACACGAGCTTAAAAAAAGGAGGAAACGAAACATGCTTGCCTATTAATACATAGATTATATTTAAAGTTAAACATCCAATAACTATTGGAAAGGTTGTTGTGTTAGGGAGCAAGGTTGATGATAAGGAAGTTTAAACTGTTTACTATATTTTATAGAAATCTTATTTAAACATTTTTATTTCCTATGTATCGTCACATTTGTAAATAACTATTTAAAAACAAATCCCTCCGTCACATATAATATAAACAACCAGACGCGTGGATAGGATTGGTTCACCGATGTCTCACACACGTACGAGAGCGGTTTATCAGTCGGAGCTCATGACTCATCCACGATAACAAATCTTCTATAAAGTGTGATCACAGTTTTATAGCCACCCACAGCTCTCTGTGTCTATCTGACCACATTTACCGTCACCTTTCATCGCCTAATAGGAGCGTATGTTAAAAACATCATATTGTTTTAAATAAATGGTGAAATTTTGAATGTTTATAAAAAAGTTTCATCAAGGTAAATTATTGTTGGCAACACTGAATTCATCAGCCTAATCTATGTATTAATAGGCTAGCACGAAAGTTTTTACTCTTTTTTTTTTTTTTTTTTTTTTTTTTTTTTGCTTGTGTGCATGGGTTCAGACATAAAAACAAACCACTAGGAAGATTGTGTCTTGGAGATGAGCAACGAATCGGGCTTAAAAATTATCATTACAGGCTTTGAAATTGTCAATGTTGATGTTATGAAAAGAATGTAATTGATTGAATCAATAGACGCCGTTGTAAATGCTATCAAAACACGAAGAACAGACGTTCCAGTTATAAAATATTTTTAACCAATTACATTCAGATCAAGTGAGGTTTTGGTCGATTTTCTACCAGACAACGTTCTTAAGTTAGTTTTATTACGCTGCCTTAGCAAACAGTTGTCTCATTAATGTTGATTAAATTTCCCATAACCTTAAAATATTCTATTCTTTTTCTAAAAACATGTTTTGTGATATAGAGAAAGCCAAGCCTGATGAGTTGTTAAGTGTTGTAAGGGCTGCTGTTGTAGCACAAAGGGTTTTTATGGGATTATTTAACAAACATTAACAACATTACATGTTGAGGTAGACGACTTGAAGAAACTGAATCTGTACATAAGTTGTGGTTACGTTACAAGAGACTTCCTGGTGTATTGAGTATGGCCTAATATTGACCATAGGTTAGATGTCTGCAGAGGTTTCGGTGGTAGGCATATTGAAATGCACTAAATGTACCAGTATAAAACTCTTGTTAAAGAGGAATAAAAAGATTTAGAAAGTACTTTTTTAAAGAGGTTGGAGGCCCTTTTTTCACTACATAGCCCCGTCACATAGACTATTGATCTGTGCGTGGATCGTATTAGACAAAGTAAGAGAGTGAGCCGCTACAGTACAAGGTGAAAGGTACTGATTAAAGTCACTGGTAGAACACGGATTCGAACCCACGACATCGCTGCCTTGGTCCCGAAGTCCGGCACGTTAAACACTACAGCACCGATTCACCCAGTTACTTAGTATGACTCTTTTTTGTTTAAAACACGTTCGCTGCTGACAGCTGCTATAGCAGTTGCCCGCCCTCTAGCGCTGTGTGCTGACAACTGCTAAAGCAGTGGCGTGCTCCCTTCAAAAATAATGCTTCAGTGTGAGCCCAGCTCTTTGCCGGGAAGGTTTATATCGTCCCCGCATGTTGTGCCGGTTTTGCTCGTTAGTCCGTTTCCAGATCGGAAATTCCGTTCGTTTTCTCGCTATCGTTGGAGGAATGGAAATATAATTCAGCATGTTGGTTGAGTTTTGACATTTTATATGCCGCAGCGAACGTGTTAATATTCATTCATGTAAACTCCTCACATTAATAAATTCCTTTTTAAAAGACTTGAAAGCCGTAAGAAATTGTATATGTTTAAGTTCGTCATGATTGGTTACACCATAGGATTAGAATGACGTGCATAGTAGTTCTTTGTGTATTAGGAAAATATAGTTTTTCTAGTTTTAGGAGTAAAATTTGATGGTTAACAGAATCAAAAGATTTGCTGAGGTCGCAAAAAATACCAAGGGATTTATTTTTCTCTGGACAAGAAAAATAAATCCCTTGGTATTTTTTGTGACCTCAGCAAAGCTTTTGATTCTGTTAACCATCAAATTTTACTCCTAAAACTAGAAAATTATGGAATTCGAGGCCAAGCTCTTCAATTATTACAATCCTATTTGACGGACCGAAAACAAGTGGTAGAGGTTCAAGGCAAAAATCAACTGATATATTCCTCTGTGAAGAATATCTTATGTGGCGTGCCCCAGGGCTCAATCCTAGGCCCATTGTTGTTCTTGGTGTATATAAGATTTAATAATTATAAAAAATTAATCACATTAAGCTTAATGTGATTATCCATCTTACAAAGTGGCCCAATAAGTTAAGCTGTGGATGATAAGCCAACGGAAAAATTCCGTTACAATGTTTACCAGACTAAATCATTGCTCAAGCTCATTTCCCATTGTAAAATGCAGAATATCTTGTAGTAGTTATTTTAAATTGAAATAGTTTTGTGTTGTAATACAAGCCAATGAAAAAGGCAACTTTCAAATAACAGTTAACGGTTCAATAGTTAACGCATTATTTTTTAAGTCCAGCCTTAGCAATCTGTCTGAAAAGCAGCTCTTAGAGCGCGGGAGTACAAACCATAAAAATAATTTAAGGCTTGAAAGAAATAAACTGTCCTAATGAAGTTGTAAAGTTTCATAGGTCATGAGTTTATGTCTTACTTTAGCACCCTCTGCCAATAAGCGCCTGTTGGGGTAAAACAGAGGTTTTCTTTACAGTGCATGGTTACCTTGTTTCGTTGGCATACTGGATTTCGTAGCTTAAATTGCTTCTCTCATAGATTTTTTTTTTTAATTTTCAGTTCCTATATTTTTAAGAATTGCATTGTAAAAAAGGATATTGCTGTAATATTGAACGTAAAAAACTTTCAGCCACAAAAACATAAACACCCCGACTGAATATCGTGATGATATTTTGAAGCGATGTTTTATAATTTCAAATTTGTAAAAGGAATATCAAGTTAGTTTTAGTCGACCAGTTCAAAAAGACGACTCTCTGAATATAATTGTTTTAACCTGACTATTAAATCACGAGTTTTAAACATTAGGTCAGCTTGTCTTTTTTCCATAATATTATTTTCAGTTAAATATATCCTTGATTTTTATCGGTCCCTTCTTTATTCATGTTATTTTCATAATTTTTTTACTCTACAGGGTGGGAGAAAAGTAACTAGGTACTAAAACAGTGTAATAAATCAGTAATTTTAATGATTTTGTGTTGGTAGTCGAGTCATAATACTGAGTAAAATCTACAGGTTATTTTCGTTTATCAGCTGGTGCACTGTCAAGATGTTACTAACAATCTTCTAATTTAAGAAGAGTGTACAGTGTATCCCTGACCGTTTGAGGAGTTGGTTGACAACAACAGCACCATTATTAACATTTAATTTATTCCCTTGTTTTATTATGTAACTAAACACATATGCATGGTTTTGTACCAAATATGTATCATTAATACGTGATTTGTAACATTTTCTTGATACTTAGATACTTTTCACCCACCCTTAATTTTAGATTATAAAAAAAATTGATTTACTTTATTCCATTAATATTTAAAGTGAGCAAAACATATAAAAACTTTTAACTTAATAACGTTTTGGTTTAAAGTAATGAACATTTTAAAGTAAATAGATTGTCAAACATGAAATAAAATATTCATACAAAATCTAAGATGGTTTTCATTTGAATATGTGCATAAAAGGTAGGACCTACTCGATGAAGACGAAAGAACATCTTAAGCCGAAAGACAACAAAAAATAGTTTCACGAGTTTTTCCACAAATCGACGAACTTTGCATAGATTACTACGTTGAAGATATTTCTGGAATAGTTTACTAGCTTCTCATAGTAAAAAAAACTGTTTTACAACAGACTTCTTAATTACGAGCAATTATTTACAACACTTATTAATATTTTTATCATAATTTTTATTATAGCTTAGTTGTAATTGTTTTACGTTCTTTACATACATTATTATGCTGCGTTACTTTTTTTATTTTATCTTTCATTTTGTTCCAAGAATACTTAATGTTAAAGGAAAAGTGTTTCTTTTAACAATAAAAATGATTTAACTTCATATTTTCCTTATGAATGTTCGTTTCCTTAGTTTTGCCAGAGTTTATAAGTGTAGGCTACTTCAAATAAAGGTGCAAAAATTACAATAGAAATATTGCAATAGAAATAAAAATTACAATAGAAATATTGCAATAGAAATAAAAATTACAATAGAAATATTTAAAAAAGTACTATTTTTACAGTTTTAATTAATTTTTCAAAAGTAAGAAATTCTTCTTATAAATATTATAAAGTAAAAGGAATGTTGTAACTAAGGTTAATTATCTACCTCGGTGGAAGTTGTTTTAAAGAATCTCTTGGTTTAAATGTTGTGATATTTAAGCTTTCCCTGTAGTCATCTTAAAATATCGTAATCATTAAACAATACTAAGCTATAATAATCAAAGGCAATGTCTTTTTATACATTTTTCCATTGTTTCAATCTAAAATAATTTCTAAATTATGTAAACATTGTTTTGTGTTCATCACTTTTGTTTTAACATGCATGTGTCAATTAAAAATGCACAATTATTCATCACACGCATACTAAATTAATTGTTAAATAAGTTAATTTCCTCATAAAATTCGCTTCGTCGGTGTCTTTGTAGCGATAAAGTGGCCATTGCCACTATCCAAATGTCTCCATTCCATAATTTAAGTTAAACACGTTTTGCATAAATAGTTAAAAAAAAAAAAATTGATATGATTAACGATATTGGGATACTACATTGAAAATGAAGTTGCTTAAATTAAAAATTTTTAATACTCACAGAATAGGTAAAAATGGTTTAATAACTTTAAAAAAATTTTATGTTACCTTACCGCTGGGGCCATTCAAACAAAAACTAGCCTATTATATCAGACCTCCACAAAACTTCAATACTACTTCTGCCCCCGTGTTCCCAATGCCCCAGGTCTTCTAGCACTTGGTTTTGCCATTTTCCCATGGGCATCTTTGATTGGACCCGCCTTGTCTTGTGCCTGCTGAATTTATTGCCTCAAAGAAGTCCTTGACGAGGTTGTTTTTGGATCTTTTTAGTACGTGGACCACCCATATTAACCTTTGCCTTTTGCAGCTACTTTATTTTGTTGTTTGTGTTGTTTCTCAATATAATCTTTCAAAAATGTATTCTTAAATTTCTGATTAGATATAATTTTAAAAATTGTTTGTAAAATATGTATCAAGAGAAACATGAATTTTTGTTTAACTATTGGTTTTTTTCATAAAATGGTGTGTTCCTCTAAGTAGATTTATTCATTGATGTAGAGGACAAATGTTTCTAACAATGTTATATACCTTGTTAATTTGTATTGGACAAACAAATTACAGCTGAACTTTATTTACGTTTTTATTTTAAATACCCGACTAATTTACATGTTTTTTATACACGTCAAATATACATTAATTCGCCATATTCAGTGAAGTCTGTTTATGTTTATTCCATTAATAAAAAAACGTATATTAAATGTGGTTAACACATGATAAAATGTTGGGCATTTTTACGAGATATGTTCATGAAACCGGCCAGCTTGACAATGTTAGCTATTTTGTTACGATTTTACGATTTTTTATGGCGATATCTTTTAAGGCCTATAATGCTAGTCATATAGTCAAAACAACATGCAATTATTGTACATGAAAGAAAAAATATGACGATTCAAAATGAACTATTACTTTTAATACGCTGACCAATTTGAATTATATTATGATGGAACGTATCACAAAATATTCTCAAAACTCATATTAAATAAGGTGAACGAATATATTAATTACGTGACAAATAAATAGACATTATGCTTCTTAGTCAATCAATCAATTGTTATAAAAGTTTCCAACCATAAAAAAATATATATATGAAATACACAATAGGTTGTTCAAGTATTCACAGCAATAGGAATGGTAAAAAAAGGAGCCAAATGGTCCTGCAAGAACAGGGAAAATACCCTAAACATCTCCATAGAGAAAACTGTGGCAGTAAAATGTTTTTGGTTTTTTTCACTATTCTTGTACAACCGATTTTATTTTATTTGTTACTGTTCCTGTTATTCTATACGCATGGAAACATATCAACAAAGTGTTTCAGCTTGTGATGTTATAATTTAACTCATATTTAAGTTTTAAATAAAGATCCGCTTTTATGTGATGATGATTTCTGAAGTGTCTTATGCAAAACATGATGCTATATTGACAACACCTATTTTACTAGAATTTTAGGATTTCTCAAATAAGTGACATGACCTGGATCTCCAAAACTCGGAAACAATAAAAAAAAATGTTTCAAAATCGTAGTTCCGTAAAATTTACAATTAAAAACCAAGGCCGTGAGTGCTAAATTAAGGATTATAATGAATCACGTAAACTACAAGAAATATAAATAGAAGTTCTTATAAGTATAATACTGTAAATACAACTAAAATCTATTTATATTTAACATTAGCTTTATAACTGTAAGCTAAAATATCATGTTTATGACTAAATAGTAGAGTTAGGTAAAGCAGGTTATAAGAGAATACTATGATTTTTTTAAACGATACAACCAATTTAATGTGTTAAGACAATAAACGCTTAATGAAGTGGAAAAGTTTCATAGATGCTTCAGACATAAATGAATGCCTTGCTTTACGCCTCCTCCACCAATAGCTGTCTGTTGTGTGAAGTGAAGTGGTCCTTACACTACCGGTACATGATTGCCTTATTGCAGTGGCTGAACACTTGGCAATCGCCCTGTGTAATTAGTTTATTAATGAATTTACAAAAAATTAACCAATTATTAATTTGATTTAGTAGTTTTAATAAACGGGTAAAAGAACAAGAGTTAAATGGTTTTAAAACCTAATGTTCTAAAATATAAAATCCAAAAAAACATGTTAACACTATAAATAATAAGGATGGACGTATATTATAACAAAAAAAAAAAAAAAAATACATAGTGCAACTCTTGTACCAAAAACGCTCAAAATTCCGAATGAAATAAAAAATCCCTACTAATATTATAAATGTGAATGTCCGGGTGTTTGTTACGCTTTCACTCGAATACTAATCAACGGATCATCATGAAAGTTAGATATCGTTGAAGGTGTCAGAAGTAAAATAGGATACTTTTAAAATTATTATTTACGAAAGATGAAAAATTTGTTTGTAAAAAATCTTAAAATCACTATTTTATTAGACAAATTCTATGTAAAATTCAAATCTTAGGTATTCCAGTGATTTGTTATGTAAAGGGTGAGCGTGACAGCAAGTGAGCGTAGCGAACGAGCTGAACCTGAAGGTGGGTGAGCGTAGCGAACGACTTAACCTGACGAGTAAGGCGAATGTAGCCGCAGTAAAAAGCTAGTGTAGGTATAATTGGATGAACGGATTGAAGAGGAGTGAAATCCCCATATATGATAGTGTTGGTACCACACTGTATTTTCAATGTCCGAAGACAACTCTTGAAGGAAGTTTCAAATCAACTTCAAATGTATATATATGCGTAATTTGCAGATCAAGGTTTTATTGTTGAAATTATTATGAGAAGCAATAAATTGTTGATTTGTATTTAAATTTCCATTAGAAATAAATGAGGGTTGTTTTAGTAGATGAGTTGTTTGTTTTCAACCAACATCCATAAGTGAGACAGAGTAGGGTTTGAAAATTATGTCGTTCCCACTGTGATGCTACTCGAAATAAAATTTATTACTTCACAAATGTATAAAAAAAAACTTAAAAATACCAGAAATATCGATTTTAAAAGGATTAATAAAAATAAAAATTAGTTTATTTAAAGCAATAATAATAACTAGAGATCGCCTCCTGATCGAAATTCGATCAAAATTTTAGTGTATCTGAAATTTTGAAGCTTAAAAACATTTAAAAACTAAAACATCTGTTCTTCATAATTTTCAAGCAGTTGTTATTACAACAGCTGTCTTATGATTAATCCAATTCTCCTTTCTCCATAAGATTAACATTGGAACTTTGAAAGCCTGTGGGGCATAGCCCTGGTGTCCGATGTTAATTAGAATGGTATTCTGCTCATCTACAGGACTACACCTTTCTAACGGTATGCTCGGATTTCTCCTACGATGTACACGAGCTGAGAAAAAAGGAGGAAATGAAACATGCTTGCGTATTAATATATAGATAATAATAGTTGTAATGATTGAAACTGACAGAACCATACTCCAAAAGAAAAACCGTAAATCAATGAGTATTCAGCTGATGGGGGCAAAGTATACAAATGTCAGAAGTAACATGGCAAACAAACCCTTCATGACAAAGGCTATGTTGTTAAAATAATGTACGAAACTAACTCTAAGATAAAGTTAAATATTTATTTCAACTCTGAGATATAGTTTAAATAAATATGGTCCATTTTTTTAAACCTGGTCCTTATCGAGAAAATTGGGGTGGGGGAGGGGTTTAAACTCTAAACAACACATTTAAACTCGTGACAAACGTGTGTCGAGTATCAGATTTCCTCAAATAACGTTTTGAATAAGTTATAATATCTTTCAGTAACTCCTAATCAGCTGTTATATTTTTAAACCAAACCTATTCCTTGTTAAAAAGTAACAGTTCTTAAGTAAACCAATTAAAAACAACTGCTACCAATAATATTGTAAAACTGATACACATTATGTTGTGATGTAAAATTACCAGCTGGTATGCAACAGTGAAATAAAACAAAAACAAAAAAACAACAAAAAACCAAAAGGCTTCAGCCAATGAGATAGTAGCAAGTATAAACAAACCACCCTCCACCATCTCTCCCTAAAAGGATCAGGTTTAAATATATAAAAACCGTATTTCAATATAGCCAATTACTTTGTACAGTAATTAGTTTTTATACTTTAAATATATTTATTTATTCTAATTTTAAGGTTTTAATTTCAGCACTAATTTAAAAAGAGTAAAAAGTAATACAAATTTTAGTACTAGTATGAATTTTTTTGTGTGTCACATTATTGTCATGTGTTTATTTTAGTTTTGAAAAATAACTTAGTGTTGCCTATTTGTATATTATTTGTTCATTCGCAGACTCGCTTAATGAGAGTATTACTAGTAAATATAACTTAAATAATTTACAAAGGGCGAAAAGAACAAGTTTGACTGTAAGATTTTAATTGCCTCAAAGTCAACTGAATTTGCATAAATTAAGTCTTTCAAGATGCTTTTGCAATGCTTCATTAGCCTTTCATAAGCAAAGAATAAATAAATAGGTAAATATTATTTTTGACGGAAAATTTACTGTTGAAATGAGTATTTAATTAAATAAAATATTCCAATATTCCATATTATTATAACTATTACAACTAACTCCTTAATTTTCCTGGATGTGTCCTTTATCAATTCTCTACTTAAGAGTCATCTTCACCCCTGTGCCAGTAGCCCATTGTTGCGCAGTCGGCAATGTTAACCACACGGCTTTTAATGCAAAACATGGTATTTTATTCCCCTGTTTCGGACGCCACTTTTCAACAGATTTTCTTTAAACTTGGCAAGTGTTTATTTGAATAATTATATTAGGCTTCTCATACCTCGAAATTTTGAGAATTTGACAAATATTACTCTTTGTGTCTTCGCAAAGTATCTCGATTGTCCTTAGTATATAAAGAAATCAATGTTAGCATTGATCAGAGTAAATATGAAGCTACAAAAGTTCAAAGATTTAGATTTAAATGTCTTAGAATGGTTTTAGATTGTAGGGTGAAAAATAAATCAATTTTCACTGTTTTATGTGATGAGCCACAGATCTTTCCACCTGTATAACTAATGATATTTTCCGTTAAGAGGATAACGAACTTTTCTTTCTACCTGTTTATGTTTGACTTGTGCGTGGATCGTATTATGATTTTAAGGGGCGAGTATGGATAAAAAAGTACTAATAGTAACTACATTCATATTACTATATTGTTCAAACTACTGTAAAATAATTATATCTAATTTAAAACATAGGCCTACTCGTATTTCATTTTCCGTAAAACTCTAAAAATTATGTTTTATATTTCATTGTTTCAAATGAAAAATAGTAAATTTGTACAGACAATTTACAAGTTACACATAATTGCTACTGAGTATACAGAAATGGTTTGTTTAATAGAAAATATTGAGAAAAAAAACGTAAAAAATTGTCTGCATAACTAAACAGAATTTCAATAAAATTGTAAGAAACTAATTCCGTGTAACTTTCGAAAGGTTTCTTTTTCATTAGTCTTGAGAAAAGAATAGAAGATAACTTCAACACAAAGTAATATTAAAAGTTTCTTTTAAAGACCAATAATCCTTAACAAAAAATCGAGAAACTTTTCACAAGTCGTCCAGTCTTATTTGTTCCTTTGGTTGTGTTTTAAAAGTAAAAGAATTTTTGTTCTAATTAAACCTCGAAAAAAAATTTTAAAACGTATTTTACAACAAAGAGAAAGGATTTTATCAGAGATGACCACAAGGCAAATTTTTAAAATATGATTAAGTAGTGAATCATCCTTACATTTGATAGGAGTTTGAAAGGTCATATTAGAACCGGGCATAACGGTAAACGTAATTTCTCAAGAAGAAACGTATAAGGTTCTAAACGCTTAGATATGTTTTTCTAACCATTATTAGGTCCTTTGTTTCGCAGATATTGATATTAATATTAATTTTTACTTAACTTAACATTCGTTAAAAATAAAATCAATTTCAGGCGTATTTTATTTGTTTTTAATGTTATTGTAAAACATATACTTAATATTCTTAATCACAGAATTTTAGAGTTACCTGTTTTCATCATTTATATGGTACCTACGACTTTTTATCCTACACGCTTTATTATTCAAAAGTAATGAGTGTAATGAGAAAACGAATCAACACACGAATCACAGATAAATAAAGTTCTTCTTGTATTTAATTTTCTTACATTGAAATAAAAATTACTTGTAAGTGTAATAAAAATATAATTAGTATAAAAGTTATGTGGATGAAAGTTGAATATTATATTTGCTTTACGATAATTTCTATTTAACA
Organism: Neoaliturus tenellus; assembly: GCA_030545055.2. Classification (NCBI taxonomy): domain Eukaryota; kingdom Metazoa; phylum Arthropoda; class Insecta; order Hemiptera; family Cicadellidae; genus Neoaliturus; species Neoaliturus tenellus. The sequence continues at coordinate 327,665,110 of CM061531.1, read as the reverse complement.
AAAATCTCAACGGCCCATAAATAGCTGCAAACAATGTAAGAGAACTGTTCCAACAATACATAATCCAAATTAATTAGATAAACTCATCAAACTTTCAACATTGCCCAGTTAGGGAGAACAGGTGGAGGTAAGGCCTGGACGAAGGAGGTAAACCCAGCAACTGCAGTTGAGATGTTAACTTGTACCGCGTGTTAAAAATGTCAAGAGCTAAATATTGTTAAGTGTCATCGAAAGTGTTTTACAAACAATCCATAAAGGCATGGTGATCCTAAACATGTCTGTTCTAGGCAGAGTAATACGAGAGATTGCCTGTCCAAGATGGATATAGATATTTTTTAATATCACCTCTGAGTAGAAACTAAGAAATTAAGGAAGAAAAGAGCATGTTGGATATTTTCCTTCTACTTCAATGTCGCTATTAATTATAAATTCATTAAGTAAAATAAACTATGGTGAATTTTTTTCTGAGAAATTTTAATATTGAATTGGAAAACATTACTTTGAAAAGGAATACATTAAATATACACATTAGTCTGTAGTAACACTCATAAGTATATTACAATGTCAATAGAAATATTATTTAAAAAAAAATATAATGTCATTTACTGCTCTGATCAAAACGTGATTAGAAGAAAAATATTGCCATAAGAAGTATTTTGTTTTTCTCTCTTATGTAATAAACACTTTGCAACAGGTGACAAAACAAAACGTTGACTTGTTTATTTGCTACTAATTAAAGATATTTTCTCAATTCGATTTCACCATCGTTCTTAAATTAAATAGATTTCTACCACACATATATTATTTATAATTTAATTGAATACTTTCAACGTTCTAGTTACAGTAGTTAATTGTACCGACTTCATTAGATATTCAAATTTATGAGGTAAAGTTGGTAGTCAAGCTTGTTTAATTATGTTTGAACAATGTAACATGTAACAATGTACATGTTGCCATGTAGGCTAAGCTTGTTACATGTGGCATGTTTGAAACAACACATAAAATGTTTTTATCGAAAAGGGTTTTACTATATAAAGATGAAATGAAATTTAATGTGGCCCATATTGTTTAACGTATGTGACACAGTTAAATGTTATGTGTGACGGCTTCATGCAGCTGCGTCAACAGATAAGGACGTCCATCCGTCACATGCAAAATGATCATAAGTTTGTGCACACAGACTGTTTGTATGCCCTCGTCAAAATTAGACTTTCAGAACTATCTTCCAAATCAAACACGAAATATACCCCCGTCGCAGCAGACATGCGTACTGAGCGAATTTCCAAACGATCTTGAGATATTTTATTTTCGCCGTAAACACCATAGGGATGGGTATGTAGGTTTGCTGCCTAGGGATGTTGTTAGAAAATATTAGTTTTGTTAGGAAATGTAATAGTTACGTTAGGTAAATGTCAAACTGTATCAGTATTCGGAACTTTTTAATTTTACCCATAAACCATACTCACCCCATGGAGGTGAGTATGTAGGTTTGCCGCCATATGGGTGTTTGTTTGTGTTCTTTATTTTTTTATTTTATTTATTTTTTATTTTATTTACTTGTTTCTACGCCTAAGGCAATTTAGTTGAGGGAATGTACAGAGTACCAGAAACGCTTTTTAGGGAAAGCTGTCCAAACCCATCAGTGTGGTTGACATCCCGGGAATTGACCCCGTGACCTCTTGAACCGAAGTCCAAGACGCTAACCGTTAGGCTAGCGAGATGCCTAAGCAAATATCAGTTAAATCCTACCTAGTGAATGTACATACCAAATATCAATTTATGGTGCTCTTTTCATTTTCCCCATAAACCTCATAGGGGTGAGTACGTAGGTTTGCCGCCATATGGGTGTTGTAAGCAAATATCAGTTGAACCCTACCAAGTTAATGTACATATCAAATTTTACCAAGTTATTCCAAAAATACGCAAGATACAGGATTTCGTTGATTTCCCATAAGATTAACATCCGTAACCTGTTAAGCCAAGTTAAAAATTAGGATAGGTAGAGATATATACGAAATATGTTTGAAAATGAACGAATGGCGTTTTTTGCTTCTGGGGACCTCAAAATGAAAAAGTAACATGGTCCCGGGCATAGGTCTTACCATGGCTACTACCGTAAAAGCGTATTCCCTATAGGGAAATTCGCCAAAAAATGTAATGAGTTATTTCATCAATAATTAAAAGATACATTATAGAAAATAAATATATTTTGAAGGGTTTTCACGGAATTTGTTAGTAGAGGATAACAGAAACGCATTATCTAAACAAATGAGACAGTTATGTAAATGCATTTATACCTTGCAGTAGACCTAGGTACTTATAAAATATGCATTGCATATTATTTACTTCTACGTAAACATCATTGGGTTGAGCACCCAGATTTGATGATGTAGAAATCAATTTACTTCAATGAATACACAACGTAATCAGGATAACTCAAGAAACATATTTTTGGTCCTACACCCCATTGTGAGTTTGATTACCTTCAACCGAAAAAATTTTTGTTTTCATGGTGCACTTTCATGGTGTTTATATTGTTCAAACCCCTTTAAAACATAAAATGCATTAAAATGATTCTACATAGAAATTGATGCACCAATAACTGAATTAAATTATCTGTTTGAATAAATAAACGCATAAACTCTGTTATTACACTTGAGAACTATAGTAATAAGAATTATAATACGTCGAAGATACACAATAAACTAGGTGTATGTTCCGTAACTTCTATTTTCATATTTTTTTTAGTTAAATATTTAATTTTTAATTAATAGGTTTTTGCTACATTATTATAAAAAATTTCAAATAAAATATCTGTTTATTTAAGTATTTTTAAATCTAATGTTTGGTAAAAATTGAAGTCTGAAGACAAATTCAGCATTAGATGACTTAGGCCCTACTGTTTTGTTTTACAAATTTATTTTCTCAACTTAAATTTGAAACCTCATTTTAATTTTTGTTTAATATTAACAAAATATAACAGTGTCTAACATAGTTGTACACGGTGTGCTAGGAATTAAACTAAAAACATTTCAGTAATAATTTTATTTCTTTTCAATCATTAAAAGTTATTGAAATTTTTTAGTCCCTTTGACAATATTAAACCCCATTGATTGAAACAAATTCTCAGTTATCAGGCCTAAAAAGTACATACAATTATTCAAATTTGATGCTTCCTTAAAAACTTGATATACATATACAGAAGAAATAACAGTTACAGACGTCGGTTGAAATTGAACACTTAGAAGAGGACATTAGGTGAGAAGGGGCAAACAGATGAATGCTATCAGTTTCACAACATTAGCATACGTTTCTTGTTACTTATAATGCACGAAGTAAGGTATATTGAATGAGAAGTGTATGATAAAAATTTACACGATTGTCTTCATTCTATAATACTTGAATTTAATTCCTTAAAATCCTGTATGGTCAGGTGTTAAAACAATTATTGACCACTGGCTGATATTTCAGGTATACGTTTTGTAGTCAGGAGACTGAAATACTACTTCAATAAAAAATATACAGGGTGTTTAAAAAATATACGAACAACCTAGAAATTTTTTTTGTCATTGATCCTCAGGTTGGGACAGTGAAAAAACATTGTTCAAACATAGGTCTAAAATGCTTCGTTAAGCTGCTAGGCACCATTTTTAACTCTTAATAATTTTTATTCCTGTAACGGATGGTTATACTATATTCATATTTGGTATAAAACTTTTATCAAGCCAACGTCCACGTTTAGATTTATTTTCTATGTGTATTTTCAAAATGGCGGTCTTTGAAATTTTTAACTAAAATATCTCAAAACCGGTAAGTTTTTATTTACATTGTACAGTAGACAATAAGTTGACACCAAAATTATCTAACTAATGGTGCCGTTTATAAGGATTTGACTTCAAACAACGGAGTTAAGTGATTTTTCAAATTAATCTAAAATTTCATTCGTTATAATAAGAAATCAGCGTTTTATGCACAAAACACTCAATAACTCCGTTATTTTTATCAAATCCTTACAAGTTAGTTAGATAATGTTATTTGACAACTTTTTCGTCTCTTGTAAATTTTTTATAGAACTGACTGGTTTAGAGATATTTGAGTTTAAAATTGTAAAATGGCCGCCATTCTGAAAATACATAACAAGGTAAATTTTCTTCTGGAAATAAACATTGATATGATTACGTCTTATGTCTAATATTAAAGTAACACAACCATCTGTCAAGGTACATAAAAAGTATTAGGACTAAAAAGAAGAAAATGGCGGATAGCGGCTTAACAATGCATTTTAGATCCATGTTTGCACGATGTTTTATCACTATCTCGACCTAAGAAATGAGTGCACAAAACATTTCCAGGTTGTTTGTTTAACACCCTGCATTAAAAACTATGTTTATATATGAAACTGTAATAATGTTGAAAAAACGTAATTTAAAAAGTTTTAGTAGAATAATAATAAATAGTATTATTCTGTTTATTTCATTTAAGACTGCAATGTAAGTAAAACAGTTAATTATGTTTAAAGTAACTGTTTCAACTATTCCCTATCCAAATCAGCGGGATTATCTCATCAAAGTTTCAACATTAAGCAGTTACCGGTGCCCCAAGGTAGCGGTTAAGGGCTGGACGTACAAGCCAACCCCAGTAACTGCTGTTGGAGATACTAACTTGCGCAATGTGAATGGGATGATCGAGCCTTCTGGTTACATAACAATCCATCAGTCGTTTAAAAAATAAAACTTATAGGCACAAATGATAGTTGCTAACATACACAACTATTTGCCTAAAATGTTAGCTTATATGACGATTAACCAATAATGTTATCCAATATTTTGGTAAATTGAGGTGATTCAATATATCCGTGTAATAAATAACATAAATAAAAAATTACTCACCCGTGCAATCCAAAAACAAATTCGTGCAAATCCAAAATACGTTTCTCAAACAAATTCTTGAAGAATATAGTTTAATTTTATTGTTTTAATCTATAAGTGTGAGTAAGGCTGATAATTTCAGTTTCTTAGTTGTTACATTTCATCAAGGCCTATGTTTAACTTATATATTATATCAATTAAACTGCGCAACTATTAACATGATATGTTACTGTGGCTAAAACTGATTAGACTTCGCTAATGACAACGGGTGTCATATTCTTTGGCTTCAATCCACTAATCTGTTCCAAAACAATTTTTCGTTTCCTTGGATATGAACTGATCATTATCAAAATAGTTTTTAATTGTAATTATGAAAGAAGATAACTCCTAGTTTCAATGTTTTCTCTCTTATTGAGACTAACAATTTGGAAACATAAACCTCTTTTTAAAGTGATCATGTCAATATTATAAGATTTTAACCCAGACAATATTATGAATTTTACAAGAATTGTATGGCTATAATTTTTAATACAATTTTACCACTAAACAAAAAAATTGTTGAATATATTAGTTATTTTTCTCTTCGCGTCATTGTCAACGTGCTGCATTCATAACTCATTATTAAATCTAATGACTGAAATAAATTATTCAAAATTATAATGCCAGACTAAAAGTTAATGAATTGATGTAAATAACATTTTCAAATGACATACAATTTAGAACGAAAAATTCAATGTCCTATTCAGATAAAATACGATAAAACTACTGTCAGATTTCTCAAATTCAGTTAATGTCATATCTATGTACAATGGTGTTTGCGGCTTAGTAGTTATGAAGCCCAGCAGTATAGGAAAGTCGACAAGGGAAGATTAACGAGATAACGAGCAGGACGTGCTGAACGTGATCTGGAGACTGGACCGTGTATTGAAGGGGGGGGAGGGGGGGTTAACCATAGGGTGGAGCAGGGGACACCTTCCCTGACGTTGAGACTAGTCTACATGTTGGTGGTTATATGTGGTTGTGTTACAGCCAGGGAGATGCTTGCCTTGGATAGTCACTGTTGAACGTGATCTGGAGATCAGACCGTGTATTGGTGGAGGGGAGGTAAACCACAGGGTGGAGCTGGGGACACCTTCCCTGACGTTGAGACTAGTCTACATGTTGGTGGTTGTGATACAGCCAGGGAGATGCTTGCCTTGGATAATTACTGTTGAACGTGATCTGGAGACCAGGCCATGTATTCAGGGGGGGGGGGGTGTATACCGCAGGGTGGAGCTGGCAGGGTGGACCTTCCCTGACGTTGAGACTAGTCTACATGTTGGTGGTTGTATATGGTTGTGATACAGCCAGGGAGATGCTTGCCTTGGATAATCACTGTTGAACGTGATCTGGAGACCAGACCATGTATTCAGGGGGGGGGGTGTATACCGCAGGGTGGAGCTGGCAGGGTGGACCTTCCCTGACGTTGAGACTAGTCTACATGTTGGTGGATGTAGGTGGTTGTGTTACAGTCAGTTAGATGCTTTCCTTGGATAGTCACATGTTGAACGTGATCAGGGCACCATACCATTTATTGTTGTGGCAAGGATGAGACTATATACTATCGGGTGAGGGAGGTAAACTACATTGGTAGGTTTAGAGGTGGTCCACATTTTAAGTCATTATGAAGTTTTGTTATTGCAGTTTGATATTTTGTTACTACTTGAGTTTTATAAATAGGTACCGGTACTAAATAACTACATACGATATGACTTTAAATTTTAGTCATATGGTAGCTGTCGTAGGGTATACTACAAGTATATTGTTTCAATTATATTCAAGATAAAGTTTTCATAATATATTAACATAAATACATTGATTCCTAGTATAGTAAATCGTACATTAATTTCCAATATATTTTTATCGAATTTTATAATAAAATTATTTTGCTCTAAAATAGGTTGAAAATAATGAAATGTTTAAGCACTTCTCAATGAGATTTTTTCCTTGAATATGTGCATATACCGTTTAGACTTTTACCCTCAGGGTTACGGTAACGTTAAAACACTATTCGATCAAAATTAGTTTAAGCCAGTGAAACATCCAGACACGTGGGGTTTGAAATACATGAAAGGGTTTACCGGTAACGGGGGGTTAAAAGTTGCTCAATATTGAAGCCCTTGCTACTATAATTTACCTAAGTCTGCAGTTTGTTACAAGGGACAAACTTGTCGCTCTTCTGTAATAATATTGAGTTCCACTTGTCACCACTAAAATGTGTTTTAATTAAACATGTTACCTTAACTGTAAAATTAATTTTTCATATTCCTTTTACATGGATACAGTATTCTAACAAAATTGCATGATATTTGAACTCCCAATGACATTATTTTAACATCTACATATGTTATGTTATTTATATATTATAGTGTATAATAGTACAGTTTTATAGTACATTTTTTGTTATCAATTGAAGGAGCTTTTATATATGATTTCATTGTATTTTGTGAAGAGAGAGTAAAAATTTAGTGTATTTTCGTTGTTATTTAAAGTTAGTGCAGTTGTAGAAATGAGCATTAGTTTTTTTCCAATAATTTTGCTGTTGATTGACAATTGTAAGTTTTTTAGGTTAGTATGATGTTAATTGGCTGAAAATAAAGTACAGTTACACAATATTTTAATGCATATAGGTGCAACTATGATTTTGACTCCATTTCAGTTAGTTGAACCTATAGTTCAAACCTCACCATTTTTTAACGAACATGTAACACAATATGTATAACAAATCAAATATGTATACACTACATTACAATCCATTTTAAAAAGATAGGGAATGAAAAAGTAAATATAGTTATTTTAATTTTATAATATACATTATTAGTGGTACAAAATAACATAGAAGCCAATTTAATAGACTCTTATTAATTTGGACAAGAACGTCACATCTTCATTAACATTTCATTAGCTTTGACGCGGTCTGATTACTTGGGATTGATATTAATTGTGTTACGTCTAATAAAATTCTTTCGTCCTCATTCTCATCTTTCTGACTTAACCAGAAACTTTTTGTTATTAAATTACAATCATAACAATAAAAATGTTGAGATTACTTAATATGTTTAGCTAAAAACTTCAATCTATTTGTGATATTTAAAATGATTTTTGGAAATAATATAATAGAATAAATAATAGGCCTATATGCCACAAATAACGAAAACTATTTGAAAGATTTTCAGCCATAAAATTTTACTAATTAAAGTTTGATGACAGACCATGATTGTAGTCTTTGGTATTCCAAAGAAAACAACGGGACAATCATGTTGAAAGACGGCGCTATCTGTAAACGATCAAAGGCAACGTTTTGTCTCCCGGAACAAAAGGGGTTGGTAGACATGATGTCCGATCTGACAGAATAATCAAAGCCTTCAGTCTCTACAAGATCAAAACTGTTCTGTGTTTGTTTGTTTTTTTTTTTTTTATTATTATTTTTTATATATTGTTTACTTTTTACTTTTAAATAAATTAAATTTAATGAAAAATAAACTGATACTAGGCCGAATACAGGTTCTGTTTACTACAATAAAACAAAAAGAAAATACGAGTTTTAACGAAAGGTAACCCTTTTACTCATACAGTTAATAATCGAGTACTTATTTTCCCAGTATTCATCAATATTTGCGTCAGTAAAAACATTAGTAATCAACCTAAGAATTTTAGAAACTCTAACTTCAGGTTTGTGGCTTCCCCCTCCTCTGACCTATCACTTATAAATCAGTAGTAGTGTCTGTTTGCGGCTGCTGGCTCATCCGTATACGTTTTAAAACATGAGATAGGGTCATCCAGTTACACATTTCTTGTCACTAACAGGTATGATTTGCATAATTTATATTTAGATTTCAGTAGTGTTTTTCACAAAACAGAATTGCTAAATTTGATATTACTAGTTTATTTGTTGCTCGAAATCGAGAATTAATTTTGATACAATACAAAAGTTACATTTAGTTCAAAATCAATGACATACCAATCCAATATTGTGAATAATAGTAATTACCATAAACTACACGTATTTACTGCTGTACATTAACAGATGTTTAAAATGCTCAACCCAAACTCAATGTTAAGATTTCAAATTCAATTTATGGATTGCGCCCTTATTATAAGTCTGGTTCTCATCAATGTTTGGCGTTAACAACTATAGGCCAAGAATTATCCAACAATACAAAAAACTTGAAAATCTGTTGAGAATCGTAAGATGAGTTCTCTTAACAAAAAAAAACCTTAGCGTATTAAATAAGTAATTTTTTATACCAAAAAGGTGGTGGTTTAGAAGTATTCAATATTATTTAAGTTTTATATAAAAATACTTTCATCATGGGAAAGTATATTTTCTGAAGGTTTTTTTTTAAAGGTTAGACGAAAGACAGTCAGAATAGTAAACCCCAAGTTAAATGAGACTTTTTTCTGACTTCTGAACATGTTTCAAAAACATAATTTGGTTTTTAAAATGTATGCAGCACATTCGTTTATATTATACATACCCCTCACACAAAATATAGTTTGTCGAGCATTATGCTGATACCAATGTTTAATTGTGACAGAGAACTTTGGAAATCATTCGTATAGGAGTCACTATGAGACTTCAACTTAGGGGATTTAGGGGCGGACATGGCTGAGTATATAGGCCGTACCTCTGGCAACAGCTGGCGGTTGTATCAAAAATTACAAATTATACTACAAAATCAAAAACTCAAAAACATTCTTGACATTTCAGTCCTATACATTTCTCGATATGCCTAAGCGTACTCTGTATGTGTTATAAAATATTATGATGGTTTTTGTAATTCTACAATAAACACAAAACAACAACAAACTACATACAAAATCATCAAAGTGAACCATAAAATAAAAATATTGGCTATTTTTGTTTAAATTGAGTCCTCTCGGTTTTGAGTGGATAATTATGTTTAACTAATAAAAGTAAATATGGTGAAAAAGTATATAAATATTTATTTCTCTTTTAATATGTCCAATTTTTATCGTACCACAGACTGAGAATTTCTAATAAAATAAGAACATTTTTATTTCAATAAATATATTTTTATTACTAATTTTAAAATTAAGCATTGAGTTACATCAACACCGGATCATGGCAGGATCCAGGGACTGTGTGTGTAATACAATGCAATAGAGGATTATCTTCGGTGGATAACCCGTACCATTTGACTCTGTGGGCTGTCCTTATACTGTGGACTAGGCCCTCCATTGCATAGCATTTCCACTGATGGTCGCAAGTTAAAAATAATCTATGATTAATAGAAATAAGAGCGATTTTCTGAAATTTTTATCAATCATAATATATTTACATTAATAAAATATCTAAACGAACATATATACAAAGAATTTCATTACATGGTTGAATTTTTATGTAAAAACCACTGAAAACAATGAGGTAAGTTGATATTTATTGTCAATAATTACACTGAAACTATGAGGGAAATTTGTCATAATCAAAGTGAAAGTGTATAATATAAATTACTAGTTTTAACTGTTTTTCCTTTATTAAAGACCGTGGTAAACTTTTCATTTTACATTCCAATTTACGAAGTTTAGTACTTAAAAATGTATAATGTTGAACAATTAATAATCTTCAAAGATCGTCCGCTTTACAAAGTGTGATCCATTATTAAATATTTTTTGTGTGTTTTCAAAGGATTCTTTCACAAAGAATCTTTTTGTACCTAAATGATATCAACAAACCATAAAACGTTATTATAGTGGGACAAAGGAATTTATCAAACTGAAGCTCTAGCACTGAGAATGATCAAAGCCTCCGATTTCTTGAGATGAAACGCGAATTGAGATGTAGCTTGTACCATATGTTAAAAACACATGAAAATTAGAAATATTCTTAAAATATAAATAATGTTCCTATTATCTAAGATTTTAGGGTTTCTATTGAATTTGAACAACTATAAAATAAATTATAATTTTTTTTTTACATTTAAAAAATATATTTTAAAACAGCACAGTCTATTTTCAAGCTTCATTCAATTCACACTCTGAATTTATTTCAATTTCGATCTAGCTTCTTATAAAAACTAGCAAAGATTGCAAATTTAATAATAAAAATAGCTATATTTCTTCAGATAGCACTTATACGTACTACTTTTAGAATATAAAAGAAATGTTTAAAATGTTTCAAACAAACGGTTAAACCCCTCCCTTCCCCTGCAGTTTATGATACGTGATTGTATTTATACCGAGTAAAGTGTAATTTGTAGAAACACCAGTTTATATTTTATTAACAAGCGTTAATGAAAATTACACTATCAATTGAGTGGATATATTTAACATAAACGTTAAATTTCTATAGAGAATTTTATTGTGTTACAGAAAATTTATTGTGTTTTATATATTACAAGTACACTCAATAATCCCTCAAAACTGAAGTGGGATTGTATGAATTAAGATGTTGGTTTCGAGTAATTTGTACTATTAATTTAATTTTACTTTCAATAACGAGCTTACATTTGTCAAGTTTATAGGTAATATTACCTATTAAGCGCATGTGTTATTAAATATCTACTATAAAATAAAATAATAAAAAAACACCTTAAACCGTTATTAATGTCATAAATTATTTGTAATGTAATAATTCAAATACGGAAAATAAATTGAACTCGCCCAAGGAATTGTCAATCAGTTTTCGACATGGTTTCATCAGGACTTCAGATGTGGGGGACTTTTGATCATCGACAGACGCCCGGAGTCTTTGATACTTCAGCTATCGTCAGCTCCGACAGTCAGACAGCTCTTTGTGGCAGTGAAAATCACACCCATCAAAACATATTTGGTGACAAAAACAGACACGAACTTTGTTTCTACAAAAATACTTTCCAAGAGCATGAAATGGTGCACTTATAACTTTAACACCATAACACTTAGTAACCTAACTTTACGTTAAATGTTATATTGACGTTTGTTTTAATGTTTAACGAAGGCATTTATTTTTAGCATTAGAAATTACATATCGACTTTTCTACTATTCAAATTAAAACGTGACAATAACTAACATTCAGGTTGAAATAATAAAACGTCTTCCAACACTATTCGATATATTTACACTTATACTGTATATGTTTACAAACGGTAAATATATATAAAAGATCTTATAATGGCGATCGATTTCGACCAGTCACACCGGTCATCATCAGGCCCAATCAGAGACTGGGCTGGGACCTGAGAGAAGTCTCTGATTGGGCCTGATGATGACCGGTGTGACTGGTCGAAATCGATCGCCATTATAAGATCTTTTATATATATTTACCGTTTGTAAACATATACAGTATAAGTGTAAATATATCGAATAGTGTTGGAAGACGTTTTATTATTTCAACCTGAATATCATTACCAGCACGTATAATGCTAATCAAGAAATTATTTATTATCTAACATTTCTACTAAAATCATTTTAAAAGTGTTAATAGCCTACATTTTGTGATTGCGACGAAGAGAGAAAGGACTGTAGGAATTAGCAAATAAATGGTTAATAATAATAGTGTAGATACAAATTTACATTTATTTTTAACTTATTACAACTAAGTTATACGTCGTAGATACTGCCAGTGTCATACTCTGACTGAGTGAACACCTACCAGAAACCTTTACTCGTACTGACGTAATTTAGTGTTGTGCTCAACCACAAATCGCACAACTTCTCTTCGATAGGCATTTAAACTTCAGGTCCCATACATTTTCAAACTTTAGGCCTCGTAAATATTCAAACTTAGGGCCCCTAAACATGTCAACTTCTAAATGTTGCTAACACTGGACACAATAGCACGCAGAACTAAGGTACACTATAAACGGGTAATGATCGGATATAAACGGGTTTGTTTCATGCTATAATTTGTACTAACAAACACATATAATGCAAGAATATTTCTTTATTTTTTTATTAAAGAGTATGAAAACGAAATATAAAATAAATAGTTTGTTAATTATGAAAGGATATTTTATCAACTACAAAAGTGAAGAAAAACTTCATATTATCCACCAAACATAATTATTATTCTAATTTTATTTTTCACCATTGCATATTCAATAACACTAGAAATAATTGACTTTTGGAGGGATGCAGGAGCAAAATATATATATTACCCCAAAAATGATTGTTATCAGGGCTACTGTAATACTAATTGTATTTACTTAGTTAATTTCAAAATGAAAATAAATGCAATTAATATATATATATATATATATATATATATATATATATATATATATATATATATATATTAATATATATAATATATTATATAATATATATAATATATATTATATTATATATATAATATATATTAATATTATATATATATATATATGTATATATATATATATACAGTTTGTCACACCAGACAGACTGCCTATTGAGGCGATTCCTCATTTTCCTCAATATTGAATGTATCATTCCATACATTTGAGTATTATTTCGTTCTTAACAAGAGAATATTTTCTTGTAAATCCGGAAAGTAACTAAAGTATAAATGATTGAAAAATGTGTCGCCCAGTGAATTCCAAGTGTAACATATTATTACTAGATAAAAACTTATGATTTCATAATAAATTATTTTACGAAATAATAAAATATAACTGCATTCGAAACTTGTACCTAGAGTTTAAGTCAAGGCAATTGAAGGATTTTTTTTTTTTTTTCATTGTGGCGATAGTAAATGATAAAAAATATAAATTTTTAACTTGTCTTAAAAATAAAAATACCTCTTTTTAACCTATTTCGGAACTAACTCATGGGTATTTGATCTGACTAGTTTTTGCCTACTCTCAACGATGGAACGAATCATTACCCTTCAGTTGCGTCATCGTCAAATAAAACTAAATGGTCCAAACTTCCTGTGTATGTTTTGAATGTTACCGGAAGCGAAAGCTTCAGTTGATGTTATGGACTCATTCGAGTGTTATTGGGCTTTAGCTCTTCGTATTCACTCATGTTACTAAATTAAAATATTAATATTTTTACATGGCCTATACATTATCACTCGACGAAAAATTATCCGAAGCTAAATTTAAGTTCGTATCTTCTCTGATATTAATCGTATTACAGTACGTCGAATACATTTGCAAATAAAACCAAATATTTGTCCGAATTGTCGCAACGTGAGTTTTTCGAATATTTCTATTCTGTTATTACAAAACATTTCGTTTTACCGATGATTTAAAGTTAACAATTATCAAAAACTGAAATTCTACAGTGTGCATTTAACTTTTTTATTTCTATTTTTTATTTTATTTTATGTAGTCATTATATTCTGAAGCCATATTTCAACTGATCAAACACCACCAAAACGTCAAATGAGATGCGACCGGAACTACCGCCACAAAGCAAACTCATCCAACTATTGGATTTCGTCATCATGCTATTTAAGCTCTATAATCTTTCATCTCTGTCAACTTAAGCTTTGTTATTAAGAATATGTAAAAACCAAAACCGTGATGTAATTAAGCGTTGGAAAAAAGCTATTTTCAAACGTAACGAAAGATTTTTAATCTATACATTCATTGCCCACAATATCATGGGTTTGATCTTTATTTAACAATAAACCTATAAGTAGGCCTATTATAAAGATAAACATCTTTACTGGTTGCTAAATTTGTAATCAATAAGTAATTCTTACAATTTCAACTAACCAAAAGATTTTCATTTCCGAAGAGCAAATAAAAGTAAAAAAAAAGTTATCCAAATGTCGACAGCATCATACAGCCATATATGCTGTCGACTTTTTAACTATCCCAATGCTTTAGAAGTATTGTATTTTCACATTATTATTGTTGAATGTACTATTATGGAATAGATTTTATCTGAATTCTCATAGATTCGTGGTTGAAAATACAAACACAATTTAGACCCGAGAATAATTTATGACTAAAAGTCACAAAAGTAATATTGTATATTTCTGTTTAAAAATTATTCATGAGACTTTTTTAAATGTAGGTTGGTTACAGATCTTGATGAAGTCTGATAACATAAGAGCTACGCTTCAAAAGAGGTACATCTAAAATACATCATATATGAACTACATACTGTCAGTGAGTTGAATATAATATTATAACTAAGTGTAAAAGTGTGTTAAGACAAATAAATGGTATTTTACTTAAAAGGATTAGAACAATAATTATCGATTATATCAATTACATTGAGGCGAAATTTTAAAACCAGATTCAAACAAAATAGTCTATTACTGAATTAATTTAAAACAAACGATATTTATTAGCATTACACATGGATGATGTTTGGTATCAGAAATGAAAAAAATGTCTACAACACTCGAAAATATATTAATCTTATACAGAAAAGAATACAGACCATAGGTGTTTGAACGATGGTAAATGGCAATGAACCGATGAGGCCCTCGATCGACTGCGATTTTCCATCTTTCCATAAATTTACCATCTACATTCTTTGCAGTATAAGTGTAAATATATTTTCGAGTGTTGTAG
Source organism: Neoaliturus tenellus (assembly GCA_030545055.2). NCBI lineage: Eukaryota > Metazoa > Arthropoda > Insecta > Hemiptera > Cicadellidae > Neoaliturus > Neoaliturus tenellus. The sequence continues at coordinate 327,649,748 of CM061531.1, read as the reverse complement.
ACATTTGGTTTTCATTTCTGTTAATAAAAAAAACTATTACAGTAGGTTGCACGAGATGTGAGACAGCCACAATTTGTGCTACATATGGGCAGGTTGGCTATATCTCGTGCAACATGGCGTGGATTAATCATTATAAGGGGTCTTCATTTCAAATTCAGGCTGTTAAACTACCCATGTGTGGCACAAATCCTGGCGGGCTGCCTCACGTCTCGTGCAACCAACTGTAATTAATTGGTTTAGACTATGATTTAAATATTTTTTACGTTATTTACCGGAAAGTATTATACTCGTACTTTAGTAAACTGCAGGAAAACAGTCCCATGGAAATCCTAACCGCTGGGTTTCCCCTCACTCTCTCTCAACCTCCAATGATACCATTTATTTTATATTTACCAAGTGTAATACCGTATGTTTATGTGCAATGTAAATGAAAAAATCTGATGCAATCGATCCGACTTTGTCGGTCAAGGATTAAGACTTCAAGTATTCAAGTAAGTAAGTAAGTAAGTAAGCAGGCCTATAGTTGACTAATAGCGTTATAGAACACTTCTAGTCAGTGGTGATACAGTATGCAGCCATTTATGGATGGATTTAGCAACAGAGCATAAACCCTCATTGGTCTTTATTGTACAATCTACTGTAGATCGAAATATACTAGTATAAAGGAACAATAAACAATGTTAATGTTCAAAGGGGCACTGGTTAACCTCAACATGATCAAACGATGGCTGAGTGCACTATTTAATTAAAGAGACTGGGAGTTAGAATACAGTTTATAGTGGTCAAAGATCTCAGAGCTCCATTGTATCCTGTGGTTTTAAATCAGTGACAATCGCTACTTTAAGATGGCCTCATTTGTATGCCTACTTAGTGGAACGATGACTAATGTAAATTAGGGGAAACTCATTTGAAATATCTTTAATATTTATGATAATCGAAGTGTTATAGATATACAGGCCTACTATTGATTACATGGATTTGCCATATCCGGGATCCATATAATTTGGACCGAATGCATTTATTATATCACCAAATATTAAAAGTTTTAGTAGGAATACAACTTATATTTTAGAGAAAAAAATTGGTAAATAGGTTTACTTAATGAATGGGAAATACTCATTTTGGTGGTGTAGTTCTATTATTAATGTTTTAAATACCTTTACCTAGACAAAGTGACAAGGTCGGTTGATATTCTAATAAAATGAATATTCCCTATTTGTAGGTTAAAAATTATTCTTTTATTCGATATTATCAAAGAATAATGAACAGGAATTGAATTTAGTCACTTAAAAATACTTTAAACAGTATATTACTCAATAAATATAAGTATTTATGATTAGTTAAAATAATTTTAAAATTAGCCCTAATATAAAATATTTTTCTCCATAAAAGGTTTCTATTCGAAGGTTGTGAGTTTTAAAATCTAAATTTAATTATGTATTTAAATTTAAAACTGAACACAACGAAAATCGAAACAAAGTTCTCAACTGATGTAGGCTGCAAAACGATATCTATTCAAAATCAATTGATGAATAACTCATTGTTTTCGTATCAGCACACTGGAGAAATGTTCACCAAACCATGAAATAAATTAGACTCTCCAACATAGTGAAAACCAATCATAAATAATTAGTTTCCAAGATTACTTGTTGTGTCATATTTTCAGCAAGACTTTTGGCAATGTACCAACTAAAAACATATTTTACCCCTTTGTCGTTTAAAATTGGTTTACAGTAAATTGATATAGTGGGAAGTGGCCATAATACACCTGGCTGTATTCCGGTTTTATTACTTAGCTGGAGAAATAAATTAACTCTATATATTGAAACCTTCCTCACCTACCAAACGAATGTTACCAAAATAATGTTGCTGTGAGACTATTTCACACAATACAGCCACGATTACAACTTAATCTTATACTAACCTGAATATGGAACTTGAATTCTATCGAGGTGTTCTATATGTTACAGGATCAATCAATTATGCGGGACGTGTCGCGCTGTCACGTCTGCCGCCGAGTTAATTAATTTCACAGCAAATGTATGCGAGACTAGAGATGATCCCAGCTGACGACTCACTCCGACATCCGGCCTGGGCCCGCCGACATTCTGCTGCTGAAGTCATGGTAAATGTAGACAATCTATTTATGATATATTAAAATAAATGTTTTAGAGATATTGCTCTCCCGGAAGTTCGTACATTTTAATATTCAACCTTATATTTTCACCTTTTTGTGGTCCATATTATATTATTATACCTAATTCTTGGCTCAAATGTGGATAATATTTGGTTATTATTTTACCTTAAGTTAATGGACTGTACATTCAATTATAACTAACGAATTGTCATCTATATTGGGACTTCCTTTCGCTATTATAATTTACTGACAATGTTTACACGTTTCATATTTGTGTACAGATAATTTTAATTTTCTATTTACTTGTAGTAAAACTTAATAATATAATCTAATTCTATATGATTTGTAAAATGAGTTATGATAATTAAAAAAATTAATTCTCTAAGGTGAAGTATAATTTACAGCTGATTTAAATCGTTTTATTAGGCCTAAAATTGTTTTTAATTGTTTTTTGCAGCTAAGATGTTTTTGAAACCGTATAGAGAGCCGTATAATCCTGTAAAACCTGCGTTGTTTGTAAAACACATTGAAGGGTTTAACCGGTAACGGGGTAGGGTTTTAAAAGTTCATCGGAACTTGAAACCCTTTCAGCGTAATTTACGTCTGCTATTTGTTACAAGGGACAAACATGCCAAGCTTCAAACTTTTCCTCTTCACCATCCAAATAATATGTCAAAGCCAAAATTCTGTCTTGTAAGTAATCAAAGCTTGTTTTAAATATATTACTTATGGATTTATGTATTATTATCATAAATCTTAACGCGGAACAATGAAGGCAATTCTTTTTATAAAAATAGATATTATATCTAAAATACTGAAATAAAAGTTTAACATAATGTAGTGATTGGCTCAGGAAATTCCCTTGCACTAAAATATTCTGCAGGTGGCAAAATATTGATCACAATTTTTAGGGGTAACAGAATCCTAGTATAAAACCATTTCACAGTTATATGTTTAAGTAAATTCATTGTGCCTGCAGAAATAAAGTTTTGTGACTAACATTGTCAAATGGAATTGTAGGCCCGCAACAGGAGTATAATACATCTTCCCTCCACCAATAACATTCTGCAGCCAGTTTGATGTATTGGCCCCGCGTCGTTACCTAAATGTATAATGTACTCCAATAGATTTCCCAAGTGTAGAGGATTATACACTTACACTTATTGGAAACTGTTTCCACATATGTATCACATTATATCTGTTATGGAAATTTGTGCCATATTTTTATTTTAATTTTAACAATGGACTAAAAACTCCCACTGCATCACACATGCTGTTCTATAAAAAAATAAGAGGTTAGACACTTAAAGTCTTCAAGGCATTTCTCTCTCAACTACCCATTATTAAATTCTTTACTGACATAACTTACCTCAATTAGTTATTAGTATATATTTATGTGTTTTTGGGTAATTTATTTACAAAAGAGGGATTGTTAGAAATGTATGACTTTTCTTTCAGTAGATAGGAGTGACATTGCCGGCGTACTGTTTTATTTCAATCAATTAAACTCGCTCTAATGAATTGTGGACAGTATTTTGAACAAAACCTTCAAGAATGATCAACAACATATCAAGTACAAGTATCAAGTCAAGTATCAAGTACATTTTACACATGTTATACAGATCACGCTTGGCAAGAAAATGTATCGTTGACAATAAGAATTACAAATAAAGAAAAGGTGTACAAGCGATATGATGGAGTTCAAAGTTGTCAATTCTAACAAGAAAGCCACCACTTCATTAAGATTTCATCAGCTTTGACTCGGGGGCTGATTAAATTGAAACTGATATTAATTAATTCAGCTAATCCGACGGACTTTTATAAATTAATTAATTGCTCTTTGGAGGGTACATAATACACAGAAAGTATTGGATTAGCCTATAGGGCACAAAGGTTTTTCAACTTCTCAATGTCGAATAAGACAGAAAACACGACTAAGCAAGTGTTTTCTATAAATTGGATTTTAAAACTGTGTAAATGAATATTTACTAAAATTTTATTAAATATCTGTGTTAGTGTTGTTTCAAAAAAAATTCTGTAACAGTTAGTATTTTTTGAATTACTTTTAAAAAACTTTTTATTCATTCATACCATTTATCCAGAATAACCATACTGCTTAGGTAGTTTAGCATTTTTCATACAAAGCTGTCATCTTTTTAAAGTGTCATTGGCAGAATTTTTCCCTGTTGATAGAAATCTTTAATTTGCCTATAATAATGCCTATTAAATTTAAATTTTTCTTCTTGTACCTTCTCCCCTCCCCTAAGAGAATTGTAAAGCTTACACAAAGCTTAAAAAGTATATTTAATAATTATTCACGTACTGAGTTCAGTTACTTAGTCTACATAAAAAAGTCATTCTCAACCGTCCCAAAACTTTTGTATCACGTTTGTGTAAGCCTAATAAAAAGGGAAACCTCAATTTGGAGGCTAACTAACATTCTCCTCTTTTATTTTTGCATCACAATATCCTTCAGTTGTATATAGGCTGATTTGTTTATAAAGGTCACGGCAAACATTTTTCTTTTTGAAAAAATTAGGTGTAAAACATTATTATGATTATTTTTTGCACATTTGATGTAAAAGTTTTTTTTTACTCGTGAGTTTTTCCTATTTGCATAGAAACATAGTACCGCAAGACTATACAGAAAAACAAAGTACCTAAAACATACTTTTGTATGAAAATAAACGACTATTATCGAAGTGATATGAATCTTGGAACAACATAGTTTAATTAACATTTTTTTAAGTTACGTCTATTGAAAAATGACAACAGTATTTATCGTTCCCAAAAATCATGAGGGTGCTTATAGTTTAAAATGCATTTTGACAATAGCAGTTGTGGTAAATAATGGAATCTTAATGGGCAAGACTTGCCTTGGTAAGATCAATCAGCAGTAACTAGGGTATAATTTAGCTGCCAGTCAGTGTCCGTGGCTTGGTAGTCCATAGATGACGGATCAACTGGTATCATCGTATACCCAATCAATGTTGGATTGTGAAATTGTGTTAAGAGTAACCCTTATGCTAGTTCAAAACATGTCCTCATCCAATCAAACACGAACAGAAAGAATATAAACATTTACATTCTTAAATATTATATAGCCATATCTATTAATGACAAAACTTTTTGTATTTTCGCATAAATTGTTAGCCTTACTCTAATTAGAATACCTCAAAGCCATAAAGCAGACAGTAACCAAAGAAAAAAATAAAATAAACGGAAAAATCCCCCAATCCGTTTTCATGAATATCTTCATAATAGTCTCATGTTAGTAGTGATGGAAATCGTTGAATTCTTTTGAAGCTCACTTGGAGACATCCCAAGTATATAATTTAAAGTAGGAAAAATTTAATATAGTAAAACTATTTAGGCTACTTGTTTAGCAGCTGAAGTCATGCAGACTACTACTTTATACAATACTTGATAACTTTTTTACTGAACTATTATAAAATGATTTTTACTTGAATAGGAATATTATACCAATGATTAGGATTTATTGTAATTGCATACAGTATTCATAAAATATATGTCATGTATATTTGCCTCATCTTATTTTTACGTTAGTATAACTTAAAGATTTTTTCTAAAAAAGACCAACTGATACCCTTTTATACCATAACCTTTTTACCATTTAAAACTACTAGAATGTTCGACTCATTATCTCTTCGCTGCCGAGCTGGTTGTTGTTGCATTCCAGCCACATGAATCTCAGTCCTAAGCTAACAATCCCTCTCTGTAGTCGTTATCGGTCAATATTCCACGGCTGGCGGTGATCCTGTGAAATTACTGCTCGAGGGGTCAATCACAACTCTGACGTTGGTGGGTGGGAGGTGGGGTGGACACGGCTGAATTATTTATTCCCAAACTTCAACACTTTCAGTAGCCAGAGGGCGCTCGGAAATTATTGCAATGGGGAATCTTAAGTAGCGATGATATAGTAAAACGGTTTTAGTAGACAAATTTTAATATAATGTTCAACAGTTCTTTTTCAGTGCTGTATTTGATAATCTTACTTGAATGTGTTTTTCATCAAAAAATATTTAAACTTAATAGAACAAAAAGTAATTAAATCATAAATAGTCCCGAGTCACATTAAATGGCTCACTTATATTAGGAGTTTTTTACCTTGACGATCTAAAAATAATAAGTCTCTAACATAACTCTTGTAAATTTTTGTGAACTTTTCTGCATTTCCACCAAACTAGTAGAAGATATAAGCTTTTAAATAAAAAAATAAAACAATAATTTAGGAATAATTCAATAGAATATTAGTTAATGTCACACAAATAAATTTAAGTTAAGTAAATAATAAGAGGTTTAATTATATAATTTCCGTATGCCACGATCCGTATTGAAAAAGAAAATGTCTTAGAACCATAATTATCTAAGGCAATCACATACCAATTTGGGATATTGCCTCAGCACAACGTGGTACCAGTTGATCCATCATTTCTGTAGTCTAAGCCATACAGACGCTGACTGACAGGTCAATTATACTCTCGTCACTGATGATTGACCAGACCAGACAAATGTTACTACAGCTCTAACGGTATTCTTACCTCAGTTCTACATTGCGGTGTTGCTACTGGATATTCTGATACATCTGATAAGTAAATTCAGGACGGCTGAGCCTCGGATACAGACTGATACCTCAATTATACCCTCATTATTCCTGATTGATACGAAAAAGGCAAGTCCTGCATTGGTGAAAATGATAGTGTTGTATCATGTTTTAATTAAACATTTGTAACTCCAGAATTTATCCAAAAAAATTTTATGAGAAAGTCTTAGTGAAAACATGATGTTAACTAATGTTAACATTTCATTAACTACGTAAAATGGACAAAATTGAATCTACAAGTGTGATTGATCTCAAAATAAACGTTTGTACAAAACAAAAATTTGCTGTAGCGGTTATTAGTTGTTTTTTATTATTGAAAACACAAAAATCCTCAAAAATACATAAATTGTAAACGTAATAGTTTATACCGTAATTTTTATTTCTTTTGACACTTTAAAATATCACTTCTAATTTTTTTTTTAGAACCAATTCTACAATTCAAAAGTTGGCTGGATATTCAGTTGTTGGTTAACAGTGAGAAAGCAGTCATAAGTTCACGAGGAAATTTTAACCGATCTCTCTGGTCAAGTTATTTATGTCCATGGTTTGTCACGGTAGACAAACTGCCTTTTAAGGCAATTCCTTAAGTAGCCACGCAGCGATTATAACAATTACCTAATATTCGGTCGTAGTAACTTTAGTCCAATTTTATCTATTAAGGTTTTACATTAAAAAAAGTTGCTTAGATTTTTCTACGTTCCGTGTTATTAGCGATATTGTATAACATATCATGTAAATAATAATAATAAAATAATTAGTAGTTAATATATAACCATAACGCAATCATAAACCAAAAAAATCTTTGATGCAGAGATTTAAAGTAAATAAAATCTTTAAGACTCAGAATAGGAATGATCCTTTCGTATTACAATAGAACAAGTTTTGAACCCTATCTCAAAGTAACTTAAACCTAATGGTTCAAGCCTATCCGCAATGAAGGTTCGGAACATTGAACTGTCAGTGACATTATCATAAAATAACACTGAATAGCTTTAACTTCCGGTGCACGCTTGTTTAAATGTGAAACTGGAAAGCGAGTACGATATCATGGAATTTATTGGGGTTTTTACCTTTGGAAAAAAGTAAAAATCCCAATTACTTGAAGCATCAAGTCGCGGACCGTCGATTTATTTGACTGAAAATGTATACAGAGACCACAAAAGTAACATTATACGAATCTTTGTTTATTTGTCTCTTACTCTCCGAAAGAAAAACCCCAAGCCGTGCTTCAAAGCTGTGTAAAATCAATAAGAAAAGAAAAATGGAATAAAAAAGTTTTTTTATAAAAACCTCCACTGCCTGACACCATGGGCCAATGGGCCTGTGCGGTGATCTAAAGACAGCAAGGTACGGTCACGGCATTTAGTCACTTAGGTATGCTAGCTAGAGGTGACCGCTCATGTTTGTGTGTGTAATGTCGTCACCCGGGATCGAACCAAGAACCGCTGGCTTGTGAGGCCAGAGCTCTACCTCTGAGCTACCGCTCCCGTAGTTGAATCAGAACGATTTAAGGAGTTGTTACATAAATGTCTCAACTGAAAAATAACTTCAAATAATTTTTATATAAGCATTGTAAAATTAAATAAAATTAAAGTGGTTAAATTGAATCTGTGTTAAAAGGTTTCGAGTAAATTTAATATTTTATTTATCAAGTTAAATGTTAAAATGAGTAAATTATTATAAAAATAGTTAAAGTTTGAATCACTAGTTACCGTTACCAATAGAAGACGATTTTTTTATTTCGATCAGTTGCTGCACCTGGATGGATGGAAGTGTTTCACATGTAGTAATAAACAAGCTTATGCCGGGTGTTTGACATTGTGTAACGAAAACAACACTGATCCAGCTCCACGAAGCTATGAATAAGTTAAACTGAAATTTAGCTGCATTGCTCTGTAGCAATATAATAGTGGGTTTTTATACGCCTTGGATCAGGTATAGTGGAGGGACTAAACCTCCTTTGACTACATGGGTATGTAACTGTTATGGACTCATACCTATGTAAATTAATGATTTATGTATCATCAAGTTGGTACAGAATTAGATTTTTAAGTGGAGACTCTCTTTTGCAATGGGAAGTCTAAGTAATTACAAGGCGTTGGGATTTACTAATATACCAGTCCATTACTAACGTTCTAAAATATCCACAACTTAGAGATGTACCTATATATTGTATTTTTAAATCCAGTGACAGTGATATAAAACTGTCTCAGAAGAATGTACTCACGGTTATATTAAAATATTCAACTTTTCATATTAAACAAACAAGATCCTGCAGCTGAGGACAATTCATCAACCTGAATGACGGCTAAGTCTTCCACGTGGTGTCGGTGCAGCACAGTGTTGGCCATACATAGGATGAACTATGTAGGATGTAACTGTTGTTTTTTGGATTTAATTTATTTCAGGTAATCAATTAAAATGGATTTATGAATAATTTATTAGTCTATATTGCTGTGAATAAAACGTTGATATGGTTGATCTACACTTTTACGTATTTTTTACATTATTAACAAGATAAGCTAAAGAGCACATCTAAAATCATGAAAAAATTAGAATTTTGTGTAGTGAAATAAAGATTACAGGATGACATACACTAAAAAAACTTTTAACGCATATTTACTACACCAGTACAAACAGTAATACAGTATACATTGGTAATACAGAGGATAAACATTTTTAAATAGTCTATACATCAATGTCCAGTGGCAATATCAGCTGAAGGTAGATTCCACTGGAAGGCCAACACAGTTGATGGTACAGTGGACAACGTGAATGATCAAACGCCTTTGTTTAACCTCATCATGATCAAACGATCGCTGACGGAAGCAGTTTAAAGAGGCCAGACGATGGAATACGCCTTTGTAGCGGTCAAAGGATTGAGATCTGTCTGTCTGCTGAGCAGACTTTACAATGTCTGCGGCCGCTTTAGGCGCAACTTTATTTCCTGTGATTATTGTAATTTGATGTGATGTTATTTAATTTATGAAATTTCATTATCAAATTATTGAATATGCGAAAATTACAAGGAAAATTTCTAACGATAAATAAACTATTATTATGGAAACTTGTTAAAAAAAATGTATACAGTATGGTCTAAGTTGTTGTTTAAAATATATATCATTACTGAAAAAACTACCTATTTGATCACCACGACCCACACGTAATTTACAAATTTTTATTCAAATCTTGATATTATTATTTCTTTTAATTTGTGAATCAAAATAGACAAATATTATATCATTTCTAAAGAGGTGGTTGTGAAAATGTAACAAAGGAGAAAAACAAAGCGGGGACGGCGGAGACACATTTCAGCTTGAATGGTAAATGTGAAGCGTTATCAATTCATCCTCAAGTGACGCATTGTTGACAGTTCGCCTATCGGAGATCTGTCGATGTTTGCTCACATTTGTAATAGAGAAAATGTGAATCGTTATCAATTCATCCTCAAGTGACGCATTGTTGACAGTTCGCCTATCGGAGATCTGTCGATGTTTGCTCACATTTGTAATAGAGAAAAGGGATGGTTTTGCCTCCAGTTAAATTTGTGTCGTGGAAATTCCTTGTATGTAAATTTGTCTGCCAATTTCATTCCAATGCTGTACTAGCTTCTAAGACTTATTAACGTCAAATCTTGACGATATATAATATAGAGTAGAGTATCAGTATATGTAGAGTAAGTACAGTATACCCAGTAGAGGGCAATATACTGTTGGCGAGTTGGTTTTAAAAAAGCAGCTAAATCAATTATGTCAGTTTTCCTGGTCTGAAACAAATTATGGTGAAAATAAACGTTACCTAGAAATCCATTAAAGGCAAACCCTTAATTAATTTGTCAGTCAATCCCCATTATTCGGTTATTATAGTTTTTTTTTCCTAGTTGTAAGCTGATTCCTTAGGCTTATTGGAAGAAATTAACTACTGTATTTTGATACATATGGTAGGTCGTGCTGTCTTAAAAATTTTTAATAAGACCAATATTATTTATTTATTTATTTTTTGTTCTTTTTGGATTACTTGCTACATGATTACGAATTAAGATCATTCTACACTTGCACGACCGAATGCTTCTGCTTCAATACACATTGCCCCTTTATTCACATACATATTTCACTTAAATTTCAAATGTGAATCACTGGTGTACAGCTATAATATTTTATCCTATCCTATACTCTTATACGAGCAATGTTTGCTTGTTTGCTTGCTTGCTTGCTTGCACAATTATCTCAAAAACGGCTCCGACGATTTCCTTCAAATTTTGGAATATGGGGGTTTTGGCCACCAGAAATCGATTGGAGCTGGTCCCATAGCTGGGAAAAATCCGGTTTTCGCGCTAGAGCCCTTCAAAGATCCCATGTTATCCTTATGGAAATTTTTTAACTGAACAAAAATCAGCTGATAACTGTAGATAAAATAAACCAATGTGTTACATCTTTAACCTGTGGTTTTAGGAAAATCATACCAATGTGCAGCAAACCTTCCGCCTGGCGAGTGAGCTGAGCGAACGAGCTTTGTGTGAGAAACGAAAGTAATAATTTTACCGAGCTTAAGCTCGGTCCCCCTGGTACTAAAGTTAAATATATCCATACTTCAGAATTACACCGGCCAATTTATCGCAACGAAAGAAGCTTATGGAATATATCCAAGTTTTACCTATAGACCATTAGGCCTATATTCAGCTTATAATAACACACTCTTCTTCACATTTAACCTTAATTCCCCAGTGAGCTTACATATTATCACACTGTATATAACAATCTTATAATTTGTTAAAAATATTTAAAAACCCATTTTGTCACGGAATATTTTATTTGTTAGGTACACACGGTTGATCTGATTTGTGAAAAATTACATTTATGTTTAAATAACACCGTATCCCAAGATCAATCAATTATGTGGTACGTGTCGCGCTGTCACGTCTGCCGCCGAGTTAATTAATTTCGCAGCAAATGTATGCGAGACTAGAGATGATCCCAGCTGACGACTCACTCCGACATCTGGTCTGGGCCCGCCGACATTCTGCTGAAGTCACACTGGCATTAATCTTGTAAAAAACTAGCTGTTTCCTGACACGGCTTGAGTTTATTTTGAGTTTATAAAATTGAGTTTATAAAACTTTATAATAAAATTGAGTTTATTTTATATTTATTCAAGCTTGTTCGCTACGCTCACTCAACGTCAGGTTTAGCTTGTTCGCTTCACTCACTCGCTGTCACGCTCATAAGAAATCACTGGAATACCCTAAATTAAAATTTTTCATTGAATTGCTCATTGGTTGTCTATAAAAGGAATGTGACTTGTAAAATTTTAACAAGCAAAAGCTTAATCCTCAGGAACTGTGATGTTAATTGACTCATAAATAAATATTGCACTTAAAAGAGAATAGAATGAAAATAAATAAATAAAATCAATTGACACATGTATTATCATACCAAATAAATCTCCATTATATGTTGAGATTTTAATTAATGGACTACCGTTAAACACTAATTAATTAACGAAACCATTATCTTCCTCAGGTTCTATTTGTTGAAAACCATGTTTATTCATTCGTGCAATATTGATTTTTTAATTTGTATCGGACAAGCATTGACTTTGTTTTTCATTCGGTAATTTTTAATAAGTTCCAATTTATGTTTTTTTTCAGTAAAGTTATTCTAGTAATGAAAACAATAGTAAGACAGATACTTTACTAAATCTGTTTAACAATTTTGTTTGTTCATACACTTATGGTGGTAGATGGTAAAATAAATTACACATACAGTACAGTTTTTTATTTTATTGAGAAACGCCAAATGTATTACGTCACCTCTACAAAGCGCTGCGTATATCTAGCATTTCTGCGGGCTACATGAAACGTCATCAGCAAATAATCGCGAATGGCCCGCCTCGCATCCTGTGGTGTGTCTGAACACTACCGGATGCGATAAAACGGAGGGAAATTTATTGGGATCTGTTATTCCAGTAGAAGTTTTATACATTTGATTAGTTTTATCCAATCAGATTTGGAGTATGCTATGCATTACCATACACGTAGGAAGAAGGTAGGCTACATTAAATAAGAACTATAGGGGACCTGTTCTCCAGCAGCATTATATTAGCTATTTTTATCATTATTAATATAATTTTGATGTATGTATATTAGGAGTTATAAAGGCCATCACAGATCTGTCATAATGTATCTTTTAAAACTGTTAATGGGACCATACTACTAAAACTATCAACTATTTCTTCGCTCCTGAGCTGGTTGTTGTTGCATTCCAGCCTCATGAATCCCAGTCCTAAGCTAACAGTCCCTCTCTGTAGTCGTTATCGGTCAATATTCCACGGCTGGCGGTGATCCTGTGAAATTAGGCCTACCGCTCGAGGGGTGAATCACAACTCCTTCGCTAGAGGGGGGGAGGGGGGGGGCGGACACCGCTGAATTATTTATTAAAAACTTCAACACTTTCAGTAGCCAGAGGGCGCTTCGAAATCATTGCAATGGGTTATCTAAAGTAGCGACGATGCAGTCAAAGTGCTTGAAAGTAGACACGTTTTAATATCACGTCTAATAAGCTGAGAAGCTTTGGTTCTCACTGTTCTCAGCACTGTATTTGAAATTTATTGAAACAGTTAGAATCATTATTCAACGTGTTTTACAGAAAAACATATTTAAAGTCATAGAGCAGAACGTTATAAAATCATAAATAGTTTCGCTGTCTTATAATATGAATCATTGTTATGACTTTTCTACCTTGGCTATATGAAAATAATGTGTTATTACACTAACGTAAATTTAGTGAACATTCCTGCATTTCCACCAAACTAGTCTAAAAGATAATGTTTAAATTAAAATTTTTTATTCCCAATTTAACTGATTGATATGGCAACGAAGTTAAAAAATACATTTGATAAAAAAACACTTATTGCAACAACAAGTGAAACAATTAATCCATTCGCTAGAATATCAGTTAGTGTTTTCCAATTCAATTTAAAATAAGCAAATCGTACGAAGGGTTGTAATGTACGTACATATTTCAAAATATAATTTTTAAGACGCATTATTATCCAAAGCAATCACATATCAACTTTTGATATTGCCTCAGCACAACGTGTGGTACCAGTTAATCCATCATTCCTGCAATCTAAGACTTACTGAAAGGTCAATTATACTCTCGTCACTGGTGATTGACCTGACCAGACAAATGTTACTACTGCTCAAACGTTATTCTGAGTTCTACATCCCAGTATTGCTAATAGATATTCTGATACCATTTGTCCATAATCTCAGGACGACCGAGCCATACGGACACTGCCTGATAGCTCAATTATAATCTCGTCGTTCCTGATTGATACGAACAAGACAAGTCCTCCAGTGGTAAAAATTAGTTTTACGCTAGTTGGGGATAGTGTAGCGTCAATAATCATACCAAATTCAATAATAATAAAACTTGGGTTAGCCCCCTTCCATCCAAGAATGTTAGTTATTCTTATATCATGTTTCGATTGAACATTGGTTATCCAAACCGATTTTTCAAATAATTAAGTCTCGTCGAAAATAATGCATTAACTATGTGAAGTGGACAGAATTTTATTCACAAGTGTGATATATCTCAATGGTTCGTACATAACAAACATTTGATGTGGCAGACCACAGCTTTTTTCAGGATTGAAAAACAAAAATCCTCTTAAATTTATAATTGATAACATAATAATCTATGATATTACAGTAAATTTTATTTCTTTTATGGAAATTTTAAATAGCATCTAGAATAAATTCTAAAATTCTAGAATAAATTCTAGAATAAATATAAATTGCTGGTTGGAAATTCAATTGTTGGTTAACAGTGAGAAAGTATTTTTAAGTTCACGAAAAAACTTGAGACAATCCCTATTGTCAAGTTATTTATGTCCACGGTTTGTCTTGACAGACAAACTGCCTTAAAGGCGATTCCTCAAGTTGCCACAGCGATTATAACAATTGGCTAATATTTGGTTGCATTTACTTTATTGTAATTTGAACTACTCTGAGTTTTGCACCACAAAATTCATTTTAAATTATCTAGTTTTTGTGTTATTAGCGATTGAAACTAATTATAATTTATATATAAGCAAATATATTATTTGTAATTTAGAAATAAAACATTAAATCATTTACGCACAGACTCAAAACAAATAACAATCTTAGGACCCAGGAAAGTATAGAAAGTTCCTTTCGTGTTATACATGAACAAGTTTCGAATCCTATCTCAAAGCAACTTAAAAAGCTACTGGTTCACGCCTATTTGCAATGAAGGTCCGGAACATTAAACTCTCAGTCACATTACCATAAAATAAAACCGAATTGCTCTAACTTCCGGTGCACGCTTGTTTAAATGTGAAAGTGGAAAGCGTGTACGATGTGATAGAATTTATTGGGGGTTTTTACTTCCAGGAAAAAGTAAAAGCCCCAATTACTTGAAACGTCAAGTTGCTGATCGTCGATCTATTGGACTGAAGTTGTAGACAGAAACCACAGAGGAAAAATGCTAAAAATCTTTACTTTATATTGTTTCTCTTACTCTCTGAACGAACCCCTAGGCGTCCTTCAAAGCTGTGGAAACCAGTAAAAGGAAGAGAAGTACTGTATGGAATAAATAAGAGTTGAAAATATCAAATTGAAGAGCTGTTACATATGTACAGTATGTACAGAATTTGTTATTTAAGTGAAGACTCTCTTTTGCAAAGAAAACTCTAATCACATGGATTTCTAATATAGCCTACATTACTCACGGTACAAATTAAAGATCTGCAACTTTGACGTGTACTATACAATTGCATTCCAAATCCAGGGATAACAAAATACAACTACAACAGAAGAGTGTACTCAAGGTTATATTAAAATATTCTACTTTTCATACTAAACAAACAAGATCCTGCAGCTGAGGACAATTCATCATCTGGAATGACGGCTAGGTAATTCCACGTGGTGTCGGTGCAGCGCAGTGTTGGTCTGTATATACATGAACTATGTATAATGTTGGCAAAGCCGTAGCCAGAAAAAAATTTTGGGGGGGGGGGTTTGAGTTTCGCGTAATTATCAAACTTTCATTTTAACACAATTGTTAATAGGCTATATAATGTTAAAGCATGATTTTTGACGTTTTAAATATTTAAATAGGAGCCTACTTATTATACTTACAATAATAATAATTATTATAAGCATTGAAGAAAATACAGCATTAATCATCATATGAACTACATTATTATTTTTAGGGAAGCTTGCTATCTTTAAAAAAAAACTTATGATTAAAAGTCGCTAAATGTCAATGCTAACAATATATAACAATAACATACCTAAAACAGATTATTTTACAACACAATAAATACCACAGTAGCCTAACTATATTACTCGATATCAGCATATTATGTCCACTCTTCCTCAGTCTATAATAAATACCTGGAGACCGAGCATTTGCTCGGGAAACATAAATAAGTAATTCTTCCTAGTAGGTAATATCAGTAACAGACAGTGCCCTAAAATGCCAAGTGCAAACATGCTTGTTTCTATTCAAGACAGGCTCGTTCGCTCCGCTCCTTGCCTTTTAGACTGTTTTTAAGAAGGCCTACGTGTGCTGCACTTTAATATATACTAGGGGGGCCCGTGCGCAAATTGCGCATTTTATGATTCTGAATAGGAGAAACTAACCTAAAGTACATGTATGTTGGTTATTAAGTGACAGAGATCTATTTTTGTTTACTATCTGGCTTTAAAATTCATGTAAAGGTAATCAGCTGTTAAATTACAATTCACATTAAAGAAATTGCAATAAAAGTTGGTCCACATTTTAAAGCGCCATCTAGAAATAAATTAAAGGCGAGGGGGCGAAGCCCGAAACAATATGACCTTTTTAATTACGATTCGTCACTGCGGTATATCCTAAGCTTTAAAATGACACCTCAATCTTAAAAATCGGTTCAGTAGGTCGAGAGACAAAGGGACGTAACAGACGAAACCCTTATAGAAATAAGAAGATAGATTTGTTTAACAACATGTTGAATCCGTAACACGTGGATTATATTTCTATGATTACCATCTGATTTAATTAATTTTTAATTCTTTTGTTTTAAAATCAATTACAATATCCCACAAATTGCAAAGTTGTTTTATCCTTTCACTTAAATTTCATTTATTCGTAATCACCAATATAAAGTGCGATTTAAAAAAAACGTAAATTGTATTTACTATAGTAGCATTCAGTACTATAATTTATCAGTAACTGGCTACCATTCAAAACCGCATCATGTTTATCCTCGAACTCTTACTTGACTTACTTGACTTATATTCGGCGTCCTGTGTCAACACCACCTAGAACACACTGTTTTAGTAGCAGGTGTTGCCTGTGTCCCAATGTGCGTAGGATCTGTCACTCACGGTCTGTACTTTGACAGTTGATTCAGCTGTTTTCATTATTTCTTTGTTTAAAGGCCAATGTTAAAGGTGTTATAAGTTAAACTAAATACTATGACGAAATAAGATTTTTCCTGACACTGGGGCCTGAAATAATATATTTTTTATCTCAGAACTAAATACCTAAGTTATTTTCAGATTTTTGGAAAATCTTTAACAGCCGTTTTTGAGATCTGTGTGCATACACAGTTACAAATATACCTTACTCGAATCAGATCAGAGTAACTTATAAGTTAGTTGGTTCATAAAACAATAAACTCGGGTATTTTTATGTCAATCCGTCTCTCCTGTGAATTTACATCGTAGGTCTATACTTCAGTACTTCCGCTCAGACGGCTTTGACCACAGGAAAAAATTATAAGAAGAAATATTGGCTGGTCTTCGTCTTGGCTAGTCATATAAAGGTTAAATCGAGGCTGTTGATGCAGGAGCAGGCATAATTAAAATATATTTTCACTGTTTTTGTTTTGTTTTACATACCTAACTAAGCATTCATATCGTCTATGTCAATTAAACAGACGACACAAAGCTTTATGAAGACTAGTAGTGGGGAATGGGGGCTTTTGGAACAGTTCAAGGTCACCTGAGGGATGACGTCATCGATGACGTCATCGAGGTCAATGACCTCATCGATGACGTCATCGATTGCATCATCGATGACGTCATCACCAATGACGTCACATCCATGACGTCACACCCATGACGTCACAGAAATGACGTGCTGATGACGTCATCACCCCTTACGTCACCAAGATGACGTCATTGATGCCACAAAAGGTCAAGGTCACGCTGAAACCTAAAATTTTTCGGCACTTTTGCCGTTTCTCACACTACGCTCCGAGTTTCAGTCACAGTTACCATGACCTTGACGACTTGGAGCGAATTTGCGATGAGAAACAGCAAAAGTGCCGAGGAAACTTGAAGTTTGCAACGTGACTCTGCCTAAACCGTCATGTGACAACGCCCGGGTGACCTTGAACTGGGCCCAGAAGCCCCCATTCGACCATTACTGCAACCGCGATGTGCACCCTACGACAGACACCGAGCGACTGACTGTCCGGCTCCGCGCACTCTAGGTATATGGGAAGTGGTGGGGGAACTGCGATGACCTTGGGGAACTTGAAAATGTGAAGCCAGGTAGCACCGTTTTGGTGCTACCTCAAATTTACATAAGTGTGATGACCTTGAGTAAAAACATAGAAATACTACAAGTTGATAACGTCCCAGAGTTAAAGTGTGGTGACCTTGAGTCAAAACACTGAAATACTACAAGTTGAAATCACCCCAGAGTTAAAGTGTGATGACCTTGAGTGAAAACACAGAAATACTACAAGTCGATCCCGTCCCAGAGTTAAAGTGTGGTGACCTTGAGTCAAAACACAGAAATACTACAAGTCGATCCCGCCCCAGAGTTAAAGTGTGATGACCTTGAGTCAAAACACTGAAATACTACAAGTCGATATCATCCCAGAGTTAAAGTGTAGTGACCTTGAGTAAAATCAGAGAAAATCCAAGCCATGTTAGTCCAGAGTTAAAGTGTAATGACCTTGAGGCAAAAACTTGTAAAACACTTACATGAACAGAGTCGAAGAGCAGCGATGCTTACCGCATGCAAGCCTGAGACATACTGGCTGAGCGCCGTCACGTAGCTTAGGGACTCGATTAGGGTGGGGGTATTGCGAACACCTAGAGTAGAAGTGTAGTGGGTGACCTTGAACCAGACTTAGAGTAAAAGTGTAGTCGGTGACCTTGAACCACCCCTGAGGGGCGGCCCCCCCCCCTCCGCCCCCGTCTCTGTTTTTTGGGGGGCGGACCCCCCCTCCGCCCCCTCCGCCCCCGTCTCCGTTTTTTGGGGGGCGGACCCCCCCCTCCGCCCCCTCCGCCCCCGTCTCCGTTTATTGGGGGGCGGACCCCCCCCCTCCGCCCCCGTCTCCGTTTTTTGGGGGGCGGACCCCCCCCCTCCACCCCCGTCTCCGTTTTTTGGGGGGCGGACCCCCCCCCTCCGCCCCCGTCTCCGTTTTTTGGGGGGCGGACCCCCCCCCCCCCGGGGTGGACCTCCGCCCCCGGGGTGGACCCCCGCCCCATGCCGGGGGAGACCGGTGGGGATATAAGGCGGCCCGGCCACAGCCGGCTCGCAGTCCGCTCCCGAGCGTTGAACGTGAACGATCGGGACGGACCGCCATAGGCCTCACTAAACACTGAAAGGCGCCTTCACTGTTTAGCGAAGTCTACTCTAACTTTAAGACTTGTATTATTTCTAAGATATTGCGCTTGTGTTTGGGTATTGGGAAGTGTTTTATATGAGATTGTTTCACTTGTACCCTATGTCTCCTGTCTGTCTTGTTTGTCTTGTTTGTCATATGTGTTTAATGTGTATGTGCTTGTTCCAGCATTAACCATGTTGAGCTCAATTGTGTGTTGTAAGTGTATTATATTTAACTAAAGTGTATACGCTTGTTTTAGCATTTCCCCTTGAGCGTTTTTCACAGCTCAAATTAAATTGTAACGACAGGGAACGGGAGTAGGCCCCCGTGTAAAGCCACTTTTCATAATTGTTAGGCTCCTGCCAGGCATGCAAAAGGTTGCGGATGGCATTTGGGAGCATGTCCGTTTGTACGCTGGCATGCAAAAGGTTGCGGCGGCCTCTGCACTCGGACGAGGACGTAAGCCACTAGGGTGTCCTCAGTTAGTTTCCCTTCTGGAAACTCAAAATTATGTAAATAAATCTTTGTTAGCTATTTGTGTTTTTTAGTCCCCAAGGCCCCCGAACATTCGTGGTTCGCCATGGATGTACGGGGGCCGAAATTTTTTAATGTCCGTGTGGCCTTGACCCACAAAGGACTTGTAAACAAGTTACTGCATTGCTAAATTAAAAATATTAAAGATTACGGGAGTAAAGTTACTTTGAAGTATTGTTAGGCTCCTCTCAGGCATGCAAAAGGTTGCGGCTGGGGTTGTGGGAGTATGTCCGTTTGTACGCTGGCATGCAAAAGGTTGCGGCGGCCTCTGCACTCGGACCGAGGACGTAAGCCATTAGGGTGTCCTCAGTTTGTTTCCTCCTGGAAACTCAAAATTATGTAAATGAATTTTTGTTAGCTATTGAAAAGACAATGCAGTAAATGTTTACAAGTCTCGCGTGGCGAAGGGAACACGACATTGGATGTTGCCCTGTTGTCATAGTTGGGTCTCTTCGGAGGCTACAGCGATGACAACCCAAGTGCCCCACACCCCTATGGGGGTGTGGGGCTTAATTTTTTTTAAAAGTTTTCTGTGACCTTGACCTAAATATATGAAAGTTTTCAAAATCTTTAACAGTAAGGTTTTTATTAACACAGTAAATATATTAAAGTACTTTGTCTTTTAAACTTTAATGGGTAGGCATTACTAACACACAAGTCTGTAGTTGTCCATAGTTGGGTCTCTTTAGAGACTATAGCGATGGCAACCTAAATGCCCCAGGTGGGGCTTTATTTTTTTAAAGTTTTTACGTGACCTCAACCTAAATATAGTAAAGACTGACACTGCACCTCCGCCCCCACCCCCGCCCCCGCCCCCCCCTCCCCTTCTCCACCTCCACCCCCTACACCTCCACCCCATACACCTCCGCCCCCCCCCTTCCCTACACCTCCACCCCTACACCTAGTGATGTAAAACGCCCTGGCGTTTAAATCTCAGGGCAAATGCCCAGGGCATTTGCCCAAATAACCGCCCAAAATCCATAAGTGCCGGGCGTTTATCCAGTTAAAGGCTAATAAACCTGATTAATGGAAATTAAATTGAACACTACTCTTCTAGTCAACTTTTTAAACCTCTAGATATTTACATAATAGCCTATATTAAAAAAAAAATTATTACTTGTATAATTTTAATTATATTGGTAGGAAGTCAGTACTAGAGAGTCAACACTTTTCTTTTGTCAACAAGAGGAAATAATTTAGACTGAAAATAACTTCATAGGTTTATTTTTATTTAAAAAATCTGGCTAATGTAATAGAATTAATTTACATTTGTTTATTAAACACACAATGAATCAGTCTTAACTTAACGGTTGTAAGGTAGTAATTTGGTTCCTTTTGGGTTTGTGGCAAATTGCTTAGAATGCAAAGCCCTTTAAAATGATGTATCATATGATGTAGGCCAATGCATTTTCCCACAAGACTTTCTTTAGAGACGTCCCTAGTGGAGGTCGTCAGGAAAACTGCAATAGGCTACGTCATATGATACATCATTTTAAAGTACATTGTATTCTGAGCAATTTGCCACAAACCCGACCTCAAAAGGTAGAGTGGATTGGGAGTTATTGCATTTTTTTGTTTTCAGCAATATGATTTTAACACAAAGTTTGATCACCTGCTATTTTTTACTCGGTCATTCTTTTGAGATCGGGTTTGCGGCTTGTTCTCCAGTCCCAAAGACCTTTAATTTGATGTACATATTGACGTATGCTTTCATTTAAGATTTTCTTCTTACTCCTTGTGGACCGTCCCTCCTTCGAGATCCAAGGACACTAAGTACTTTAGGAAGTAGTCTTAGTCACACAAAATCAATATGCAACGTTTTAGTTTTGTTACTTAAATACTTTTTAAAATATTAAATCGTCTCCAGACTTCTTTTCCACCCTGTATATGAATAAAAATAATTTTATAGGTGCCTTTTTATGTTAGGGAATTTACGTAGTGGTTAAAAAGCACTTGTTTTACTAACAAAACCTTAATACTTAACTTTAAATTTAATTAATCAGTCATTATAAATTTATCTTGTGCACATATTTATGAATTACAGAGTAGAAACCTGCTCAATCAGTAAATAAGATTTTATATAACGATTTAGAAAAATATTTATTTAAAATACCACACTGAAAATATTACAGGTTTTATTGTATTGCGCCTTAAACTGAACTTTTTATAAACGCCCAGTTTTTGGGCGCTTAAAATCGCTTTGGACAAATGCCCGGGCAAATGCCCATTTATAAACGACCCGCCCACTGGGCATTTGCCCGGCCCACATCACTACCTACACCCCCGCCCCCACCCCTACCCCTACCCTATACCCTTGGGTGGGGCTCACCCGTGCGCGACCATGACCCACATAAATGCATAGTTTGTGGGGGTATAAAAAGGGCAAACCAATTGGATGGATACACCACTTCTATACCATGGCTCCATTGCAGTGCTCTATCCCCCGCTGAAAAATAATAATTTGAAATGACCTTGTTCCACATAAGCTTGCTCAAACAGACATCTTTGAAAAAACTTGTTGCTCAAACAGACATCTTTGAAAAAACTTGTACAAAGTAGTGGATTTAGATCAAACATCATTGGTTTATCAAGCCTGTTGAAGAATATATTGAAAATGGGTGTTTAAAAGCCAAATCTACTACATGATTGATAAACCGGATGTATATGACGTCACCTTCCCCCACCCTTCAACCTCGGGTATAAAGGGACCCGGTTGAGCGCGCTGCTCATTATTGCGTGGACATTCACCGAGTGCACACTCAAAGCCAAACTGTAAAAAATGGCCCTTTGCGATATTTGTGGTGAGTTTTTCCAAGACGAAGATATCTTTGTTTTACATCGAGAATTGCATCATGAAGAGGACAGAAAAGAAGAGATTGTAGTAAGTGAAGAAGACTTGGATGCGATTGATCGGTTTTTGGAAAACCACCATAATCAGATGGACGAATTGGATAGCTATCTACAGTTACACCGAGAATTGCATCATGAAGAGGACAGAAAAGAAGAGATTGTAGTAAGTGAAGAAGACTTGGATGCGATTGATCGGTTTTTGGAAAAACCTCAGAAGCAGGACTGGGCTAGCTATTTACAGTTAATGCAAAGAAGAAGACCAAGTGTTATTCAATTTGCCGGAGCTGGACCATCTACAGCTGGAGGATTTATTCAAGAAGAGAAAATGGAAGAAGAAGATACGGAAGAAGAAGTGGAAGATGTAAGACAACTGCGTACCCAAGAAGAGGATATGGAAGATATAAGACAACTGCGTACTACAGCCTTGCCAGGACCAGTTGTAATTCATTTCAAAATTAATAACGTGCAATTAGAATTGGAAAATTTTATAAGTCAAGCTAAAAAGCTAGTTGTAAAAACATTGACGGAAGAATTGGCAAAATTGAACTTTATTAAATTTGGATTGGTGTTGGAGGCTATGTTTACTAATACCGATGGTGAAAATTCACCGAGAGCATTCATTGCTAAAAACCGAACCCTTACAACCACATCTGATATCAACGAAATCTTAGAAGAATGTTTGGTTGAACTGCTAGTGAAACTTCAAGAACATGAAGGAAGAGGATCCGGCTGGACGCTATCATCAATTGAAGGTATGGATGTGAGGGTTCACAAGCATGGATATGGTATGAGAGGAAGCAGCTTTATCCCTCTACCAAAGGTGATCCGAGATACAAGATCATGTATCAATGTGAAAAATGAGGATAATGAATGTTTCCGGTATGCAATGTTAGCAAAATATGTGGAACCTATGGCCTGTAGACCTAGCATAGCATACGAAGCTGTTCAACACCGCTATAACTTCCAAGGTATGTCGTATCCTGTTAGTCTTAATGATGTTGCTAAATTTGAAAGAAAAAACCCAGGAGTTTCAGTTAATGTGTTTGGTTTAGACGAATCAAATAACGTTTACCCGTTACGAGTTACAAAGACTGAACGTCAAAACCATACAGATTTGTTGCTATTGACCAAAGGTGAAATATCACATTATGTTTACATCAAGAACTTTGAAACTTTGGTTGGACGACAAGTGACTAAAAAGAAAATTAGAGTAACAGTGTGTAAGAGATGCTTTTGTTTCACAAATAAAGACTTGAGACGTGGAGGATCAGAGTGGTTGTCAGAACACCAACGTCTTTGTAATGACAACTATGAAGTGAAGATTAGTCTGCCACCACCATCTAGAGCATTTGTTCAGTTCAATAAAACAGTTCACCAATACCGGATTCCACTAGTTATCTACGCTGACTTTGAATCCACGTTAGTGCCGCAGGAACTTTCGGATGGTGAAGTAACTAGAAGAACCAAATATCAATTGCATCAACCTAACAGTTTTTGCTTATTGGTGAAATCTACTTTACCTGAAGAACAATTGCAAGACTATGGCTTAACATCCACTCCGATACTCTACCGTGGGGAAGAAGCTGCTAAGTATTTTGTAGACCAGTTGTATGACATTGCTGAAAAAGTGGAACGCCTATACGGTAATGTTTTACCCATGAAACCTTTGAACCAAAATCAACAAGAAGAATACATTTCGGCAACAAGATTTTATCTATGCAAGAAGAGTTTTAGTGAAGAAAATCAAAAAGTAAGAGATCATGATCTCCTCACAGGGTTATACAGAGGACCTGCTTGTAATTCATGCAATATAAATTACAAACTGCCAAACTTTATCCCTGTCGTGTTACACAATCTTAGCGGCTATGACTCCCACTTTATAATCCCAGAGTTAGGACGAGATGATGGAAAAATCGAAGTATTAGCTGAAACATTGGAGAAGTACATCAGTTTCTCAAAAACAGTAGGTAAAATTAAACTTCGCTTCGTAGACTCTTATAGATTTATGTCATCTAGTTTGAGCAAATTGTCTGAGAACCTAAGAAGAGAAGATCTAAAAGAAACCAGCAAAATTGTACCTGAAGATAAATTGGACTTAGTATTACGAAAAGGAGTTTTCCCCTATGATTATATAATTTCCACAGAAAAGTTTGAAGAAACCAGTCTACCACCGATTGAAGCCTTCAATAGCAAATTAAATGAAAGTGAAATCTCCGTTGAAGACTACAATCATGCTTGTAATGTTTGGAACCAACTAAACATTCAAACTTTAGGGGAATATTCTGATTTTTATATAAAATTGGATGTAACTCTGCTGTGCGATGTGATGGAAGAATTTCGGAACACCTGTTTCTCAGCCTACGGATTGGATCCTTTACACTCGTATACATCCCCTGGATTAGCATGGCAAGCTATGCTCAAGTCAACTAACTGTCGATTGGAGCTTCTCACAGACATTGATATGGTCCTCATGATCGAATCAGGTGTACGAGGTGGTTTGACTCAAGCTGTGACCAGACATGTTAAGGCCAACAACAAGTATATCCCCAACTTCGACGAGCAACAACCATCACTCTACCTTGGATATTTTGATGCGAACAACCTCTATGGTTGGGCGATGTCAAATCCGCTTCCCTACGCTGACTTCAAATGGATCGACCCGGCCACCATCGGTGACATCTCACAGATTCCAAAGAATGGTCCAAAAGGCTATATTTTGGACTGTGATTTCGAATATCCAGAGCACCTTCATGACCATCACTACGACTTGCCTCTCCTAGCCAAGACTGAAGTTTCACCGACAGGAAGATGGCCAAAATTGATGATGACGTTGGAGAATAAAGATCGGTATGTGGCTCACTACTGGGTAGTTCAACAAGCTCTTGAATTGGGTCTACGTGTAGTGAGAATTCATAGAGCAATTGAATTCACCCAGTCTTGTTGGTTGAAACCATATATTGATTCCAACACTACAAGAAGAGCAGCAGCAACATCAGCATTTGAAAAGGACTTTTACAAATTGATGAACAACGCCATCTTCGGGAAGACCTTAGAAAACAAAAGAAAACACAAGATTGTTAAATTAGTAAGTGATCCTAAGAAATTGGAAAAACTAGTGCAAAAACCAAATTTTGGAACATCCATGATTATAAACGAAGATCTAGTTGCCGTCAGTATGAAGAAAACAACAATAGTGATGGATCGTCCGTTATACATTGGAATGTCGATTTTGGATATAAGTAAAACTCTAATGTATGATTTCCATTACAACAAAATGGTTAAACACTACGGAAGAGACAACATTGGAGTTGCATACATGGATACCGACGCGTTTATCTACTGGATAAAGACTTTGGACATGTATGAAGACCTAAGGAGTTTCCCATACAAAGACGATTTTGACTTCTCTGACTATCCGAAGAACCATCCAAATTACAATGAAAAGAATAAAAAAGTAATCGGAAAATTTAAAGATGAAGCAAATGGAATGCCTTTAGAAGAAATAGTGGCACTGATGGCAAAATTGTATTCATTTAAAATGAACAACGAGAACAACACACCGACAGTCAAGAAAGCAAAAGGAGTGAAGACATCTTATTTGAAAAAACACGTAACATTTGACCACTACAAGACTTGTTTGTTTGAAGATACTACGATATCAGCAACATTCAACAATATCCGAAGCTTCAAGCATCAAGTCTACAGTGTCACCGAAATTAAAAAAGCACTGTCAGCTCGGGATGATAAAAGACATATTTTGCCCGACAAAATCCACACTCTTCCATTCGGCCATTACTCCCTAAACCCTATCAACTAGTAACCTATTCTTCGTCCTTCTACAACTTCGACCTTATTCCTTTCTCCTTACGTAAAAAAATGGGGAACACGGCAAGTCAAACGTCGTGTTCCCCATTTTTTTACACAAGTTTGAATGACCTTGACCTATATAAATGATGTGAATATTTAAGACAACATTCATTGTGATTATACATGTGATACATGAAACATTCAAACCTGCAATATGAAGGACTTGAAGCAACAAATTGTCAACGAACTTCATAAACCTGCAAGAAGAAAGTTTCCACGAAGAAATACAGTGATAAAAGGAATAAATGATTTATATCAAGCGGATTTAATCGAAATGATTCCTTATAGTAAACAAAATAGAGGATTTAAATACATATTGACTATTATTAATTGTTTTTCAAAAATGGCATATGCTTTACCACTAAAAGATAAAAGTGGTAAAAGTGTTACAAAAGCAATGGAAACAGCTATACAAAGAGACAAACATACTATAAAACATTTACAAACTGATGATGGAAAAGAATATTTTAATAAGGAATTTGCAAATTTAATGAAAAAACACAACATTAACCATTACTCAACCAATTCAGAGGTAAAAGCATCAATAATTGAAAGATTTAACAGAACTTTAAAAGGTGCGATGTATAAGATGTTTTCCAACAGAGGATCACACGTATGGATTGATATGTTACCAAAACTTATGAGCGATTACAATAACAAGTTTCATAGAACTATTGGTATGAAACCAAGCCAGGTGACTAATAAAAATGAAAAACTTGTATTAAAACGTATAAAAATGAATACTAAACCAAGAGTTGAAAAACTAAAGCCTAAAAAGTTTAATGTTGGTGATAAAGTGCGAATAAGCAAATACAAAGGTGTATTCAGTAAAAGATATCTTCCAAACTGGACAAATGAGGTATTTACTGTATTTAAGGTGCAACCTACAATACCAGAAACTTACATTTTAAAAGATAATAAAGGACAATTGCTGGAAGGAGGGTTTTATGGACATGAAATGTTAAAATCAACAGTAGGTGATGTATATCTAGTCGAAAAGGTGTTGCAACGAAAAAAGGATAAGGTTAAAGTACGATGGTTAGGATTTAATAAGACGGAAGATTCTTGGATACCTAAAAAGGATCTAATATAATGATAGAGCATCATTTTTGGTTGAACCATTACAAAGGATGGAGATAATACCGCAAAAAGACAATTTTACTATTAATAATATAGATGAACTCACAGTGGATGGTTCTCAATTCAATACTGGGAAACACGGTGTTTTGTTACCAAACACGGTGCGTTGTCTGGTAACCGGTCCTTCCAATTGTGGAAAAACAAATGTAGTATTCAATTTGATTACAAATCCTAAAGGATTACGTTTTAATAATTTATATGTATTTTCAAAGTCACTACAACAACCAAAATATCAGTTATTGGAACAAATACTCAATAATGTGCCTGAAGTTAAATATTTTAAATTTAACGCGAGCGAGAGTGTCATGCAACCGCAAGAGGCTAAACCATTCTCAGTATTCATATTTGACGATGTATCTTGTGAAAATCAAAATACAATAAGAAATTACTTCGCCATGGGTCGACATAACAACATAGATAGCATTTATATTGGTCAAACTTACAGCAAAATACCGAAACAGCTCATTAGAGACAATGCAAACATGTTAATTGTATTTAAACAGGATGAAACCAACCTAAAACACATATATTATGACCATGTAAGTGCGGATATGCCATTTGAACGATTTAAAGAGTTGTGTGGAAAGGCTTGGGCTGAAAAGTATGGGTTTTTAACAATTATGAAGGAACAACCGCTAAACAATGGTCGATACAGGATAGGATTTGATAAATTTATACTAATACACCGATCATGATGTAAAACATTCATTGTTGTACAACACGTCTTGCTACAAACATGGTTAACCAAGAAAAGTTAATAAAGGAAATAAAATCACTTAGTGATTCTATTCGAGATAAAAACAGAGCATTAAAATTAGGTATTAGCGAAAGGGAGAAATTTCTTGAATCTACTTTTAAACCTATTACTGAACCCTTGAAACAATTAAACAAAAAATTTGCTAAACCCGTTTTGGAAGGAGATGCAATTGCACCTATTACAAAGTTTGAAAGAGAAAATGTAAAATCAGAAGATTTTAGTGATGAAGACCTGGAATCCTCTACATATAGTGGTTTTACCGGTGAAGAACCTGAAAGAGAGCTAGAATCACCAGACTATAGTGGTATAAGAGAATTATATGAAGTAAAAGCTAAAAGAGGACATGAAGATGTATCAACTGCTAGTGAAGAGGAAAAAGAAGAAGAAGCAAGGGAAGGTCCGTCAAACATAAGCTTGTTGGGTGAAAACATTCATAACAAAGGACCTTTAGGAAGGAAATACATGATAAAAATGTTAGCTGGAATAAATCCTAATAAAAACTACCATAGTTATGGAGTAAGATTAACAGAAGAAGGTTTAATGGTTGGTAATAGCCCGGTAAACATTGATGAAGATGATAATATTATTGTTGGTAATCAAAGATATAAGGGCACAAGAGGATTATTTGAATTATTATTTGAAAAAAAGCCTTTAGAATTGTTAGTTAAAGAAGAAGACATGGAAGCATATAAACAGATTTTGGAACACACCAATGCATACAGGAGGAAGTATTTAGCTGACCAACCAGTTTTTAGATCTAGGTCTTTAAAATATAGAGAATTTGTATCCAAGTTAATACCAACAACGAGAAGACAACCAATGCTGATAATGCCAAGAAAACCTGTAAAACGAAGGTTTGTGTCATCCACTTTGGATATAAGTGCTCCAGAACCAAGAAAAAGAAACAAATCTGTTACAGGTACAGGTTTAATGAAGAAACTATATAACACAAATGTGATTTATTACAATAATATCAATAAATTGGTGGATAGAATGAAACTAATACATGAAGCTAAAGAAGCGGGTCATACTGGATTGGAAAACGAATGGGTGGCTTTAGTGGATGAACTCCGAAACCGTGGGGTAATCTTATAAAAAATGCGTTGCTCCCTAAAATACTATTTAGTTGCACCATGAGTGTCGACAAGTTCGGACGTTATTCCTCGGATGGATTATATTACGCAAATAATTTAAAAAGAGGTGCTGGTTTACCACAGACACCTGATGGAGATTATGATATGAGTAATAAAAGGTTAAAAAACATAAAAGATCCTATGGATGAAAATGATGCAATAAATTTAAAAATATTAAAGGAAAAGATATCACCAACATTAAGACTGCACAATAACACATATGACGCAGAAAATCATAGAATTATCAACGTTGGTAAACCAAATCAAAACGGTGATGCAATAAACAAAGGTTATTTGTCATCTGAATTAAAGAATACGTTAAAATTCAATGGGAAAACGTATAGTGCTAACAATAAACGTATATCCAACGTAGATGATCCTAAAGATGCAAAAGACAGCGTAAATAGACGCTATTTACATTCCTTGATACCTGAAAAGACAAAAGATGGATTTTCTTTTTATAAATTTGTTATTAACGATATAGGTTATCCAAAAAATGAAAATGATGCTGTAAATTTGAAATATATCAAAGACCATTGTATTACACGCGATGTTGGAGTTATAGATTGTTTTGGTAATTGGTTAGCAAATGTTAAAGATGGTTCGGCGCCATCAGATGGTGCAACAGTGGGTCAAATGATGGAAACCTTAAAACAAGAAACAACCTCTTTTGTAAAACAAGATCAAGTAGTATCGAAGCAAGGGGATGAATTTGTTCAAGGTAATGAAAAATTTAATTTATTAACATACAAAAATAATGCTTGGGATTGCATGGGTAAAGGGTTACCAAATATGAGATTGGGTTATACTGCTCGAGATGCAATTGCTTTATCACAAACCATACATCTAGATCCAGATCATTCTTTTAGATTTTTTACATGTAATGGTAAAGTAATAAAAAACTTGCATAATGGAAGAGATCCAAATGATGCTGCAACT
Organism: Neoaliturus tenellus; assembly: GCA_030545055.2. Lineage (NCBI taxonomy): Eukaryota > Metazoa > Arthropoda > Insecta > Hemiptera > Cicadellidae > Neoaliturus > Neoaliturus tenellus. The sequence continues at coordinate 327,619,131 of CM061531.1, read as the reverse complement.
GTAGGACAAACATTACAATATGACAGTAAAAATAAAGAGTTTATTCATAATAAGCAAAGATTTAAATTAATGGATGTAAATGATTATCAAAATATACTAATTGCAGATCCAAATTCATTTAGCGGATTTAGAAAATTGTCTGGTGAAGAATTTATTCATAAAAATCATGTATTTAGAAATGAAGCAGACAGAGCATTAATCAGTGCAGATTTAAAATATTTTAAATGTCCTGGGAATGATGAAAATGTAACTGATGAAGACTAAGAATTTGTATAAAACTGATATGGGTTAGAAATCGGGGACTAATATTATAAAAATGGGTTACACTCTAGAATGTTATTCAGTTGCACCATGAGTGTTGACAAGTTCGGACGGTATTCATCGGATGGATTATATTACTCTAATATTTTAAAAAGAGGTGTTGGATTACCACAAACACCTGATGGAGATTATGATATTAGTAATAAACGGTTAAAAAACATCAATGATCCCACAGATGAAAACGATGCAATAAATTTAAAAGTATTAAAAAAAGAGATATCACCAACGCTGAAACTAGACAAAAACACATATAACGCGGGTAATCATAGAATTTCCAACGTTGGTAAGCCAAATCAAAACGCTGATGCAATAAACAGAGGTTATTTATCATCAGAATTGAAGAATACGTTAAAGTTCAATGGAAAAACGTATAATGCTGAAAATCGACGTATATCCAACGTAGCAGACCCTGTAGATGAACAAGACAGCATAAATAGACGCTATTTACATTCTATAATACCTGAAAAGACAAAAGATGGGTTTTCTTTTTATAAATTTGTTATTAACGATATAGGTTATCCAAAAAATGAAAATGATGCTGTAAATTTAAAATACATCAAAGATCATTGTATTACACGTGATGTAGGAGTTATTGACTGTCTTGGTAATTGTTTAGCGAATGTAAAAGATGGTTTTGCACCATCAGACGGTGCAACGGTGGGTCAAATGAAGGAAACTTTAAAACAAGAAACCTCCGGTTTTGTGAAACAAAACCAAGTAGTAACACGTCAAGGAGATGTATTTGTACAAGGAAATAAAAAGTTTACTTTACTTGAAGAAAACAATTATGTTTGGGATGGTAAAGGAAAGTTATTGACAAATTTAGGTATTGGTGAAAATCCTGGTGATGCTGTTACTTATGAACAGATAATACAATTAGAGCCAACTGGAAAAAAATGGTGGAATTGTGATAACAAACGATTAACAAATGTTGCAGACCCTGACTATGCCGATAACGCTGTAACTGTTAATTTTCTTGTTAAAGTAATAGGTAATTTATTATTTGATATGCATAATTATATTGCAGCAGGACAACATAAACCTATTGACGAAAAAATGAGAAGTACATGGATTAAACAAGAAATTCTTTACAAATATTTTTTTAATCATAACACACAAAAGTTTAGATCATCAGATTGGGGTACTTTTGATATTTAATTAAATAACACCATAAATTACATCATTTATGTGCAACCTGTCATAGAGGTAACACATGGGTTACGCTTTTCGAATATAAAAGACAATCATGGCGTTTCATTACACCAGTCCATATCGAGACACTATACGGAAAGGAGGCGGTATCACGTCCACAGCGGTTTCTCTGTTAAGTAAAGCTTTAAATCGTATTCCAGTAGGATCTGTCGTAAATAGAGCAATAGACGCTTTACCATACGAATTTCACATACCGGGAGGTTATAACATGTACCGGGAGCGATAAAAATGTAACTGATAAAGACTAAGAATTTGTATAAAAACTGATACGGGTTAGAAATCGAGACTAATATTATAAAAATGGGTTACACTCTAGAATGTTATTCAGTTGCACCATGAGTGTTGACAAGTTCGGACGATATTCCTCGGATGGATTATATTACTTTAATACTTTAAAAAGAGGTGCTGGCTTACCACAAACACCTGATGGAGATTATGATATTAGTAATAAACGGTTAAAAAACATTAATGATCCCACAGATGAAAATGATGCAATAAATTTTAAAGTATTAAAAAAAGAGATATTACCAACACTGAAACTAGACAAAAACACATATAACGCGGGTAATCATAGAATTTCCAACGTCGGTAAGCCAAATCAAAACGCTGATGCAATAAACAGAGGTTATTTATCATCGGAATTGAAAAATACGTTAAAATTCGATGGAAAAACGTATAATGCTGAAAATCGACGTATATCTAACGTAGCAGACCCTGTAGATGAAAAAGACAGCATAAATAGACGCTATTTACATTCTATAATACCTGAAAAGACAAAAGATGGGTTTTCTTTTTATAAATTTGTTATTAACGATATAGGTTATCCAAAGAATGAAAATGATGCTGTAAATTTAAAATACATCAAAGATCATTGTATTACACGTGATGTAGGAATTATTGATTGCTTTGGTAATTGTTTAGCGAATGTAAAAGATGGTTCTGCACCATCAGATGGTGCAACGGTGGGGCAAATAAAGGAAACTATAAAACAAGAAACATCTGGTTTTGTGAAACAAGACCAAGTAGTAACACGACAAGGAGATGTATTTGTACAGGGAAATAAAAAGTTTACTTTACTTGAAGAAAACAATAGTGTTTGGGATGGTAAAGGAAAGTCATTGACAAATTTAGGTATTGGTGAAAAGCCTGGTGATGCTGTTACTTATGAACAGATAATACAATTAGAGCCAACTGGAAAACAATGGTGGAATTGTGATAACAAACGATTAACAAATGTTGCAGACCCTGATTATGCTGATAACGCTGTAACTGTTAATTTTCTTGTTAAAGTAATAGGTAATTTATTATTTGATATGCATAATTATATTGCAGCCGGACAACATAAACCTATTGATGAAAAAATGAGAAGTGCATGGATTAAACAAGAAATTCTTTATAAATACTTTTTTAATCATAATACACAAAAGTTTAGATCAACAGATTGGGGTACTTTTGATATTTAATTAAATAACACCATAAATTACATCATTTATGTGCAACCTGTCATAGAGGTAACACATAGGTTACGCTTTTCGAATATAAAAGACAATCATGGCGTTTCATTACACCAGTCCATATCGAGACACTATACGGAAAGGAGGCGGTATCACGTCCACAGCGGTTTCTCTGTTAAGTAAAGCTTTAAATCGTATTCCAGTAGGATCTATCGTAAACAGAGCAATAGACGCTTTACCATACGAATTTCACATACCGGGAGGTTATCAGTATTGCGGACCAGGAACTAAATTGCAAAAACGACTGGAAAGAGGTGATCCAGGCATAAATAAGTTAGATCAGGCTTGTAAAGAACACGATATCGCATATTCCACATTTACCGATTCAAAAAATAGGTCAATCGCTGATAAAAAGCTAGCAAATATAGCTTGGAAACGAGTAAAGTCTAGTGACGCTAGTATTGCGGAAAAAGCAGCAGCTTTAGCGGTAACAGCAGGTATGAAGGCTAAAACAGCGGTAGGAGGTGGTAAAAGGAGGGGTAGGAATAAAAAAGGATCAACCATGAAGAAACATGGTGGTAATATTAGACTAAAAAGACGTTCTACGAAGAAAAATAATAAAAAACCGACAATATGGTCAATGGTAAAAAACGGGGCAGGTCTATACCTAAGACCGTATCGTGCATATTAAATAAAAGAAATCAATTAGTTATACCACATAAAGCGTTGACTAATGTTGAATTATTCAGATATATTTCTTGTTTAAAAATACCATTTTTTCGTGGAGTATTTATGAAGGACAGTTTACCAAAGAAAATATGGAAAAATGAGACTGGAATCGTAAATTTGGATAATACTGAAGGGCCCGGCACCCATTGGGTGTGTTATAAGAAACTGAATAGCAATGTATATTATTTTGATAGTTTCGGTAACCTGCCACCACCAAAAGAACTTCAAGATTACTTTAAATCTGCTAAAAACATATATTACAACTATAAAAGAGAACAACCTGATAATACTTCAATATGTGGCCATTTATGTTTGGAATTCCTAGCTAAAAGTATCAGTCACTATTGAGATGTCTTCCTATACGGTATCATTAACAGGAAAATCGTCCACTTTACGAAGTATCCTTTTTCCAGCGTTACGCTTGCAAAAAGGAAGATTTTGGGAGGCAGCACTGTTAGATTTTACAACTTACAACTCTATTCCCAATGTTACGGAAGGTAAAAATAACTTATTGCATTATTATAAAGGAAAAGATGCCAGTGGTAAGTTTACAGACTTAGAAGAGTGCAGTTTACCCACAGGTTCTTATGAAATTGATCATATTAATGAATTTTTGCAAAATAAAATGGGAAAAGACAATATATCGCTAAAAGGTAATAACAATACAATGAAAGCTGAGCTTACTTCAAAATATTATATAGATTTCACTAAGCCAAACTCAATTGGTGATTTATTAGGATTTCCCAAAGATGGAGCAATTTTAGAACCAAATAAAACACATTCCGGTAAACAAACTGTAACAATATTAAAAGTCAATAGTATAGACATAACTTGTAACATTATACAAGGAGCTTACAGAGATGGAGCAAATACTCATATAATACATACTTTTTACCCCAGTGTACCGCCTGGATTTAAAATTGTTGAAAAGCCACAAAACCTGGTATATCTACCGTTGAACACCACTTTCATTTCAGACATCGTGTTGAACGTATTGGATCAAGACGGTAACTTGATAGATTTCCGAGAAGAGCCTATTACGGTTAGACTACATTTAAAATCGACACTTTAATACAAAACCATGGGTTTAACATTTAAAAGCGAACAACCTACGGGAAACCGCATTCGTAGCTCTTCAGCTGTGGAGGAGTTAACACGCGAGAACATTCGTTTCTTAGAGAGAATTGGATTAAAATTAACCGATTATGGATATACTGGATATAGCGCAGGGTCCGACATTCGACGAAACCCTATGGGAAAAAGAATATCACACCCACAACCCTTACACTTCATCAAAATTAAACAATAACGATGAAATTCGTATTCCCATACAAAATCAAGACATTTACACACTACCATGTGAAAGTTACTTGTATATTGAAGGAAAAGTTACTAAAAAGGATGGTACTACTACTGGTACAACAGTTCCATTTATAAATAATCCTATGGCTTTCCTGTTTGATGAAATTAGATATGAAATATCAGGTGTAACAGTTGATTCCACTAAAAAAGTAGGTATTGCAACAACTTTAAAGGGATTAACATCTATATCACCTAATGAAACCAATTTAATACAACCTGCAGGATGGGTTTTACCTGAAAAAGACACAATCACTCCAGATACAAATGGAAATTTTGATTTTCATATTCCGTTACGTTTGTTGCTTGGTTTTGCTGAAGATTATAGGAAAATAATATTAAACGTTAAACAAGAATTAGTTTTGTTGAGATCTTCAAACGATAAAGATATTATTAAAGCTCCAGACGGTACAACAGATGCAACTTTAGAATGGAAATTAACATTAGACAAAATTGTATGGAGAGTTCCACACGTTAAATTAGCTGACGAGCATAGAATGCTACTATTAAGAAAGTTAAAGGCTGATCGTGATATTGTAATTCCTTTTAGAAGTTGGGAATTTCATGAACATCCCAGCTTGCCAACTACGGATCGACACACTTGGACAGTTAAAACATCTAATTATGTGGAACGAGCCAGGTATATTATATTTGGTTTACAAACAGGCAGAAGAGACACCATCACCAAACATGCAGGCCAATTTGATCATTGCAACTTGAAAAATATTAAAGTTTATTTAAATTCACAATTTTTTCCATACGATAATTTAAATGTGTCATTCGCTAATAAAAAGTACAGCATATTGTACGATATGTATGCAAGATTCCAAAGTTCATATTATAGTAAAACGAATGCACCTTTACTATCACCAGAAAAATACTTAGATGGTTACCCTATAGTTGTAATCGATTGTTCTAAACAAAATGAATCGGTAAAATCATCAAGTGTAGATATAAAAATAGAAATGGAATACAACGCGCCTATACCGGCTAATACAACTGCATACTGTTTAATTCTACATGATAAAATCGTAACATACACACCTTTAACTGGAATTGTTAAAAATGTATTGTAAAAGACCGGTTTTCCTACATTCCAATGCATTCCGCGAGTATAAAAGCAGAGCGTTCAGCTCGCTCCTCATCAGTTTGTTGCCTGTTGTTGTATGGGTAGCATCTTATTCAATATGGCTTCTCCTAGTGGTACACAAGAAAATGTAGTAGATATTGAGAAGGAGATATCCGACTTTTTAGATCTTCAAGGTCAACCGGAGGGAGATGAACACAACGCTTGCGGACAACTCCACGCCAGTAATAATGTTGAGGAAAAAGGTAAAAGAAGAAAGAATGCACACAAGAGGAAAAGGGATATTGAAGATAATATTTCTCCTAACATATTAAGTGAGGTATTCTTGCGAATATTTTACCCAATCTCTTCCAGTTTGGACAAAAGTGTTTTAATCGGTGTTATGAAATCTACAGATTATTCCCCTACTGTAATTTTAACTCATGGAGCCAAAATGATTTTGTTTACGGACACTGCTTGGGAATCGTTTATGAAACACTTGCATCTGCTAGAATGCTATTTAAGTAGTAACATGTTTGGAAGAAAGACAAGAGTAGGCCTTTTGGATTCAAATGTGGAAATCGATATTGTTAAACATCGTGGTGATCATCAGTTGCGGTTTAAAGACACAACAAGACATGATAACAAGATTCAACTTAATCGAGAAGAGTTTTTTATTCTAACTTGTGCAACTGAACCAATAACGAGATACTTGAGACAACTGGTGTTTTCAAGTTCAATTATTAAAGATTATCTGGAAGACACTTTGGACAAACAACCGGACGCACCTATATTGTACGGACCTGTAGATACTTCTATATTCAATAGGGTTCCTCATGAAGTACAAATGTGGAGACAATTGGAAAAGTACGCTCAACTACATAAGAAATCAGTAAAACGTGAAAAAGAGGAAGAAGAAGGAGGAGAAGAATCAAGTGTTAGTGATGAAAATGAAAACAAGGAAAATGTAAAGATGGAAACCTAAATGACAATTAACTACACAGCAATGGTTAATTTTTAAAACAATATCAAACACTTTGTGGGGTTAGGCCTACCGGGGACGGTGCCCACGTTAAATATACACCAACGCGCCAACAACTGTACGGCCGGGTATAAAAGTCGTACCTACCGTGGTGTGGAAATCAGTTGACCTTTGGACTTCGTCATGAGCAGACGAGTGATCTTCGCAATGGACAAGGAAGAAGAACAAGTAAAGTCCAAACCTGGTATAATTGAGTTCCAAGCGTTTCGGGGTAATGATGATAGATTTATCATAAAAGAACTTGTGTTTTTCGACATCAATACAAGTGTTCCTTATTCGTTTTTATTTAAACCACCATGTTCTTATTCATCTTTAACTAGTAAAGCCGCTACTACCAACAGATGGATTTCAAAACACTTCCATCATATCGATTGGTATGATGGTTTTACAAGTTACACGGACTTGTATCACATTATGCATCACTTTTCAGACAAGTTTACCAATATTTACACAAAGGGGCTGGAAAAGAAAAGATGGATCGAAGGATTTACTCATGTTCCGGTTAATGATGTGGATTTGGATAAAAACTACAAGTATACGATGGAAAATGTTTGTATTTGTACTAAAAGTCCAGAACATGAAAAAGATAGACATTGCGCTTTAAAAAACGCCTATAAACTCGCATCTTACCTTCAAAGTGGGGAAATGGGGAGTGGTGGGGGTAACGGGGGTTATATAAGTGAGGAGCAGACCGGGACCTGGCATGAGTATTACTCGAGATTCCGAGACGACAACATCTCCCAGCAAGAAGACGAAGAAGACGATCTATAACTTGACCATGGCATCTCACCAGTTCCTGCAAACTTTGGTTGAGCAGTTCAATGCTCACTCCAAATCTACCATACTACCCGTCAAGAAGTGTTCCGAACTTAAAGACGAGAAGCACTACATTATCCACGCCATGAAGAAGATGGAGACTACAGTTGGAGAGGCCATCTGCTGCAGTCTTAGCGAGGCACCATTCACTCCGGGGGATGAGCCCAAGTTCCAAGTCTACCTGCCGAAACGGTTCGTCCATCTCCTCCAGAACGAGGATCTGCGCTCCATCCAACCCGGCTGTCTCTACCTGGTTTCCCACGGTTGCACGGGTAGCAATTCCACCAAGTTGACCATCCACATCGCCGACAAGCAGTGTTAGATTTAAGTTTTACTGTTGTACATATGTTATTGTAATGTTTTATAAATAAATAAACCATAAAAGACAAAAAAAGAATACAAAAAGACAAAAAATGCAACATATCAATATGTGAAGTTTGTCACATATTGATATGTTGCATTTCTTTTTAAACTTCGCGGGTGACCTTGACCTTTGACCTTTGCATTTCACAGTTACCCCCACCACCACGCTACAAGTCAAACCTGCTTGAATGCAAAACACCCCCACCACTTTTTCATATACCTCCAAGTGCTGTGCCTCGTCTTCATTTCAACTCCAGCAGCCAACCGAACAACATCAGTGTATGTCTCTGAACGTAAGCTGTGCCAGCTATGAGGAGGTGACGATCAAAACGCAACAGGAGCTGAACGACTTGTACAAGGAGTTGCAGCTGATGGTGGCAAGAGGCTACCGTATAAACGTGCAAGTCTACGCTTGCAATATACGGAATCTTCGGCAGCCGAAGGAAGAGCCTGGACATTCCTCTTCAACGACAGCTTCCTCACCGGCGTCGATGAAGACCGAGCCAGACAACTTGGATTACTTCAGCTGACTAGCGGTTGTCTTCCTTGTCCTTACAATTGTAGAATATGTTTATTTCTTCATTATATTAAAGAAGTAAAAAGAGCAAAGCCACCTATCTTGTTACTGACATATATGCTCAGTAACAAGATAGGGTTTTTTTAAAACACAATTTGAATGACCTTGAAACTTCCCCCTCCACTGATTCGCTACCCCCACCACTTCACTGTTGATATACATGAGACAACATAATTAGATACCTCATTCCTTCTTCAACAGCCAAACCTACAACATCAACAATGGCTAACCTACCAACAGATGAAAGATGTCCTCACGCATGCTGTGACTTCGTACACGAGCTAGAGAAGAGGATGCAAGAGAGGGCGATAAGAAGAAAGCAGATCCACTCAGAAAATATCATGATAGTAAACGGCTATCTTTTGTTGTTCGGCCTTATCATGGTTGTACTGTTCATACTGTACGGCATAGTTACATGTGTCGGCAAGGTTGCAGAAGAAAACGCTCGCCACCATCAGTTGGAAGATTTCAATGTTACTTTCTAGGTTTTCCTTTTTTAAAACTCCATTTGGATGACCTTGAACTTTCCCCCTCCACTCCTTCCTATTTTTAAAACCCAATTTAAATGACCTTGAAATTTCCCCCTCTACTTTTCGATAATGTTACAACTGACTGCAGCTCACCTCATTCCTTGCTTAGCTGCCATGGCGGAAGGAACTCTTTCTCAAGTTGACTGCACTACGGACGAAGCATTTCCCTTGCGGTGGACTGTTCATTTACAGGATGCGACAGAAGTGGAAGTCTTGTATCAAAAATTACTCAATGTATTCAACGGGAACCCTGGACCTCTTGAATGTAGAATGGATTTGAATTTTGATGCAACCAGGGTCGGCACAGAACCTTCAACTTCAAGCCAGCCTCAGCAACGAGATTTTACACATTTATACACTCCAATATCACCGGAAGGTGTAACTGTCTGCGAGGCTGACTCAACTACACGTTATGTTCAGCCGAAGCCTTGGGTGTTGATTATTAACAATGTGTACAAAGTGGAATTGGTATGTAATAGATTAAAGGAGTTGATGGTACAAGATCCAGGCCTGCGCTTTCAAATAGATATACATTTCATCTGGAGAGCACCTGCGCGGGGCTCTTCGTCTGACAGCTCTCCAAGTACGACGGACGAGGAGGACGACTAGTCATCTTTTTTAAAACTCCGTTTGAATGACCTTGACCTTTCCCCCTCCACTGAGTTTATTTAAGGTGCACTCTCACTGACTACAGCATCATTTCATCGCGCACCTTCACCGCAGCAACATGGAGAGTCAACTCAACTACTGTTGCGAACAGAAATGTTTTTCATGGCCAAATGACATTGATGTGGTGGATGGCCTGGCTTGTAGAACATGTGAAGCTTTTGGTCAGTGCATGTGTAAGTGCAAGTCTTGGAAGAAGCCGAAACCGAAGTTGAAGACATTCCATGTGTACCAAATGAGAGGGCATAAGTACACTTGTTGCCCTGAACGTTGCATTGAATTCAAACTAAAACAGCTAACTGGCTGCAAATTGTGCAACAATCATTTTGCAGGTTTTTGCAAACATTATTTAGGAGCGTGTCAATACAGATCAACTTGGCATACCGAAGCACTCACTATCAATGAAATCGCTATAGACTCACAAGAGTAGTCTTTCTACTCTTTGACTTTTTTAAAACTCCGTTTGAATGACCTTGAAATTTCCCCCACCACTTCCCCATATATCTAGAGTACGCAGGGCCCGGAGGTCAGTCGCTCGGCGGCTGTCGTAGGATGCACATCCGTGTTGTGCAGTCTGCTGTGCAGTTTTGATTTTAACCAGTTCAAGGTCACCACACTTGAACTCTGGCGAAAACGTCAAGCTGTTAAACACAATCCTAAGCCCCAGGTTCACAGTCAACCTCAAGGTCATCACACTTTAACATGTAAATTTAAGGTAGCACCAAAACGGTGCTACCTGGTTTGACATTTTCAAGTTTCCCGAGGTCATCGTAGTTCCCCCACCACTTTTCATATACCTAGAGTGCGCGGGGCCGGACAGTCAGTCGCTCGGTGTCTGTCGTAGGGTGCACATCGCGGTTGCAGTAATGGTCGAATGGGGGCTTCTGGACCCAGTTCAAGGTCACCCGGGCGTTGTCACATGACGGTTTAGGCAGAGTCACGTTGCAAACTTCAAGTTTCCTCGGCACTTTTGCTGTTTCTCATCGCAAATTCGCTCCAAGTCGTCAAGGTCATGGTAACTGTGACTGAAACTCGGAGCGTAGTGTGAGAAACGGCAAAAGTGCCGAAAAATTTTAGGTTTCAGCGTGACCTTGACCTTTTGTGGCATCAATGACGTCATCTTGGTGACGTAAGGGGTGATGACGTCATCAGCACGTCATTTCTGTGACGTCATGGGTGTGACGTCATGGATGTGACGTCATTGGTGATGACGTCATCGATGATGCAATCGATGACGTCATCGATGAGGTCATTGACCTCGATGACGTCATCGATGACGTCATCCCTCAGGTGACCTTGAACTGTTCCAAAAGCCCCCATTCCCCACTACTAAGACTAATTCAAAGTTCACTATGTAAAACTAAACTGCACAGTACACACACGATCGGCACACGTTCTGATGATTGAATTGACATGCTAAGGTTACGTCAAATTCCCGCTCATTTGTTGTTACACTCCTCCGTGAACCGCGATCATCCCCATTTTGGCGCGCACACAGCTGATTAACTACGACTTCCGTTATTATTTGAACATTGTAATTAAACAAATGAGTATTTTTTACTTTGTTTTTAAGTTTGTTCCTTGACATTATTTAATTTTTAAACAGTGTTTTTTATGAAAAAATTCTACATATCTTTTGGTCTTTTTTTAATTATGTGTTCCAAAATTTCGGGGGGGGGTTTCGACCCCCTGACCCCCCCCCCCCCCGCTGGCTACGGCCTTGAATGTTGGAGTTTTTTATGAATTTAAGTTATTTAAGATAATCAAAAGAAAATGGATTTATGAATTGTTTATTAGTCTATATTTTTGTGAATAAAATTATGATATTATTGAGCTACACTTTTACGAATATTTTAAATTACTAAAAAGATAAACTGAAGAGCACATCTAAAATCATGAAAACATTGAAATTATGTATAGTCAAATAAAAATGACAGGACGACATAACATAAAAAAAAATTAACACATATTTACTACACCAGTACAAACAGTAATACCGTATACATTGGTAATACAGAGGATAAACATTTTTAAATAGTCTATACATCAATGTCCAGTGGCAATATCGGCTGAAGGTAGATTCCACTGGAAGGCCAACACAGTTGATGGTACAGTGGACAACGTGAATGATCAAAGGCCTTTGTTTAACCTCATCATGATCAAACGATCGCTGACGGACGCAGTTTAAAATGGCCAGACGATGGAATACGCCTTTATAGCGGTCAAAGGATCGAGATCTGACTTTATTTCCTGTGATCATTGTAATTTAATTTGCTGTTATATTACGTATAACGAATAACATTCTTAATGTGGAAACTTGTAAAACGGGCTAAAAAACCATAATTGTATACAGTGTGGTCTAAGTTGTTGTTTAAAATATACATCATCACTATAAACCCTACCTATCTGATCACCACGTTCCATAGGTAATTTTCAAATTTTTATTCAAATCTTGATATTATTATGTCTTTTAAATTATGTATCGAAATAGACAAACACTATATCATTTCCAAGAAGAGGTCGTTATGGAAATGTAACAAAGGATGAAAACAAAGCGGGAACGGCGGAGACACATTTCAGCTTGAATGGTAAATGTGAAACGTTATCAATTCATCTTCAAGTGAGGCATTCTTGACAGTTCGCCTATCGGAGATCTGTCGATGTTTACTCACATATGTAATGGTAAATGTGAAACGTAATCAATTCATCCTCAAGTGAGGCATTGTTGACAGTTCGCCTATCGGAGATCTGTCGATGTTTGCTAACATTTGTAATAGAGAAAAGGGATGGTTTTACCACCAGTTAAATTTGTGTTATAGAAAAGCATTGTTGATGTTGTATGTAAATTTGTCGACCAATTTCATTGCTTCTAAGATTTATTAATCTCAATTCTTGACGATATATAATATAGAGTAAAGTATCTAAGTACAGTATACCGAGTAGAGGGCAATATACGGTTGGCGAGTTGGTTTAACTAAAGCAGCTGAATCAATTATGTAAATTTTCCTCGTCTGGAAACAAGTTATGGTAAAAATAAATGCTACCTAGAAATACGTGAAAACTTAATTAAATTATCAGTAACCCTCCAGCGTTCCGTCATTAAAGTGTTTTTTTAGTTGTAACTTATTCTGTAGATCTATTAGAGGAACTACACTACTGTATTTTGGTGCGTATGGCATGCCGTGCTGGCATGCCATACAAATTTTTTTGCGGGGCATATGATTTTTTATAGGTATAGTTTTTTTTTTTTTTTTTTTTTTTTTTTTTTTTTTTTTTTTTTTAAAGACAGCGATTTTTTTATCAAAGCGAAAGAAGCAGATGGAGTATATGCGAGTTTTCCCTATTCACAATTTAATTTAGCTTAAAAATAAATACTGGATATAACAAATTTTATTTTCTTTGAATATTTTTCTGTTAACAATATCTCAAAAGTGATATCAATAAAACGAACACACTGTATAAAACACATTATTATAACTTGTTAAAAATTAATTAAAAAATCTTACACGGTTACTCTTATTTGTTAAAGGTTTTTACATTTAGACCTTTAAAATTATTTAGAACATGACATAGGCCAGTACAGTTTCCTATACGACTTCCTCTAGGGGGCGTCCCCCGTGTTGTGCCCACTCTGGAAATGTGGCATATAGATTTTTTACATCTAATAATTGTTCATAACAATAATCAAGTCAAATTTCGTTAGACTTCCAATGCATGCTCAACCTGTTTAAAGCCTGGATTAATTTATTTTCAAATAACACCGTATCCCAATCAATCAATTATGTGGTACGTGTCGCGCTGTCACGTCTGCCGCCGAGTTAATTAATTTCACAGCAAATGTATGAGAGACTAGAGATGATCCCAGCTGACGACTCACTCCGACATCTGGTCTGGGCCCACCGACATTCTGCTGCTGACGTCACACTGACATTAATAATATATAGAATATGGGTGGAGATAAACTTATAATTTTCAATAATTACATTCAAAATCGTAGATCTACTGATAGTAGTGTCAAATTGTTGGTGCTGGCCCAGTTCAAGGTCACCTGAGGGATGACGTCATCGAGGTCAATGACCTCACCGATGACGTCATCGATGACGTCATCGATTGCGTCATCGATGACGTCATCACTAATGACGTCATTTCTATGACGTCACACCCATGACGTCACAGAAATGACGTGCTGATGACGTCATCACCCCTTACGTCATCAAAATGACGTCACCGACGCCACTGAGGTCAAGGTCACGCCGAAACTTAAAATTTTTTGGCACTTTTGCCGTTTCTCGCACTACGCTCCGAGTTTCAGTCAGAGTCCCCGTGACCTTGACCACTTGGAGCGAATTTTCAACGAGAAACGGCAAAAGTGCCAAGTTAAACTCGAGTTTCTGACATGACCCTGCCTAAATGGGCAATTGGTTATCCCTCAGGTGACCTTGAACCAGCACAACACCAACAATTTGATATTACTGTGACCTTGAAAAACCTAACAACGGAGCGCCGACACCGATGCGCACCCCACGACAGCCACCGAGTGACTGACTGTCAGGCTCTGTGTACTCTAGGTATATTGGTTTGAGAGACTAAGACTCTAAACTGTCAGGAATGGGAGTAACTAACTGAATTTTGCAAGGAAAAGTCATTTCATCCAATATATTAAACAAATCTTCATCAGTAAAACTGACATTAGTCTGTTTGGTATAAAACTTAGGGTGTCCGCGCAACAGTTTGCGCCACTTAGCTAAAGTTGAAACTCTCTTAACTTTGAGTGGTGGACAGTGAGCAACTAATAAAGTCTTAACACGGCTAAGTTTCTTACCTAAAGTGTCCTGCGACATGGCTTCACCTCACAAAAGTCCGCACAATACTGAGAGACTGCTTGTAGCGCATGAGTCAAGGGAAAAGAGGTGGGGGAAACAGCAGGAGTGGGGGAAGGTCACAGTGGTGGGGGAAGGTGAGGTGGTACGCTGGAGTATCGCATCACTTCACCATGAGCTGTCCTACAGTCAACACACTGTTCTCTTGGCCCGAGTTGGCACTAGAAGAAACATTTCTGTACAGCTTAGGCTGTGAGAGCCGAGGAAGCAAAGTCAAAGTGGAAATTGTGTTAAACTCCAAGATGAAGAGTCTCCTAAATAAACTAATTGTATCCCTGCAATCTCCTATAACTTTAGAGAAATACCACTTTATTAAGCGACACCTTATACTTTGGCAAAACGAAGCGGAAATGGAAAAGATTACAGTAAAATTAATCTAACTTAAAACTTGGACTGGACACTCATGGTGATACCACGTGGCGTGCAAACGCCACCCTAAACATTACAAGTTAGGTTATTGAGCACCTCTGGTACGATAACCGATGTGTTAGAGTTAAAGTGTGATGACCTTGAGTCAAAACACTGAAATACTACAAGTCGATATCGTCCCAGAGTTAAAGTGTAGCGACCTACATTCAGAACTTGTAAAATTACTTACATATAGAGAGCTAGAGAACAGCGAGACGCACCGCATGGAAGCCGGAGACATACTGGCGAAGCGGTGTTGTGCAGCCTAGGGACCCAGTTGTGGTGGGGGTATAGCCAACACTTAGAGTACAAGTGTTGTGGGTGACCTTGACCCACTTAACTTACCTGCCCCCCCCCCCCCCCCGACAAAGTGCGACCCCCCCCCCCCCCCGACAAAAGTGCGACCCCCCCCCCCCCCGACAAAAGTGCGACCCCCCCCCCCCCCCCCCGACAAAAGTGCGACCCCCCCCCCCGACAAAAGTGCGACCCCCCCCCCCCCACCCCCACCCCCACCCCCACCCCCACCCCCACCCCCACCCCCACCCCCACCCCCACCCCCTCCCCCACCCCTGATATCCTGGGCGTGGCAGCCCCCGGTGGGGATATAAGGGGGTCCGGCCAGAGCCAGCTCGCAGTCCGCTCCCCGCGCGTTGAACGTGAACGACCGGGACGGACCGCCATAGGCATCACTAAACATTGAATGGCGCCTTCAGTGTTTAGCGAAGTCTACTCTAACTTTAAGACTTGTATTAGTTGTAAGATATTGCGCTTGCGTTTGGGTATTGCGAATTGTTTTATATGAGAGTGTTTTACTTGTACCCTATGTCTCCTGTGTCTTTTATCCTTTGTGTCCTGTTTGTTATATGTGTTTAATGTGTATGTGCTTGTTCCAGCATTGACTACGTTGAGCTCAATTGTGTGTGTTGTAAGTGTGTTATATGTTTCTAAAGTGTATACGCTTGTTTTAGCAATCCCCCCTTGAGCTTTTTCAATGCTCAAAGTAAATTGTAAAGTCAGGGAACGGGAGTAGGCCCCCGTGTAAAGCCACTTTTAATAATTGGTAGGCTCCTTGCCAGGCATGCAAAAGGTTGCGGATGGCATTTGGGGAGCATGTCCGTTTGTAAGCTGGCAAGCAAAAGGTTGTGGCGGCCTCTGCACTCGGACCGAGGACGTAAGCCATTAGGGTGTCCTCAGTATGTTTCCCTTCTGGAAACTCAAAATTATGTAAATGAATCTTTGTTA
>CM061531.1:327242952-327602366 GCA_030545055.2 Neoaliturus tenellus | reverse complement strand
ATTGCACCACCGTCAATAGGTTTCACACATGCCTATGCTATGAGAAATCTACTCACGTTAGTGTACATAGTCAATGGTGTCAGTTTCTGCGTCATCCGTGGATGTCGCCACAGGGTTTTTGTTGGTTAAAAAAGTTATAAGAAACCAACATATTACTCTTTGTTGACTGCAAGTGTTGCCAACGCTGCAGGAAACAACAACCGTTCTCGTTTGTGTTGGAGATTTTTTGTCTTGACTATTACTAAAATGAGGAATTTCAAAGCAAACTAGGGTAGAATTTATGGTTTTAGATTTACCTTGATTGATAATTGTTCATTTGGTCATTACCTAGTGGTTTGTTATTAACTAATAATAC
This sequence comes from Neoaliturus tenellus, assembly GCA_030545055.2. Taxonomy (NCBI): domain Eukaryota; kingdom Metazoa; phylum Arthropoda; class Insecta; order Hemiptera; family Cicadellidae; genus Neoaliturus; species Neoaliturus tenellus. Next base: position 327,602,011 of record CM061531.1, on the reverse strand, counting down.
AAATGTAAAATAGAGTATTATGGTGTTGTCACGATAAATATTGTTATGTGGCATGACTGCTTCATTCTCTTTTTCAATTAGCTGTTTAATGGTAAATATTATAACGTAACTTGACTTCTGTTTCAGTTTTGACGCTTCATATCCGGAACACAAAAAGTAGCAATTCAGCTGACCTTAGGAAGAAGTTATGCTTTTTCCTCTACAGACCTTGAGTTCCAACAAGCCCACCCACACCACTCTTAAATGTCCTGAGTAAGTGGTGCAAGGAAATAGATCAGTTTTTTTGTCACACCCTGTATTGTGAAAAAATATACTAAAATTAAACAGGACTGTAGGCCCTGGTTTACTCAACCACAAATAATTGCTCAATTACAAATATCGGCTTCCAACAGCGACTGGACTCCTCTTTTAAACAGAGAAACCACTTTAAAACGCTGTAGGAAAATTAAGGTGATAATAAATATTATTTACTCGCCTACGGCTCGATGGGGGCTCCGCCCCATGCCCCCTTAGGGGTGTCCCTAAATTCGTAAATTAATAAAAAGTCAAGTATGAAATTGGTTAGTTCCACAGGAAGAACTGAACAGCCAAGACAGTAACAAAACCGTTCAATACACACAATTCACAATCGATAGTTAAAAAAGCTTTGAAAATCTCCTATGAATCGGTTTTAATAACTCTTCGTAGTTAAAATTTGTTAAAATATTTTGAGTGTGATATAATAATTATTTATTCTGGGTGTTATGCTGAATGGAGGGTCCACTCCCTAATTTGTTGCCCCAATTCCGTAATTTCTGTAAAAACTTGATGCAGTGAACGGGCTTGTTGAGGGTTATTAACTCCAATGTGTTCGCTGAATTAGTTTGTAAATAAAAAAGTCTAGTGTTAAACAGGTTAGCTTTACCAAAGAAGTGCACAAACAAGACAGTAACAAAAGGCTAATGCACACTTCTCACAATCAATAATAATTAAAGCTTTTAATTCGTCAAAAATTGTTGCAATAAATCAGTGAAAACAATAAATAACATTAAAATGAAATAATATAAAATCTGATAAACGAGATAGAAATCACAAAAGACTCCAAAGTTTTAAAAAGATTCCTACAATCCGAGGAAGAACTTACTAAAAGTATGTAAATTAGTAACACCAGCCCGACAATAGCTGAATTCATATTTTTAATTGTCTCTTAAAAGAAGGTAAGGTCCCCAATTTCAAGTTTTCGGTAACTATTCAGGTCCTGCAATAAATCTGTTTTGAGAGCTAATGTGTAGAGATACGGCAAAATGTTCTGAAAACTGTAAGCCATTAATAAAATATTTCAGTCATATTCAGCAACATTTTTCGATAGGATCAATCGTTTTGTCAGTAGAGTGGAAAAACTGAAAACGCTATTGCACAAAAATTAGTCTGGAGATTTACGCAATTGGTGCGATGTACGACAAAGTCACAGGACCAAAATCGTAGTTCATCCAATTCAGTACCGTAGTAGTCTCACATCTATGAAAGGCCTAACCGTTTAGCCGCTAGAGTTGAAATATACTAAAATTACGATTTCTCTAGTTGGCCAAAAGCCACTGCTTATTTATCACAAAACTGGGAAAAAGTGAAAAATTATTTTGAGAGTAAACGGAAAGAGATACGGCAAAGTATGTTAGAATCAAAATTGTAGATATTAAAAAGACCTATAAAAGTTGTCATTTAAACATTTTTGTAGGACAAACCATTTAGTCGCTAGAGCCCTAAATCTAAATATAAATTTCACAAAAATCAGTTTGGAGGGTTAACGGTGCGATGTACGACAAAAAGTCAAAGGACCAAAATTGTAGATCATCCGATTCCCTATCGTTATATGCTCTCATATTTCAGATAAGACTAACCGTTAGGCCACTAGAGCTGAAAAACTAAAATTACGATTTCTCTAGTGGACCAGAACCGGTATTTTCCCACTACTTACGTTAACAAAATCCAGAAAAAGTGAAAAATGAATTTTGTGAGTAAACGAGTAGAGATACGGCAAAATATACAAGGGAAGAAATTGTAGATATTAAAAAGATCTATCGAAATGAACCTTAAAAAAATTTTTACGGCCATCGGTTTAGTCACTAGAGCCCGAAAACCGAAAACGGCATTTCATTAAAAACGCTCTGGAGGCTTAACGGTGCGAGATACGATAAAAAGTCAAAGGACCGAAATTGTAGAAAATTAAATTCCCTATCGTAGTATTGTTCTCAGATTTTAGATAGGACGAAGCGTTTGGCCACTAGAGCCAAAAAAGTAAAATTACAATTTCGGAAATCCGCCATTTTGAATTTTTTTAGTAGGTTAAAACTAACAATTCGCAAGTTTAAGATTTTACGCTTAGCATTGACCGTTTAGGCTAGACGTATGCTAAATTTCAAGTCTCTAGCTTAAATAGTAACGTCAGAAATTCGTATCCCATATAAGTCAGTCAGTCAGTCAGTTACACATAGGGCTGTATAGTTTATTAGACTCGCCTACGGCTCGATGGGGGCTCCGCCCCCATGCCCCCTTAGGGGGTTGCCCTGAATTCGTTAATTTTTCTTAGTCTTAAGAACTGAACAGGCTAGTTGAGGCCTCCACCCCAACTCTATACTTATCTTCTCTGACTTAGTTTAATAGTTCAGGAAATCTAAAGCATTTAAGATATTCTCTTGATATTTAAAGTTCAAATTGATACTTTTGTTTTATATTTTATATTTAATGCTCAGGGTATGTGTGTGTAGCTAAATTACATTCATCTAAGTGTCATAACAATAAATAAAAAAATATTAAAATAACTCAATTTTTGTGAAAGAATATTGAAAATACGCCCCTTTTGGGGCGAAGAGAGTGAAATGCTACAAAATCTTAAGGCCCACCTTATAGAGATATCTAAAAAGAATATAATGCTGAAAAAAATATATCGGTATGGCCATATCTTTACCGGGTTCAACAAAATCACCAAAAACTGTACATATAAAGGTTAATAATTTAGTTTTTTTTCAGTTTGTTTACTAATCTTGGATTGAAATCGGCAAATGGCTGCTACTATAGTAAGAAATAGTGTGTATAGTAGTGTATATTCATAGTATACACAAAATTTGAGGCATGCATGTGTCATAAAAGTAAACGATAAATATTGAAATAGAGCAATTTTGGTGAAAGAATTACGATATTGTGAAAGTACGCCCCTCTTTACGAGTGAAGAAGGTGAGATACGGCAAAATTTACAACACTTTACACGAAAAAATGTTAAGAATTTTGTGTTTTAAAAAGAATTTTAGACTTAATTATAATTGAAATTGGTCAATGGCTGCCGCTATGGTAAGATCTATTTGAGGTCATAATATGTACTAAAGTTCAAGCATCCGTGTGCAATATTAGTAAATAAAAAATATTAAAATAGCGAGATTTTGGTGAAAAAATTGGAAATGTTGAAAGTAAGCCCTTTTTAAGGGTGAAGGGAGTGAGATACGGCAAAATTTCACAGGACTAAACTTGTAGAGTGTCTAATTCCTGACCATGAATTATACCTCAGATTCGAGATAGAACCTCTCGTTCAAAAGTTACAGCGTATTTAGAAAATGCCTTACATGGTGTAGATTTTACCATACAAAATTTTAGGGGGTTAAAATTTGAAAACTCAATGTTTTGCGATTTCCCCTTTGTATTAACCATACAAACTACGTGTGTACCAAATTTCAAGTTTCTAGCTCATCCGGACCAAAAATTACGATTTCTCTATTGTTCCAGAACCGGCAAAATCCCACTACTTATGTTAAAAAATCCGGAAAAAGTGAAAAATGTATTTTGTGAGTAAACGAGAGGAGATACGGTGAAATATGTAAAGATAAAAATTTTAGATATTTAACAGATCTATCAAAATTGTTATGTAAAAGTTTTTGTAGAACAAACCGTTTAGTCACTAGAGCCCGAAAACCGAAAACGGGGTTTCATTAAAAACGCTCTGGAGGCTTAACGGTGCGAGATGTGATAAAAAGTCACAGGACCAAAGTTGTAGATAATTAAATTCCCTATCGTAGTATTGTTCTCAGATTTTAGATAGGACGAAGCGTTTGGCCGCTAGAGCCAAAAAACTAAAATTAAAATTTCGGAAGTCCGCCATTTTGAATTTTTTTTAGTAGGTTAAAACAAAAAATTTGCAAGTTTAAGATTTTATCCTTAGCATTGACCATTCAGGCTAGACGTATGCCAAATTTCAAGTCTCTAGCTTAAATAGTTACGTCAGAACTTCGTATCCCATATAAGTGAGTGAGTGAGTTACACATGGGGCCGTATATATTATAGACTCGCCTGCGGCTCGATGGGGGCTTCGCCCCCATGCCCCTTTAGAGGGTTGCCCCAAATTTGTTAATTGCTCTAAGTCTCAAGTACCGACAGGCTAGACCCCCCCCTCAAAGGGTTGCCCTAAATTCGTAAATTAATAAAAAGTTGAGTTTAAAATACGTTAGTTCCACGAAAGAACTGCACAGTCAAGACAGTAACAAAACCGTCAAATACACAACGTTGGTCTAAATTTAAGTTAACAAAATCGTTATTTTTAACATTGGTCTTATAGGTTGCTATTTTGGTAACGAAAGAACAACTAAAAGTAAACAAAAATAAAGGAACATAAATTTTAAGCAGTTTTTTAACAGCTGTTAGCTGTGAAGAGTCTGGTGTAGATTTAATAGCTTGATTACCATGACACTATAACAAAAGTCAATTAAAACCAACGAGCAAGGCTCGGTTAACCTGGTACTAAATAGAGATACAATTATGGGAAAATTGACATAATCCAATGCCTCACCCATCTCAAATAAAAACTTGTAAATTTCAGGAGATAGAAGAAAAACGTTTAAATCACTGAAATAGCGTATAACATCCAAATCAATGAGCGAAAACAAGAATTAAAAAACATGAAAACAAAATAATAGGAAAGAATAAAAACGGGGTTGATCCGCAAAAAACCCCTACTATTACAAACTACTAATTATAAGAATATAAAATCGAGACCTGTGAAATAATAATTTATTCATAAAAACCTGTTTGTTTAGTTCAATAGTCATTTAAAAATTTTCAAAAACATATTTTAAGTGTGTATTAAAATATAATGTAAAACACTGAATATAAATAAAACAGAAAGATAATAATTACCTGTCTATTAATTATCATACAAAGTAATAGAAGTTAAGGTCACGGCACGAGCAACACAGTAAATTCATTGAATGCGAAATTCGGCCGAAAGCTTAACTTGGGGTGAATTTGAATTAGTAATCTGGAATGAGGTGAAAATGAAACGAGAACCTAACATTTAAATGTGTTCATTTTGTTCAATACTTATTTAAACATTCTCAAAAACATATTTATAAGTGTGAAAAAAATATCTAATATAAGACACTGAATACAAATCAAACAAAAAGATAATAAATATCTGTCTATTAATTATTGTACAAAGTAATCGAAGTATGTTACGTTAAGATCACAGCTCAAGCTTCACAGCAAAATTCATAACGTTAAGATCACGGCACGAGCTACACAGAAAATTCATTGAATGCGTGATTCGGCTGAGGGGTTCTCATGGGGTGAATTTGAATAAGTAATCTAAAATAAATTGAAATTAAACGAAAACCTAACATTTAAATCTATTACTTTTGTTCAACACTTATTTAAACATTCTCAAAAACAAATTTTAAGTGTGAAAAATTCAAATATAAGACACTGAATATAAATCAAACAGAAAGATAATAATAAACTGTCTATTAAGTATTGTACAAAGTAATCGAAGTATGTTACGTTAAGATCACGGCTCAAGCTTCACAGAAAATCTATTCAATGCGAAGTTCGGCGGAGAATAATCCCGTGTGAATTTGAATAAGTAATCTAAAATAAATTGAAACAAAACGAGAACCTACATTTAAATATGTTAGTTCAGCTAAACAGTTATTTAAAAATTCCCTAAAACATACGATATTTATGATGTGTGTAATATATAAAGGAAACGAGCTTTCAATGCAGCATAATCTCATTGCTATTTTGAAGTAAAATGGATAACGGTTTGTTATATATGAGGGATACTAACGTTGCCAACAGCAAGGAAGCAGGTGTAGTTAAAAGACATGATTTAAATACAAGCGAGAACTAAGCGACTATTCACCCGCCATGGGAAATTAATTCATAGTAGGAGAAGAAAATTCACCTTTGGTAAACATTCAAGATAGCGCATATGCTGCATAAGCTACAAATTAGGGAATTATCACTGTATATATTATCTAGTATAACCCTGGGTCCCTGGTGAAATAACCCGCTCTCAATACAAAATAACGCCGTAGTTTACAATATATATTAGAGTCTATCCATCGAAGGATACAATGAGTATATCAAACACGGGTGTAGTTGAAAGAGATCATTTAAACGCGAGCGAGAACTAAACCTGAAGAGTGATCTACGATACCACGCGGTGATATACGCTGATACGGCTGAACTACGTTACCGACAAATCTATATTTATTACCTTTTTTATAGTTTAAAAGTAAAAAAGTTGTAGTTTTATGATTTTTCCTAAATTGAAACATCTCAATGAATGTCCATGCCAAATTTCAAGTCTCTATCTTAAACGGTCGCTTCAGGAATTTAAGATCATCAGTGAGTCAGTCAGTTACACATGGGGCTGTATATATTATGGATTATCATAGGCTCATTTAGCCAGCCACCAAGTATTACGAATAATAAATTGATTTAGCGGTACAGAGCACCGGAGTCAATATATGAAAAAAATTTAACTCAACAATAAAATTGTTAATTTCTTTATAGAGCTAAATCCAGGGTGCTAAACCATTGCAGCCCAGCTTCACTAGTGCTATGCAGACCAACCTTTTGGGGAAAACAATGGGCATTCTGCTACTATGTACTCCATATTTTGATACTATGCTCTGCAGTCGCATTACTATGTGGCATGACTTGTGTCATTCCTCATTTATATTTCCAATAATTATATCTCCCCACTCCAGAAGCTAGCAATGTCCACTGTTTCTGAGGAAGATCCATACCACCAACTGCTATGGTCGGGTCAGCTGTCAAAAAGTTGTTCCGACCTTAAAAAGTCTCAGGACGAAGTCCAGTTTGTATGGAGGGTGAAGTTTGTGCCCCTCAACTGGGAGGACATTGAATAAAGATTGAACATTGTAATGAAACTTGTCAACAGCTAGCGACAGTACATAATAATGATGACTCAATGACTGCAAATTCAGTGTTAAGTTTGCAAATGTGATTTCCTCTATTTTTAATAAAAGAAAAAAGTTATTAGTTCTAATGTGCCATTCGTTGAGTTTGTCTAATAGATTTTGCTATAATATTAAAACAACTGACATAATTTTTGTAAGATGTCCACCCACCCTTTAGACTTGGCTGACAACTCATCTGCCCATCCTCCGGTCTTCCTGGATCTAGGCGGCGCAACAGGCTCCCCCCGAAAACCCTAAAATGATAAAAGACATATAATAAGTAATTCAGTTCTACCACTCTTTTTAGCTCTGTATTTCAGTGAACAGTTGACAAATGAATCAGCTGCTTTTTGTCAGTAACAAAGCTACATCTCATCTCATCACACTCACCTTCAAATTCACATTAAATACCAAGCTGACAGTACCAGCTTGCTTGGTCAGTACTTGCTGATCGTGGTCGTACCAGTGTGATTGATATGTAGCATGTATCCATGTCTCGAGAAATGTATAAAAGTTAATTATTTTATAGTTGAGACTTTGATTATACAGTAGACTCCCTCTTAACCGGCCACCTTTTAACCGGTCTCCGCTTTAACCGGCCTACCCTAACACAAAAATGACATCTTTTTAACCGGCCATTTTTGATCTCAACATCGCTTTAACCGGCTGTGTTTCGCCGGAAACGTTGTTTTTTTATCTACTGTATTATTCACTTCAAACGTTATTTCATATTGAAGTTCTCAAACCAATTAAAATGTAACGTCCTGGACGGAAGTGTATGCCACCGGAAGTCAATGTGTTTGGACCTACAGTACTATACAGTAGGCCACAATAAAGAAACGAATCATTGTTAGTTTAGTTTGTTGTGGATTTCATGGGTGTCGGATTTCAGCTATAAATCACATACAGTAGTGTATTTAAAGTTGTTTTCAAGTGATAATTATATTAAGGCCATATAAAATTGTAGGTTGGAGTTCTTAAATGAACATCGGTTTAACCGGCTAATTCATTATCCGGCCGCGGCCTGGCCCCGAGGTGGCCGGTTAAGAGGGAGTCTACTGTATTGTGAAGATGTGTTTTTGCAGCACTGAATTGTAAAACTTTGATGTCCATTGCTGACCTTTGAGATCTTACATGAAGTTTTTTTTTAAGTTTAAAACAAAGAATTTGTTGCTAAGATCAGTTTAGTGATAAGTTTGAAGAACAGTTTTTATGGCACCTGGTCTGCATCGCCAATGGATCAGAGAACAATAGGTACTAGAAAAGTAACAAAAGAATTTTTTATTCATTTGCTAACTTTGCCATCTAAAATTAATCAATTTGATTGACTACAAGGGTCTATATGTTCCAACCAACAGACTAGTGTGGAGGTAGAAAGTATGGGTCCGCCTCTTATTGATTTTTCTACCAAATGAAGTAAGTTGCCACTTGGAGTTTTGCTACAAAATTTATCAATCCCCTATATAAATGCAAAGCAGTTTGGTCCCAAACAAAATGGACCTCAAAATCCAAATTATTTAACATAGATTTTGGCTCATCTTAGAACAATACTCTACAACTGCTCAAAGACAAAGTTAGTTAGGCCTACAAAACATTTTTTCCTCATAAAAGGAATCTCTCTTAAAGAAACTCAAGCTAAAGATACAGTGTTACTTACAGAATATCTAGGACTTGAGCTGACAGAACTGTCCAGCAAATCGTCGGGTGAGCCAATGTCATCATCGAGAGTATGCTGCGACTGAGCAGCACCTGCCCTTCGTCCTTGTTTTGGAGGCTTCTGAACAGAGACACAAAAAAACTCATTAAAATAATTTTACAATATTGTAAATTTAATAAAAACAGGCTCAGGGAAGATTCGATGTCCGTGCAATCTATGCAGCCACGTTAGGCGCTGGCCCAGAAGGGGTGCTGCACCACGACTGCTGTTATCCAAAATTTTAAAGTACTGCACTGTACTAAAGTTTTGATCCAAGCGGGCGTCACGGGAGGGACAGAAACTGATAAATTTAATGTTTTCTAGCTGAGCATATAATTTTACATAGAGGCCTATATATAAAATATGAAACCAATATAATCCATGAATTTTTCTATAGCTAAATCAGACAACATTTGTCAGTGCTGTACTCGTACATGTATCATGGTACTTCTGTTGGCGTGGTGCCCCTCAATTGGCTCTATGAGTTCTCATATGCCCGGGACTTTTCTGAGATACTCAGAATATGTGTGTGGAACCATGCAAAATGGTTGAAAGTACCGATCAATAGCTACTTTTTGTACAGTGTAAAAAAGTGTAAATTTTTTTTTTGTAAAAAATGTTTGTTGACAAATAGTGGTACGCCATTAAACGAGTTTGGTCTCAAAGGTTCATTTTAGCTGGTGAATAACACTGCCAAATCTCGGTGACCGTTTTCTGAGTCATTTACAAGGCATCCACGTTTTCAGAAAAACATTTTTATAGTTTGCAGATTAAAATCAAGGTGTTATTTGATAGTTAAAAATTAAGGCCTTTGGTGATCTGGGCATTAAAGAAGGCACTCTCAGAACTACCGGGCGAAACAGGAGATCTCAAGGTCTGGTTGACAAAACCAAATCAGAGCCAGCTGTGATTGTCAGACCCGAATTAGGGGAGAAGTATGATAATAAGCTGCTTAGCATCCAGCACCTAGAGTCGGAAGTGTGATTTGCAGGCTCAATCAGAGGGTATCATGCAACGATGTTTCCGGTGTCTTGCGTTTGGTCACTCCTCCAATACCAGAAACATGCCCGACCGAAGCTCCAACTGCCTCCAGTGCGAAGTCTAAGTCCACAAGAAGAAAAACTGCATCTCGAGTCTCTACTATTTCCTCTTCAAGGAAAATACAGTATCCGGATAGAGACCAAATCTTTTGGATTTTTGCGTGCTTGATAGAAAGATAGATATTGAGAACATTCTAGAATAGGTATATCTTATTGCGACCAGCATTAATAACAATAAACTCGCTAACTAGTTATTTGCACACTATGCCTTGTTTAGTTTTATTTTATTTTGTTATTTGGAACAAACAGGTAATATGGTGTGGGTTTATTGTGTTATATTGTCGTTGAACTTTTGGGACTTAGTTACACCAGTACGGTAACCCTTGGCCAACCCTGACAGGATGGAAAGTCCCACTGTGTCAAGGTTACTAACATACCATATAAACAGCTTTAACAAGTTTGCCGAATTTGTTTTAACTTGGTCAATAAATTAAAAAGTTTAGGTTATTACTATTTATAATCTGTTGTGTTCTTAAGAGAAATATAAAAGTCTTTTTACACCTTTCCTAATAACCTGGTAATTTGAAAAACTGCCACCTTTTGCTCTTCATTAGGCAGAGTGTGGGACTTTATTAAGAGCTGAAGAATCAAACGATCCAGAATAAATTTGACACAACCCATTCCTCAATGAATATGGGCCTAGTGTGTAGTAAGACATTTAAACAGGTTTAAAACCTATTTAATAATAATAATAAAACAATGTGAACTTACAAGGGAAAATATTGAAAACTGACAGAGGTCTTGTGATATAGGCTAAAACAATTAAACTCTCTGCATAAAGTGCCAAAATTGAATTATAATTTCAGGCATATTAGGTAAAACCTAATAAGATTATTGAAAGTTACTTACTGTGCATATTTTAGAATATGTAGGCCTACTTACTATTGAACATTATACCGTATAAGCTTAAATTACTAACAACATGATCAAACCTTATTGTAAAGAGGTGAGGATAGCAGCTCTTTCTTATCCATCTTCTAGAAAATTGAATGTCTTACTGCAGTTTTTAATATTTTTATTTACTTGCCTACGTTGATTTGTTTATTTAGTTCTGGAACAAAGAAACCATCATTATCTATCCTATATTCTTAAAATTAATTTTTCCTCCACCTACTATTTAAAGCCGTATTTTACTCCTTGGAATAGAGTAGTAAAGTACTAATTTCTATCCCATGTGACTTGAATACTTAATCTTTCTACCTAGGGAAAACTTAAGTTTTTCCGTACCACGGGGCTAAAGTTAGTTACATAAGAATAACATTAAAAGAGAGATTAAGAAGAACATGAGCCACAGTCAGCTGTTACTTGTATTTGTTTCGTTACTCATTGTTGACTAATAGCAGCTGTAGGTGCTGCTCACTCACTGCTGACCATTCAGTCAGCAGTGATGGGTGTGCAGCATCTCTAGTACTAGAGATGGCCGTGGCAGTGTAGGTGTTTGTTTACATTTCGCTTGGGTAGGCTATTAACCTAAGAATTCCAAAACATAAGTGTAAAACTTTTGACTAGGCTTAAATTATATTTTGTTTTTTCGTGTTCTTTAAAATTGATATGGCCTACCTTGTGTGTTTTTTATGTTGATGTGACAGATCCAGCTTGACGGAGCAAGGGATCATTTGAAGGTAAAGTTAAATTATCTACGGTAGGCCTATTAGGCCTAAATTTTATTCGTGTAGGTGGAGGAAAAATGTTGTGTGCATCAAGGGACTAAAGTACTTTTCTCCCTCAGGGAAATTGTCGCCCTCGGCTTCGCCTTCGGGCGAAAACACTTTCCCTTCAGGGAGAAAACATTGTACTTTAGTCCCTAGAAGCACAAATAACTATTTAATTGGTTATGAATGACTAAAAGAGGAGAAACATCCTCATACATGAGTAAGTTATTGGTGCCTCAGTGTATTTATGAACCCAATTTCAATTGCGAACAATTAATTACTGTCGTAAGAAGTGTCAGATCAACTTCAAACTTTCACAGTACATTTTTTGTACAAGTTTGTAGATTTCTTGGTGGTGAAGTTATTCTGACTATTATTAAACTAATTATCCATTATTTAAATATTTGTTTCTAATCAACGTCTATGCGCCAAACATAAAGTAAGTAGACTTTAAAAAATATTTAATATATAATTTAAAATATAATACTTATGAAAAAATATTAAACATATACACTATATACAGTTACAAATAACTGATAGGTATATAATTTCACAAAATAACTTAAAATTATAATTGCCAATCTTGTTCTTCCCCATACGCGCAAAATAAGCGCACTTAATACTTAGTTATTATTAAGGTGCGGTACCGGTACCTTTTTGTTGTATGGTAGCTTATCCGTGGATAGACATCGGTAGAACACACATTGATAGATGAAACTAAGTCCACTAACCGTTCATAGCAGTACAGTGCCGCTTCCTTTTGCTGCCATATGGGATAGGTTTCCTATGTAGGCCTAGTTTGTTTGACCCCATTCAACATCCAGTGCAGGTCACCATTTATAGTGCCAGACAAAAATAGACATTTTACTCTACCATTTGAAAAATATCCCCGTCGCAGCAGACCTGCGTACTCAGCGAATTTCCAATGGAATTTCAGATTATTTACTTTCCCCATAAAAACACCAAACGATCGAGTATGTAGTTTGCTGCCATTGGGTGTTGTTAGTCTTAGTTAATCAATAATTGGTAAATGTAAACACAAAATTGTATCAAGCTCTGGCAAATTTTATTTTCCCCATAAACCCTGATAGGGGTGAGTACGTAGATTTGCCGCCATATGGCTTAAAGCAAGTATAAGTTAAACCTTATCTAGATAATGTACATACCAAATTTGATATTAAAGTTATGTCAATAAATAAACAAGATATAGGACTTTCTTGATTTCCCTTAAGAATAACATGGAAAACACATTTTAGGATTTTCCCCGTAACCAGTTATGCTAAGAAAAAAATTCAAAATACCAAATTGTTTGTTTTTTAAGCTCTTTTAAATGGTTTCAGTTAAAATTGATGACTTTTAAAAATTAAGGTCCAAAAATGCCAAAAACTCATTTTTGACCCCTTAGAAACCCCATAAAACCCCGTTCCCATAACCCGACAATGCTGGTTCGCGAACTCATGAAAATAGACTTAGTCTTACACTTTCATACCAAATTTCATCAAAATCATAGGTTCCCTTCAAAAGTTATCAGTACCACGGACTATCTGATATATATATATATATATATATATATATATATATATATATATATATATATGAAAATGAACGACGATATTTTTGGCTTCTGGGGGCCTCAAAATGAAAAAGTAACATGGTCCCGGGCTTAGGTCTTACCATAGCTACTACCGTAATAGCGTATTCCCTATAGGTTATTTGATAGGTTATTACGAAGGGATGTGTGTTCCACGATCTCGAAATCTAGCTGTCAGATTTTGCTTAAACTTTGCATTAAAGAGTGTTTCGGCCCAAAAATAAGTTTAGAAACAGTCTCAATCCCAGGAAAAATCAAATTTGATCTAAATTTAAGTTTAAAAATTGTAATTTTTAACATTGGTCTTATGGGTTGCTATTTTGGTAACGAAATAACAACTAAATGTAAACAAAAATAAAGGAATATTAATGTTAAGCAGACCTTTTGAAACAGCTGTTAACTATGAAGAGGTATAGTTGGTTGTTTATGAAAATATTAAAATTGAATAAAAAAACGAGCAAGGCTCGGTTAACCTGGTACTTATTATAATTCAATGTTTAAAGTTTTAATAAAAATGAATTTGATTTCAAATGCGTGCATTCTAATTATTCAAATATAGAACAATACATATATATGAAAATGAACGAACAGTGTTTTTTGCTTCTGGGGACCTCAAAATGAAAAAGTAAAGTGGTCCCAGGCTTAGGTCTTACCATGGCTACTACCATAATAGAGTATTCCCTATAGGGAAATTCGCTAAAATGATCAAAAAGGTATTTTATTTGAAAATGCATCAGAGTTCTGCCTCACTGGCTTTGCGAGTTCCCATGTTAGGCCCCTTATATACAGGCATTTTGTGCCATTTAGTCACGACAAAAACGCGCATGAGCTGAATGCATGGTATTCTAACACGTTTCATTAGCTAGATGATTAGGACTTAACTTAAGCCTCTTTAACACAATAGGCCTATGATATTTCTTAGTTGGTACCGGTATCTAACTATACGAAGAGGTTCGAGTGAGCTCATCCCAGGGAGTGAGGGAGCCAAATGAACAAGCTCGCTCATTTACGGTAAGCCCTAAACTTATCTTTTCAGGAAATCAACGTGAGCAAAGCTGTGGTATAAGCTAATATTTCATAAAACCTCAACTAAATGTAATATTCCAACTAGACTATTTTGGCTTTATTGAACCTCAAGCCATTCAACTCTGTGAACTAAGTAGGCCTAGGGAATGATGAGGATCATTTCATTTTGGGAAGGTTTTATGGGAAACAAGGAAGATCGTAAAACATTAATCTAAGAGATAAGTTATTGTTCTAAAACTTGTTAATTTCTCTAATATATTTTATTTCCTGCGGCAGTTGTGTGACAAATTTGATTTCCATACGGCTTAGCTGGGTTTGTTGACGGATTTACATTTATAATTCTGGTAAAAAATCATCACAATACATGCACAACACAAAGTGAGTAGGAAACCTAGTGTTGACGATATATATTGAATGCTGAGCTACTTTTAATTTAGCTATTTAAAATAAATAAATAAACAATAACTATATACCGTACCTGTCGCGTTCCAACAATTTTTTACTTTGCTTAAATCAAATAAAGGAATTGTGTTAAATATGATTATTTCATTTTAGTATTTTGTAACTAGGCTACCTAGTTGACATACATTTTTTACTAGAAACTTAATAGGCTATCAAACACAATAATGCGTAAACAATAACATTTATTTGTGTTTGTGTTATGTTGTTTGTTTATTGTTTATATTTCTTCATTTCTTCAAACAAACGATAAGCCTTCTGCATCACAACAACACTTCACAGAGTAAGGCTAGCGTGGATTTAAACACATGAAGCCTAACCGCACACTCTTGGGGCATACATTTAACACATGTTACTAGGTCTCGTTGGTCAAAATCAAAAACTTTATTTCCTTTAGGCATGTACATGCAATTGGGATCGTTACGAACTTAAAACAGTTTTTTATATAAGTCAGTTACTGACTTATATAAAAACCAAGCAAAACTGCAAACCATGCACAAGTCTAAAAATACCGTACGTAAATTCATTGACCGACCATACTCAAGGCAAAAAACCATGCACAATAACTAAAAATCTCATCACACTCTGTAAAAACGTACTTACAGTATTTGGCTTTGGATACTACATAGTCTCCCTAGGAAAACTGAAGAAGTCGTTGACTGAGTATGAAATGAAGGAAAGCCAATAAAAGGAGCCCAAAGACTGTTTTGGGATTTTGGATTTGGTTGGGTCCAGGGGGGCCTACTATAACTAACGTAGTTAGTTGATACATTAGTTATCGTAGGCCCCGGTCCAGGCTGTACAAACTATATGATTTAATAGCTTTATGCTAAGAATAAAAAATTGTGTATGGACATTAAATTCAGGACGGCACATCTGGATGAGTGAATTTCAACATCGATCACAACTGTAACACCAGAAGTGCTATAAAACACTTGGCAAGAAATCAAATACTAATTTGATGTCTGCAGAGCAACAAATGGAGCTCACATTAAAAGGTATTAAGGAATGAAAAACCTTTTTCTCTTCAATTTGACATTTAATCGTTTAAGTATCTTTAACTCTTTCAGTAGTGCTATTTAAAAATCATGGCATTCTTGTATTACACCCTGTATATGAATTTGAATGAACGGTGTTTTGGCATCTTATAGGGACCTCAAAAGAAAAAAAAATATAATGGTCCCGGGTTTAGGTCTTGCCATGACTTCTACTGTGATAGCTTATTCCTCATAGGGAAATTCGCTAAAACTATGAAGGAGGAAATATTGATTCTAAAAAAATTTTGTATTCTCTAAAAAGCACGGCGAGGAATGTGACATTAAAAGAGAGGAGTTAAAAACAATATTCTAATGTAATGGGTATGTTTGCCGTTAAAAAAGTCACTTCAAAACAGAAGAAATGTTATCTAAAAAAAAGTCACAAATTAGGGGATGACTCTTGCTCATCACAGACTGCAATTACGGCAATGACATCTCCTTAGCAGATGTGCTCTGGCTTATCAAAAGAAAAAAATAGTGATTCTTTGTTCAGTGATCACAGTGGAAATCATGTAACTTACGGTGCAGTTTGAATAAACTTATGCACACTGTTCACAAAATAATTTGTAATAATACTAATATCCATACTTATTTAATGTGCGTCATGGTTTTTTGTACAAGGAACACCTCCCACAGTTTTCAACCGATTTTTATGATTTTGGTGGCATTGGATAAAAGCATGTTATAAATAAATAAATATAATCAAGTGAGAAATATATAATGCAATTAAATTTATTATATTTCCACAAAATATTTCCATAAATATTTATTTATTTTATTATAATTGGCAACTATATAACCGCAAAACTCTTTGATAATGAAACAAAAATATATTTGGAAATTCCCTGAGTACAATTTGAAACATTATCTTAATCTATTTCTGATGTACTGATTGTTACTATTTACTAAAAGGTCAGCTGCAACGGGGCTATTGCAACATACAGTAAATCTGTCGTAAACGCTATAAAAAAGCTATTTTCACTATGGTAAATTTAAGGATCACTAAATGACTATCACTATATCACTATTTTGAGACATAATACTTGGTGTAGAATATGGAATGAAGACATGTGCATAATTTTTACCACTTATCACTTTTTTAATAAGTTTTTAGTAAATAGGAACAATCAGTACATCAGAAATAGATTAAGATAATGTTTCAAATTTATTATTTTAAAGTACCAGTATCCCCAACATATCTACATGATATTGTACTCATAAATGGTACTTAACGGCAATATTAAAACACTGGCACCAACATTAAAATCTCCAATTTTCATAAAAGAAAATTTATGACTCAAGATTATGTAATTTTTTAATTGGATGTAGTGGAAAATATAAAAACCCCATTTTAAACCCCATTTTAAACCCCATAAAACTTCATACGTGGAAAATATAAGATGGCCTCCTTTAAGCCCTTGTACGTGTGGTATATATGTGTTGCAAATTAAAATCTCTATCACCTTCACCTAGCGCAAAATCTTTCCACACTAGGGGTACATGTGCAGCGCAATACGCCGCATTTGTCCAAGTTCCTGGTAATAAAACCTTGCCCCTTTGCATAAAAAATTCAAATTTATATTTAGCTTTTAACATGTGTTTGTCTGTTTTACTATCAACAGCTGTTTTATATTGCAATTCAATACAAATTATTCCCCATGTTAATCTTAAGGACAAAAAACAAACTTTAAGGCTTCCCATGCCCTTCAGAGTCGAATATCAAAAATCTAAAACCTATTACAAAACTACGAACTGAGACGAATCTTATAACATCTCAAACATCGAATTCCGTCCTGAAATAAGGGAGGAGTAGTGTTTACAAAAAACGGCTTCACATATTATACAGAGTGTCTCAGAACTCTCTGGAACCCTTTTGTGTATTTGTTCCTTGCATCGAGATGGTTCTGTATACATTGATCGAGACAAGAAAAAAACATCGTACAAATATAGGAATGAAAAAAAACTAGATCTAAAATCCATCGTTAAGCTGCTAGCCAGTATTTGTTTTTTCACAAAATAATTTTTATTTCCGTAAAAGATAATTGGAATCAGTTCAGTTTTGGTATGTATCTTTATCATACCAATGTACATTTTCGAGAATAAAATTAATTTTTTCCACCAAACATTTTCAAAATGGCGGCCATTTTAAATTTTTCAACTCAAATATATTAAAATCGGTAAACTTTCTACAAAGTTTACACAGCACAGAAAAGTTGTCAAATTAAATTCTCTAACCATTGGTACCAAGTTTGTAAGGATCTGAAAACAAATAACGGAGTTATTGCAATTTTGCTGTTAAAATTGCCCTAATTTGCATAAGTTATAATGCAAAATCAATGTTTTAAGAAGAAAAATTGCGATAACTCACTTATTTGTTATCAAATCTTTGAAACTCGGTACCAATGGTTAGATAATTTAATTTAACAACTTTTTTGTGAATTGTAATATTTTTGAAAATTTACCGATTTTGAGATATTTGAGTTTGAAAATTTAAAATGGTCGCTTTATTGAAAATATACATTGGAAAAATTTTATTTTGCTCTCAAAAATGTACATTGGTATGATAAAGATAAATACCAAAAATGAACTGAATACAACTATCCGTTACGGAAATAAAAATTATCATGTGAAAAAAAACAAAATGGCGGCTAGCGGCTTAACGATGGATTTTAGACCCATATTTGTACGATGTTTTTTCTTGTCTCGATCCAAGGAACAAATACAAAAAAAGGGTTCCAGAGAGTTCCGGGACACCCTGTATATAAATAGATATAGAATAAATAGATATCTGCCGGACTATGAAAGTTAATGTACTGTTGCTAAATCCACCAAAAATGTATTGTACTCGTATATTGTATTACACATGTTAAACATACAAATTAATTACAACATTGCATGGGGTGAGGTGGGGCCCGGTTACAATTAATTTTCATTGGACTAGTTTAATGCAATTTATTAAAGTTTAGTCAAAGTCAAAGTCAAAAATATCTTATTTTGTACAATTCTTCAAGAATTACAATAGTGTCAAGTGGTTTGGTTTAAAATTGGTTGATTGTTGGTTTACAGTAGGTCTTCTCTCCTCTCAAGAAATTCATCCAGGGTGTAGTAAGGTCTTGCCATCAGCCATATCTTTTACTCCGTCTTGAGGTTGTTCCCAGTAGGGTCTCTCATGGATGCAGGTAGGTAGCTTGCAGCCGCTGTATGATGGTTTTTTCTCTGCAAGAGTCGTACGAACTGGCAAGTTGAACCTTGAACCGTGACGGGTGTTGTATGAATGGAAGTCTCTGTTCCTTGGTGGTTGAATTTTGTCCACATGCAGGATACTTTCTTGAATGTACAGAGATACAACTATCATCATTTCGAGGTCCTGAAATGCCTGTCTGCAGGTTTGGCATGGTGCAAGGTTGGCGAGGATTCTGACAGCTTTCTTCTGCAGGAGGAGGATCCGGTTCATTTTTTCTGATGATGTTCCTCCCCACATGCAGTTTTATGCAGTTTATTCATAATACATTTGGTTTTTAAACGTAATCTGATAACATATGATTGACCGCTAGCAACATGTGTGCATTACTAACACCACCTGCATTATTGTACCGCCACCTACTAAAACATCATCTTGTATATTTTATATTTATCAGTTAATCTGTGTATCAGAGTTTAAATCTAAAAAATGTGTTTGCAATTACAGGTAATATAATGAGCTGTGGCTTCTTTCATAGAGAAAGATCCATCTAGAACTAATAACACACTGAAAAACTTAAATATCTTTTAGAATAAACTTTTTATCAGTTATCTGAATGGTTTGGGGCGAATGATTTGAAATTAAATGGTTCTAAACTCTTTTTGATAAAATGTTAAACACTTCAAAATAAATATAATGGCTACCCAGACAACTTAATAGATGGAAATAAAGTATATATTTTGCTGATCACACTAAATTTTTAGGAATTGAAATAGGCAATAACTTAACTTGGCAAGCATATAAATTGGATAGCGAAACAACACATCAGTATACCTAATGCTTGTGATTCTTAATGTTGATTTTAATACGATATAAATGGTTTATTATGCATTATTTTATTCTCTTGCCTCTAGGGGTACTATAGAGTTTGGGGCACATCGTAAGATGTTGTGTCCTTTTTAAAAATAATAAAGTATTTAAGAATAATGACCTTTCAACTTTACGAGCATCTTGCTAAGCTATCTTTAATCAGAAATCTTAACTTTACCTTGTTTATATATTTTTTTAGTTTTAATTTTTATAAAAAAATAATCTGGCAAGTTTGTTAAACATCAGTATAATCACAGTTATGAGACAAGGTTTAAAAGTGAATTTCAATAACCAAGACATCGACTTAATTTTTTTGGAATGACACCTCATTATATGGGTATGAAATTTTATGATAAATTACCTATCGATCAAGTACAAATCAATACCAGATATTGATAATTTCCAGAACAAAATAAAATCTTTTTTGCCATCTTATCCTATCTTAGGATACGAGCACTGTCTGAAGGGATGTGTGTTCCACGATCTCAAAATCTAGCGGGTAAATTTTGCAAAACTTTGCATTTAGGAGTGTTTTGGTCCAAAATTATGTTTAGAAACAGTCTCAATCCCAGGAAAAAATCAAATTTGGTCTAAATTTAAGTTTAAAAATCATAATTTTTAACATTGGTCTTATGGGTTGCTATTTTGGTAACGAAATGACAAAGAAAGGTATACAAAAATAAAGGAACATTAATGCTAAGAAGTATTTTTAAAACAGCTGTTAACTGTGAAGAGCCAACCTGTAGTTGGTTGTTGGTGGAAATTTAATAGCTTTATTACCATGACACTTTAAATTGAATTAAAACCAACGAGCAAGGCTCGTTTAACCTAGTGCTGTGTATTATTCAGTCCAGGAATATTTAAATAAGAGTACAATTTAATTAAGCATTTCAATTGTTTACACATTGTAACTTACTTGGAACACTGTTGGATTATGAAAAAACAACCGACATGGGAGCAAAATTCCTCAACATCCTGCCAGAAGAGGTGAAAAATGTCCACTGTGAGAAGTTTTATTTATTTATTTACAATTGAATTGTTCACAAATCTTTGGGGGCTTCATGAATAATACCCTAATAGTGTATTCCCTATTGGGTAATTCACTAAAATGAATGCTACAAAACGGACATCAATTGGGTAATCTGCTAAGAAAATAGCAGGCGATAAACTGTTGTATTAAAATCATATGGATAAAATTTTAAATAAAATAGGTAACATCTGTCATATTTAACTCTTTGAGGTTGGCTTTTTGGCTGCTGTTCAGAATATAATACCTTATTCAAAAGGTTTCAAATATTTTTCAAGACCTTCACTTGGGATGTCACATGGCAGAAGTTTTAGAAAATAATTCAAACATGCTTTGATCAAATTCAAATTCATATTATACATCATATTATGCATTATACATCATAGAGATCATATTATACATAATGCCTTCATATTCTAGGCTATTTAAAAAAAAGATTTCAAAGAGATTACTTTATACAACAGAAAATAGACAATATACTTTATTTACATATTCTTTGAGAACAGTACAATGCGTCAGGTTATATTGAGTTATAATTTATTTAGTAAAAATTCTTTTTCTGTGTAGAAGGGCCTGTCCTGTAACCATGCTGTCAGGGTTTTCTTTAGTTTTTTGACTAGTTCTTTCTTGAGGTTGTCTGGAAGATGGTTGTACAACAGCGCTCCTCTGTAGGAAGGCTTCTTTTCATACAGGCTGAGTCGGTGTATTGGAAGGGTGAAGTTCAAGGCATGTCTTGTGTAATGAAGGTGTAAGTCTTCATTTCTTGTTTGATGTGTGAGTAAGCATGTAGCACTGCCTCGCGTATATAGAGGGACGTTACCGTGAGTTCTTTAGATTTATCTCGACAGCTTTCTTGCATTTTGAGTCCTGTCATGCATCTCAATGCCCTATTTTGATGCACTAATACTCTCTCCAGGTTAGTGTTGGTGGTTCCTCCCCATATCACTATGCCATATAGAAGGTGGCTCTCGAAAAGTGAGTGATAGGCAGTTTTTGCAGTGTTTGGATCACTTATGTGCATCATCCTTCTGATGACATGGTTACCAGATCAGAGTTTCTTGCACAGAGTTGTTACATGTTGCTGCCATGTGTGTTTTTCATCTATAATGACACCGAGATACTTTGTGCTGCATTCGGCTTGTATGCCTTGTAAAGTTATATTTGCATCTTTGTTTTTTGTGGTGTAGTTGATTTGCACGGTTTTACTTTCATTCAGTGCTAGTTCATTGTTGTTGTAATATTCTTTAGTTTTATTGAAACTTGTGTTTGCATGTAATTTCAGTGTGTCTTTTGATTTGTTTGCTATGGTGATAACTGTGGCATCTGCATACATGGTTGTTTTGCAAGAATGTCCAAGTTGGTTTGGGAGGTCATTTGTGAGAAAAAGGAATAACACTGGGCCGAGTATTGAGCCCTGCGGTACGCCTCTTCTTATGGGAACTCTTTCAGAGTGTACTTCTCTTTTCTGCTTTGTGCCCTTTTGTAGATCTGCTATTTCCTGTTGTCTGTTGTTAAGATAGCTGCAGAACCACTGTGCTGTTTTACCCTTAATGCCTAAGGCTTGTAGTTTGTTGAGAAGCAGTTTGTGATTAAGGCAGTCAAATGCCTTGCTAAAGTCTAGAAACAGGCTGGTGACTAAGCAGCCTGCCTCTAATTGGTCAATATGTTCTGTGAGCTGGACTAGAGCTGTTGTTGTAGATCTGCCTTCAAGAAATCCGTGTTGTTGGCTTGTAATTAGTTCATTTTGTTTCAGGTGGCATATAAGCCTTTGAAGTACAATTTTTTCAAAAAATTTTTGAGTTGGTATGAGGGATATTGGTCGATAGCTGTTGGTGTCTGTAACTGGACCTTTTTTATATTTTGGGTATAGGGGAGAGCGGGGCTAAACCGTACACCCTTTTTTTTAGCCTAGATTTCAAGCTAGACGATTCCGTCAAGTGCTAAATCCTGGCGGCAGGTTGCACAAGTTTACAGTATGGATGTCGTGCTGCTATGCGTATGAGTATCAGTGTCTCAGTCAAAAACGTGTTTTTTACTCTTTTACTTCTAATTGTCGTCCAGTACTAAATTGAAGGTAAGTGAAGAATCTTTTCTTGTATTCTAGCAAATGTATTATCATAGTAAACAACATCTCATATAAGCTTTCTTTTGGTTACTAGCAATGATTGGTTAATTGATAGAATTTGAGGTTATGTTAATAAATTCCCACGAGTCACAGATCGGGGCTAAATCGTACAGAAGTGTACGATTTAGCCCCAAATGGTTTTTTATGGCAACATATGATGATTGTAACTTACGACGAAAGTACGAAAAACGTTAATGAATTATATTTTTTCCTAACAATTTAAACTTTAGTTTTTGTATAACTATAATTGTTATATAGTTATACGAAAATTATGAAAATTATTTCCAGGTATAAAATAAAAGATTTTTTCAGATGGTTCGTAAATATCATAGGACCACTCAAAGAGCCAAATGGACAGAAGAAGCGATGAAGGCAGTTTTGATGATGTAGTAAATAACAGAAAGAAACTAAGAGAGGCATCTGGAACTTACAAAATTCCAGTAATGACATTGAGTGATAGACTTAAAAATCGTGACTCAACAAAGTTAGCTATTTCTTCTAAGATTTTAAAATAGTAATACACAGTTTCTTACTTTATAAGTAATAAACAGTTTTTATACATTAATCTATTGCATTGCTATCATTACTTACCTAAACTGTACGGTATAGCCCCTTCTACTGTACGGAATAGCCCCGACCCCCGGGACTATTTCGTACAATGTAAACTTTTTTTAAACACAATTTTTTGTATGTAATAAGTGGAATAGTTGGAAAGTGTTTATGTATAATCAATACCCAAATAATCAAACTATATATTGTTTTGGTTCATATAACCTTAACTTAGTAATTTGCTATGCACTGACATATCTCCCTTATGTGTACGGTATAGCCCCGCTCTCCCCTACTTTTGCTGTTTTTAATTTTGATGGGAAATACCTTGTTGAAGTGATTTGTTTACCAAGTCTATCAGTGGATGGGTTAGTTCATTTTTGCATATTTTAACTAGCTTTCCTGATATTTCATCAATTCCAGATGATGATTTCGGTTTTAAAGAGTCTATTGCTTTTTGTATTTCGGCTGTTCCGACATTTTGAAAAAGCAGCTCTTGGTTAGTTAATTGGGGTGTGGGTGCTATTGTGTTGTTTATTTGCACCCTAACATTGTTGTCCTTGAGAGTTTTTTCGGCTACAGCAGCAAAGAAGTTATTAAAGTGGTTGGCTATCACATGGGCTTCTTCTATTGTTTCCTGTCCTGTATGGAGCTTCCATTGGTTCTCTGCCTTAGATTTTTCCTTCCTCTCATCGTTTATTATTTTCCAAAGTGCCTTGGACTTGTTTTCCGAGTCATTAATAAAGTCAGATGTTTGTTTTTTTCTCAAAGCTTTAATTCTTAGGTCGTACTGTTTTTTCTTTGATGCAGTTTCAACTTTATCTTCAGGTCGCCCGTAGCATAATTCTTTTTCGAGGGCTTGCGTATATAGGTTTTTTTGAGTCTGGTGCATTCATCATCCCAGTAGGGTTTCCTTCTGTTTGCTTTTTTCTTAGACAGTTTAAGGGGGCAGGTGTCGTTGAGTATCGTTTGCACGATTGTATGGAAGTTGTCATAGGCTTTATCTACATTTTCTGTTCGGTAAACACTGTCCCAGTTTTGTTCCTGGAGTCTTGATTTGAAGATATTTAATGCTCTGCTTGTGAAAGTTCTTTTCATTTCTTTTGGCTGGATTGGCATGTTTTCTGTTAATTTTATTGTGACTATTTGCGCTGTGTAGTCTGATAGGCCCGACAAGACGACAGATACTTGTATTTGTTGAGTGTTTATGTTAATGCAAATCCAGTCTATTGATCTTCTTGATATAGGTGTAATTCGGGTTGGTGGTAGTGATAATCTTGTGAGGTCGAAAGATGTCAGGAGTTCTTCTAGCTTGATATTATCATTATCGTCTTCGAGGTTGTTTACATTTATGTCCCCCATAATGATAGTTGGTTTATTACCGCAATTTGCGCTGTACAGCTGGTCATGCAGTATGTCTATTACCTGGTCTAGGTTTGCGTTTGGAGGTCTATAGACACCCATCACTCTGGTTGTGCTCTTTTTAATTTTTATTTCAAATAGGGCAGCTTCACAAATCATCTCAGTTTCTATCCCACTTACTTTTAGAAGTTCTATGCATCCCTCCATGCCTTTTTTGGCATAGCCTACAACTCCTCCCTTCCTGTGGTTCTTACGTGTGAAACCCCCTATGAGTGAGTAGCCTTCTATATGTGTGTCCTCAATTGTTTCTTGGGTTAATCCATGCTCTGTAATTATTATTAGGTCGGGTAGTGTCTCACTAAAAAAGTGTGCCAGCCTATCGGTCTTTTTTACCAGCCAGTTAATGTTTTGGTGTGCGATTGTGAGTTGACATCCTTGGGCATTCGGTTTTTTTAGTGAGGAGTGGCTCCTTTTTTTTGCTATATGTTTGATTTTCTTGAGAGCAGAGTTCCAAATTAGTCGGGTTTTGTGCTCTATTCTCAGTTTGTGTCTCACTTTGGCTGGCTGAGGTAGGGCTAAAAATGGGGCTCAGGTGTTTTTGGATCTGATTGCTTGTCTGTAGTGGGTGTTGTTATTATTTGTGGTTGTGAATTGGTTGTACAGGAGTTTGTTTTGTATTTCAGGAGGTCTTCCATATCTAAGGTGTTCACTTGCTTGATCCACTTGCTTATTGTATCCCTCTGACATGCTGTTATGTAGAGAAAAGATTTAGTATGCCTTGATATGGCGACAATGCAGTGTGGTAGAGAGCTGTAGATGTCTTCCTGCTTGTTTGAGGTACGGATCACAATTATGTTTTCAATTCGTGGATGGTGGAGGTGTTTTTGAAACCTAGGTTTATGAGGTCTTGTTTTTCAGTTGTTTAAAGAAAAAGTAGATGTGTGAGGGGCTTGTTGGGTTTTGTATAAGACTTTCCATGCCTTCAAAAGGTTGTAGCATTAGTTCACTTGTAACTTGATTTGTTGTGTTTATTCCTTGAGGGTAGAAACTTGAAATGGCTGCTGCAGTGCTTAATGTGATCTGTAAGTTTTGCTCAGTATTTCAGAAATGTTTACTATTTCTGCGATATTGTAAAATTTAATTTCAAGTGACTCTGTTCTGTTGATGTAAGGGATTTGGTTTATGTCTCCTACGAGTATGATTTCGCTTGCACCTGAGAGTACAGCTGCAAAGATAATTTCCCCAGCGTGCATCATCAGGGCCTCGTCTACTATGAGCCTCTCATATTTCATTCCTTGCTTTAAGTGTTGTGTCAAGTTTATGATAAATGAATGGACAGTTCGAAATGTGTCATTGATTGTGTTTTTATTTGGGTGCACCTCTCGAAACCTTTTTCTGAAGTCTTTGACGGAGTCTCTTGTTGGGAAAAGGATGAGATCACCATTTTTGTAGTTGTTGAGAATGTAGGTTGTTTTCCCACATCCTGGTACACCTTGGATGAGGTTTAAATTTATTTCAGGGGTGGAGTCGATGTCTATGTTTTTAATACTGTTGAAAAGGAGCAGATCATTTAATAGTTGAGTTTTGTCTGATGCAAGAACGTTTGAGTTTATAGGTGTGTTATTACTAGCAATGGAGTATTTGCCATCTTCGTCTACTTTGAGTTCTATTAATCGGGCTCCGTCAAAACCAAATTGATGGAAGTTATGGAATATTTTTTATTTCGTCCACATAATTTAATGCAAATATTCATCGCCAGATATTTTTGAACAGATTTTCCACTTTAAATCTGTTTGCGGCACTCATTTTCTTTTAAAGAGCCATTTAAAATAAAAGCGATGTCAAAGGCTTGCTCCCACCCTCAACTGAATAAGAGAATTGAAAGACTTTTGATATCAAAATGTTCTGAACTTTTGGTCACTTTAATGCCACAAACAAATTTGTTCTACTGTATCCCTTTTAATTTTTGAAAATACAATTTTGTTTCCATACTTGTTTTACACACTCTGTATTACTCATAAACAAAAATTCTCAAGTGAATGATTTACTGATGAGGTGTAATAATAGCAGAACATGCATACATTTAAATCTAGTAGCAGTATTCATTAAAAGTTTTCTCACAAAAAGCAAACTGGTTAATTCTCCTAAACTTCACAACATAAAAAGCTTAATGTGTTGAAATCATGCATTTATTTTTTTAATTTTGCACAATCGTGAGATTTCTGTAAAGTATGGAAACATTTATTAAGTTGTGAATAATTGCATTTTTGTAAGAACTTTTTACATCTTCTTCACCACTACCTTACCTTGGTGCATAATTCTTTATTTTTTTTTTCTTTTAATTAATAATAATAATAACAGTTTATTACAAATTACACTGAGACAAGGTCAAACTTTACAATAACTTTACTTATTTATGTGAGTCAACATATGACGATTTAAATGACCTTTAAGAGTCTTTTTACATATCATGCACTGATGACAGGGTTCACCAGTGTGAGTCAACAGATGAGTCTTCATGTGCTGTTTTTGAGAGAAGGATTTCCCACAAATTGGACATTGATGAGGTCGTTCACCTGTATGAGTCAACACGTGAGTCTTCAACATTTGTTTTTGAGAAAAGGATTTCTCACATATTGAACACTGATAAGGTTGCTCACTAGCATGGGTCATCATATGCGTCTTTAAATTACCTTTTTGAGAGAAAAGTTTATTACAGATTTGACACTGATAAGGGCGCTCACCAGTATGAATTAACACATGTTTGTTTAATTTTGATTTTTCAGAGAACGGTTTTTCACATACTGAACACTTATATGGGCGCTCACCAGTATGGATCAACACATGACTCTTTAATGTATCTTTTCGAGAGAAGGATTTCTCACATATTGGACACTGATGAGGTTGTTCATTAGGAGGCCTATGGGTAGACAAATGGTTGTGTAAACTGGATTTTAGAGAGTAAGATTTCTCACAGACTGAACATTGAAATGGCCGCTCACCAGTATGGATAGACAAATGGTTATCTAAACTAGATTTTAGAGTGAAAGATTTCTCACATACTGAACACTGATATGGCCGTTCACCAATATGGGTACCATGAACATGATTCTTCAAGATTTCTTTTCGAGAGAAGGATTTTTCACACATTGGACACTGATAAGGTCGTTCAACGGTATGGGTAAGCATGTGACTATTTAAATGACTTTTTATAGAGAAGGATTTCTTACATAATAAACATTGATATGGGCGCTCACCAGTATGGATCAATATATGGTTCTTTAAGAGTTGTTTTCGAGAGAAGGATTTCTCACATATTGTACACTGATGAGGTCGCTCACCAGTATGGGTAAGCATGTGAATATTTAAATAATTTTTTATAGAGAAGGATTTCTCACATAATAAACATTGATATGGGCGCTCACCAGTATGGATCAACATATGATTCTTTAAGAATTGTTTTCGAGAGAAGGATTTCTCACATATTGTACACTGATGAGGTCGCTCACCAGTATGGGTCATCACATGAATGCTCAGCGCTTGTTTTGAAGAGAAGGAATTATTACATGTTGAACATTGATGAGGTCTCTTACCATAATGAGTCAACACATGAGTCTTGGTTTTCCTAGAGGTAATGAATTTCTTCATCCTGACAGAGTCTTTAAAAGCTATACAACTGAATACTTAATAATATATGATTCTTAGTATATTCATTTTTCAATACTTATATAGAAAACTTCTACAGAATATGTCATTTACCAGTGTGAATTTTTCTCACACTATTGATACTATCGATTTTTACTCACATATTAAGGCTGCGGTCTACCCCAACCAAAACAAAAACAACAACAATGCCGAATATGCCGGCCTCGCGGCCGTAGCGCTAGGCGAGTTTGATGGCTGCAGAGGTTTACGGGGACCGTGTTTCAGAATTAACCAATTAAGATAGAAATTGACTCTTAACTTTTTCTAAAAGTACAAAAAAGGATCTCGTCAGCTATCTTTTTAGAATTTTCAAATAAAATTTCTAATTTCAGTTATAATTGTGTAAAATTATCTGTTTTTGTGTTTTATAGATGCAGAGGTTTACGGGGATCGTGTTTTAAAAATAACCAATTAAGATAGAGATTGGCTCTTAACTTTTTCTAAAAGTAGAAAAAAGGATCTAGTCGGCTATCTTTTTAGAATTTTAAAATAAAATTTCTAATTTCAGCTATACCGGTCTAAAATCATCTGTTTTTCTCGATTTTTAACTGAAGTTTTCTATTGGTTTTAATGAACTAATTACAAAATTGTAACAGACCAAAACTAGTACATTTATTCTTCTTTAATATGACACCTTATTTATAGCTCTAGGCTTCATTTGGCAGAAGATAACACGATTCTAAAAAACCCTTGCATTTGGGTGCGCGCCAGGGGTAGACCGCAGCCTTAATCGTAATACAGTATTTTTTTATTATTGTATGAATAGCTATCACACTAAAATAATTTTGAATAATTGAATAATTTACAATCTGAAATAATTAGGCTAAGAATAAGTTGACTAATGGTTTGGGCTTATAGCATAAAAAATTTGAATTTTTTGTTGTGCTTAGTTTAAATATTGGTTTGTGCTTTTAGACTCGATCACTCACTCGCTCTTGAATGAGACTTGTTGAAAAGACAAGGGATTCATCACTTTTATCTAAAAATTTAAAAAAAACATTTGTGTATGGTCCTAAAATACAACTCCCTTTAAATAATAGTCATATTTCAAACTGGCTCTATATCTCTAGGCTTTGCATGCCTGTAAGTCCTGTTATCCACATTCCTAACAGCAGTAAGTTGTAGAGGTGCATTTCTTACTCATCTTGTTTCTTGTTATATCTTTTTAATTTTTTTTATTGCTGTGTATCAGGTTTTTAAATGTGATTCAGTAATGAAAACTTGTAGGCAAAATCTTCTCCACAAAAATCTGCAAACAAAATATGAAGAGAAATCAATGAATTGATCAATGTAATTAAACTTTTTTAAGCCCACTGAACAAACCTGAAAGAACGGTAAATCACGGGGAAGAGGTTAGATCTATCAACGACTATAAACTACCATACAAATAAAGTGCTACTAAGATACAGTAGGGAGGTTTGCCCTCTGTTGATTGGCGCCATTTTCCGCACTATTCCCGCAGTTTCACTCGTAACTAGTCACTTGGTAAATTGGACACTAATTGATATTAGTGATATTTAATTATAACTCCTCTTACCATAGGTAAACTACAAATATATTTTGGTCAATTAGTTCTTTATCTTTGAGATGAATTAAAACTTTATCATAATAAGTTATTTTTCTTTAATTTTACCAAACAACTTTTGTATTTAAATTGACCAAAGACTAAAGTAAAGTAATGATTCATTTGAAATAGAAATGTGAAATAATTTGAGAACCAGTAGACAAAAGGTATTAATTTTACAAGGTATTAATTACTACAAGGTAAGGGTTAGGGTACTGTATTTTCAACAATTATAAAAATTAAATTTCAAAAATTTTTGTAGAAAAAGTTGACCAAATATTATTGATATTTTAATTGTAAATTTAAATAAAATTAACGGTTGATTGCACATATAAATCATAATGCCATGAAACTGAAGTAAATACTGTAATTACAGCAAGTGTAGATTGAAGAGAAAAACACTCTCCAATGGGCTATTCTACATACAAACCTACAGACTTTGATACAAAAACTACAGTACCGGGAGGCCCTTTCAATCATTAAATAGTACTAAAAAAACCACATTAAACGACTTTTTAGTTCTGTAATTTGGTAACTAGTACCAGGTAGACCAAGCTTAAGCTCGGTAAAATTATTACTTTTGTTCTCACACAAAGCTCATTCGCTCCGCTCACTCGCCAGGCCGAAGGGTGCTGCACTCACTTTGGTATAATTTTCCTTTAAAGATATAACCATTAACTATGTACACTAACGTGAATAGACCTCCCATCCAATGCATTTAGTTTGAGGAAAAAATTTGGAAGTTCGGTTTACGCGGCACCAGAGTCGCTGCAATTGATCTTGTTATTATTCAGCTGAACTTACACTCCTTTCACACATCACGATTTTAGCCTTGCGGGAAAAAACCGCACGATTTAGAAACTGTCCGTCACACCATACAAGTAATTGGCAGCCGGTTAAAAACCGTCGCCGTGCCTGTGTGAAAGGTCTCATAAGATTCTATTGGAATGTCCGCCGTGCGATTTTTAATCGTACGGGCAAAACTGTGATGTGTGAAAGGAGCGTTACAGTGCTGTAAAAACACTTTACCAAAACATAAACATAACTTTCAGTTATAAAATGTTTCATCCTTGGTTGAGAAGAGTGGTAATACTGATTTATCTATCATACCGGTACGTTACGTGTACTTCCATGTTCCATGTACGCCGCACAAGACCGCACCACTGCCAATAGGCTTCACACACTCCTATGCTATGAGAAGTCTACTCACGTTAGTGTAGGCCTACATAGTCAATGATATAACACATTGGTTTATATCTACAGTTATCAGCTGATTTTTGTTCAATTAACAAACTCTCCATAAGGATAACATGGAAACTTTAAAGGGCTCTAGCGCGAAAACCGGATTTTTCCCAGCTATGGGACCAGCTCCAATCGATTTCTGATGGCCAAAACCCCCATATTCAATCAAAAAATCAAAAATCCTTGAAGCGAAATAAAACTTTGCCCGTACAAACAGAGCTTGTTTCAGAGTATAAGATAAGATTTACAGGCCTCTTACTAATTACAACCATAACCATATATAATCATATACTACTACTAGACTTTATTAACCATATTATTATAGTGTCAAATTTGTATCTCCATCTATTCTTCAATAGAGTAATATGAATGACATGTTGGTCAAGAATCAAGAATCGAATCGTGTTGTCCAGCGTAATCCCCGAAATTTCGCCGTAAATATAAACCATTCCCTGGAAATTCTCCGGAACTACTCCATTCCTCGGAATTGTACCCGGAGACCTCTTCCATTCTCTGGATTCCGTGGAATTCCCCGGAAATTCCCAACGCTAGTATTGAGTTCAGTTTTGGCATGAATATTTATCATACCAATGTTCATTTCCAAGAAAAAATTATTTTTTCCCGATAGGTATTTTCAAAATGGCAGCCATTTAAATTTTTTTTTAACCCAAATATCTCAAAAACGGTATATCAAAAAAAAACTTTACAAGAGGCAACAAAGTTGACAAATTATATTATACAGGGTGTCTCTGAACTCCTTACCGACCTTTTAAGGTATTATTCCTGGACCAAAGACAAGTCAAAATATCATATTTAAATTGTCCGGAAGTCTTTATTTATTTATTTATTTATTTATTGTCAGAATGTCATAACATCATAACAATGACAGGACAGTTGTCAAAATATTCTTATAACTAAGCATATTAAATAAAAAAAATATATATATAAACTTGTTATTTATCCAATAAAAAAGCAAAAAAAAATAATAATAAACTAACTGACCCAATTCCACGTTAACAGTTAAAATACTCATCAAGACAATAAAAGTTCTTTGTTAATAGCCATTTTTTTGTATGCTTTCTAAATTGTATGGGTGATGATATATCTTTAAGTTCCTTTGGTAGTTTATTAAAAATTTTTGGACCTATATACTGAGGAGAGGTTTCATATAAAACAAGTCGATGACTTACTGGCCTAATAGTATCCTTACTTCTAGTATTATATACGTGTTTAGTTTGACTTTCCATGAACATGGTCAAGTTTCTTTTAACCCAAAATGCTATTTCCAAAAGGTATTGGTCATAAAGAGTTAAAATTTGAAAGTCTTTAAAATACTGTCTACAAGAAGTTGTTTTGGTTATTTTAGCAATTACTCGAATGGCTTTCTTTTGAATTTTGAAGATTTTTTTAGAATGACTGGAGTTACCCCACACGAGAATACCATATGACATTAAAGATGAAAAGTAGGAGTGATAAACAGTTAATTGAGTTTTTAAATCTGTCACTTGAGCCATCACCCGAAGAGAAAAAACAGCTGAAGATAGTTTTTTACTTAGTTTGTTGATGTGAGGAAGCCAGTTAAGGTTTTGGTTTACAAGAATACCCAAAAAATTAACTGTCTCCTCAGACATCAACTTTGAGCTTGAAAGAGTTATTTGTTGAGAACTATATTTATAATCTGCCTTAAAATTTATTAGCTGGGTCTTGTCCATGTTAATGGAAAGTCCATTTACCCTAAACCAGTCGCAAAGAGATGACACCTCTCTATCAACTGTGTGCTGTAAAGATACAATATTGGGCTCCTTACAAATCAACACAGTATCATCAGCAAACTGAAACATTTCCATACTTGTGGCACTAGGTAGGTCATTTACATAAATTATGAATAGACATGGGCCCAAAATTGAGCCCTGGGGCACCCCAACTTCGACTTTATTCCATAAAGAATTTGTTTTTAGTCCATATTTAGTAATTTTTGTCCTCTGATATCTACCACTTAAATAAGAAGAAAACCAATTTAGCTCAACATTTTTTATTCCATATTTTTCCAATTTATTGATTAATATGTCATGGTGAACACATTCAAATGCCCTGGACAGGTCACAGAGAACACCTGTAGTCCTCTGTGACCCATCCAAAGCTTCCGCAATACTATTCACCAAATTTGACATTGATAATTGTGCATTTAATCCAGTTCTAAAACCAAACTGAGAGTTATTAAAAATATTGTTTACTTCTAAGAATTGTCGCAGTTGGCGTTCTACTGTTTTTTCAAATATTTTAGATATAATTGAGAGAATAGCTATCGGACGGTAATTTTCCAAATTACTTTCATCTTTCTTCTTAAATAGTGGTAAAATTTCTGAAAATTTCAATTTATCTGGGAAAATGCCTTGCTCCAGAGACTGGTTTATTATATTACAAAGTGGCCATTGAATTATATCTATTACATTTTTAATTACAAACAATGGTAACTCATCCCAACCTACAGCTTTAGTATTGTTCAGAGAATAAACAATACTTTTTACATCAGTAGGACTGATTTTAGAAAACTTGAAAACACTTTCATGGGGTTTTAAAATTTGGATATGCGTGTTTAAAAAATTGAGAGCTTCTTTTTCATCTGGAGATGACTGTACTATTTTGTGAGCTAGTGAAAAATGATCATTAAATAAATTTGCTAGAGATTGTATTTTCAAAGAATTATTATCTACTGGAAACGGTATATCTCTTTCTTTTTTATGAAAACCAAGCTCTCGCTCTATAACCTTCCAAGTTGCTGTGATCTTGTTTGAAGATTTAATTATATAACTTTCATTGTATTTCCTTTTTGCAAGATTGAGAGTACTTTTAAATATTTTTCTATATTTTTTAAAATAGTCTTGGAAACTTTTTGACTTATTCCATTTTGATTCTGCGTGTAAAAGTCGCTTCTTCTCAGCGGATGTTTTGATTCCAGAAGAAATCCAGTTTTTTTGTTTAAGATTTTGAGTCCTAGACTTAGAAGGCTTAAGAGGGAAAGCTTGATTAAAAAGCTGTACAATATGTTCTAAAAAACTATTGTAATTAGTATTTACATCTAAATGTGGTAGGAATAGCCATGGTAATTCTATGAGACTACATCTAAAATAATCTAAATTTGTTTCATTGAAAATTCTTTTAAATGATACATTAGGCTTACTGGAAGCTACTATAGTGGGTTTGAGATCAGCTAAAGATAACAATATCGCTTCATGGTCGGGCGCACCCGAACTTACCACTAACGTTTCTGCTGTACTTGACACAGATTTCATATTTGAAAATATGTTATCAATGCAAGTTTTGGAAGTAGGTGTTATTCTTGTCGGGCAAGAGAAGTGATGTTTAAAACCATGTTGTTTACAAAGGAATTGTAAACTTTTTGATCTTTTGTCATTTTTAAAAAAATCCATATTGTGGTCAGTTGCTATTAAAATGTTTTTATTTTTAGATTCATTTGAAAGTTTAGCCAAAAGACGGTCAAGTTTTTCTAGAAACGGTTTATCAATTTCTACATTGGGAATTCGATAAATTGAAATAAATAATGTATTCCATTGACTAACTTCTACAAAACTACACTCAAAATTGTTTTCTTCATTTAAAAATTTAAGATCACATCTGACTTTAAAATTAATTTCATTTGAAACTAAAAGAGCAGATCCCCCTCTAATTTTATTTTCCCTGCAAAAATAATCACCCAATTTGAAATTATCAAGCCTGTTTAATTGTTTGAAGTGTGATTTGTTTAACCAATGTTCATTCAAGGAAATAACTTTAATATTTTTATTACATTCTCTTAGCAAAAACTCTAAATCATTTATATTACAACAAAAACCTTGAATATTGAGATGTAGAAACCAAGGTTCATCTTTACCATTGTTATGAATATTTATTGTTGTTTTTTTATTATTGGTGGAAATTGGGTCAGGTCTCCTAAAAAATGAGATAATTGCTTGCCCTTATCTGCTAGAGAGGTTGAATCCTCTTTACAAGGTGACTGATTACTACTTATGGTTAGGGGGGAACATAGGTCTGGGGAAACAGGAACACAGTATTCACTTTCACTTTCACTTACACAGCCACTGATATTTGAAAAGCATGATACAGAAGGTAGGTTTGCCGCTTCCGTTATTTTGGAGGGACATTGCTGAAGTTGAGGTGAAAGCTCCGTAGTATCTGGCGCAATTGTGGTCTGAGAGTCGGTTGTTGAAGTGGTGGCAAATGAATGATTTCCGATGCTCTGCCATGATTTTACAATAGAAAGTTGTAATTTTTTAATGAAGTCTGGTTGTGATAGGCCGCTCCGAAGGGTTCTGCGAGCAGTTTTCTGATCATGAGTAACAATGTAAACTTGAATTCTTGTGTGTTTCTGCAGATTCACAATATTTGAAGCAAATTGATCAGTGGAAACTAGGTCTCTTATACATCCAATTGCTGAACAAAATAGTTTTTTGATATTTCTGCCTTGTAAATCTTCCACTAAGGATTTGAAAGCTAAATCATAAGTCTCAGTTGAAGGCTTCCCTGAGTATACTTCTTTTGTGATAAGTCCATATACTGTAGCACCAACTTCTGAGTTTTGAATAGCCAAAAACTTATTTTTGCAATGTGAATCTGAGGGTCTTCCAAACTTTTTACGAAAAGTTACTGCGACTCCCGCAGTCATGTTTCTTGGGTGGTCCAAATCAGCTGATATCGAGTGAGCAAAAGCAACACTTTTGTCATCTCGATTTTTGTCAATTATAAACGACATGTCAGTTTCTAGTACATTAAAGTTGTTATCAGTAGATGATGGGAGGAAATCAGCTTTCAGTTTCGGTGTCATTAGATCAAAATCAAGGTTCATTTTAGAAATTATCAATTTGCACAAATTTTTCTTCCCTCTTATATTCAAGTGGACACCGTCCCTAGAAAAGAAATTTTCTGGATAAACGCTAACATCAATAAACTCAATTTTTTCGTTTGATGAAGAGATGTCATTTAGGAATATGTTTAAGCTTAAAATGTTCCAGTTTATTTCACTCTCTAGAGGCACATCTCGTCTGAATGGTACACTAATGATGTAGACCTTTTTGCTTCTAGTCTGTAACAGTAAATTCTCAAAATTGTTATAAAGTTGCTGAAGATTTCTGTTATATGCATCATTTGCCCCAACACATACAACTAGTATTTTATCCGTGTCAATACCAGCTTTCTTAATATCATCATGTAGATTACTAAAAATTGCATTTGGCTTTGTGATTCCAAATGCATTTACCATCTCTCCATATCGAGTATTTAGAACATTAGCTAATCCTCTTGTGTGACTGTCACCCACCAAAGATATTTTAGTTTTGTTTTCGGTCTTTGGTTCTAGAGGGTTTATATTATAAGGGAGTGAAATAGGCCTAAGTGACTTAGTATTCACCTGAGTATTTACCTTGTGTGTGATTTGCTTTACTTGTGTCACTTGAGGAGCTGAGGTCTTAACCTCAGTTAATGATTCAAATCTATTTGTCGTTGGTACGTTATAAACATTATGTGTAGGATTGTTATCCTGGTGGAGTTTTCTTTCATAGTCCTCTTTCCAGCAAGGGAAGACTGGCTGTCCGGGGGGAACCCTCTTCAACCCGCAGACCTGGAATGGTTCACTGATGGGTCCAAGGTAAGAGGAGGAACAGGAGCCGGAGTACACGGGGTGCACGCGGGGGTAGGGATTAATCTCCCTACGGTGTTCCAGGCGGAGGTTGTTGCAATAATGGAGTGCGCCGGAGTAAACCTGGTGCAAGATATCAGGGATAGGAACATTTCCATTTTTCAGATAGCCAGGCAGCTCTAATGGCTCTGGAATCTCACGAGTTCAGGTCAAAGATCGTCTGGGACTGCTTCACCATGGTATCTGCGTTAGGCAGATGCAACAGTGTGACGCTCTGTTGGGTCCCTGGTCACACCAATTAACGGTGAGCTAACCAACCACAACCAATTTGCTGAGTGGTTATAGTGCTCGCCTTTGAATTCAAAGGTTGCCGGTTCGATCCTGAGGAAAGTTAGTAGCTTTTCAAAGGATCGATTCCGGACCAAGTTGCCATTTGTCATTGGGCTATTAATTAATGATGCTTTCTAACAACTGGTCGATGTTAGATAGTAACAAGACTGGGGTTTGGACCGTTCCCCGTCAAAACGTTAAAAAATGCCACTGGCGTAGATAGACAGAAAATACAAAAAAAAAATACAAAATACACAGGGATCCCTGGGAATGAGGCTGCGGATGCCCTGGCCAATGCAGCTTCGTCTTCAGAATTCACTGGCCCGGAGCCTTTCTGTGCTGTCTCTCATAAGTATGCGTGCCAAGCGGTCACGTCATAGGCAAGGGAGGAGCATCGTAAGGTTTGGTCTAGACTTCCACAACTGAGGGTAAGTAAGCTCATGCTTCACTCACCATCTCAGAAAATTGCCTCTAACATTCTGCAGCTAGAGAGGAGGCAAATAAGGCAAGTAACAGGGCTCGTAACAGGGCTCGCTTCAGAGGTCCTTTGAGGAAGCACCTGAAGCGCAAGGGTCTCTACAATAGCGACCCGGTATGCAGGAAGTGTGGGCAGTCAGAAGAGACTGCAGATCACTTGCTGTTTGACTGCACGGAGCTGGAAGAGGCTAGAGAGAGGGCCCTTGGAGGACTGCGGAGGGGCTCTTTCCTTCCTCTAGAGGAGCTTGCCTGCAGGCTGCAGGAGTTTATCGGGTTTCTAAACTGGGATGAGCTCTGAAACACATACGGGGAGCGCAAAAAGCCCTTGCGGCTGACACGCCTTGGGATCAGGTCCACCCGTTTGAATGAATGAATGAAATTATATTATTTAAACAAGGATACCAAATTTGTCAAGATCTGACAACAAATAACATAGTTATTGCGATTTTTATCTTAAAATAACTAATCCATTCCATCCAGGGACGTAACTAGAGATTTTAGTTACCGGGGCAGGAACTCGGTTAGGCGCCCCCCCCCCCCCCCCCCCCAAAATCGTAGACGGCCGTAGATAGCACGGTGCCACACTAAGCCACGATTTTACTTTGAGCCAGATTTTCTTTTTTTATAGTTTACAGCTTAGTTGTTAGACATGTCACTGTAACAAAATTGTTGTTGGTATTTTAACAAATATATAAACAATTCAAATATTAACGTGGGTATTAAAATGAAATATTAACTTGTCATAACTAGATAGGCCTACAACAATGAAAATTGCCCGATGTTAAAATGGGGGCCACGTTAGCGAGTCATTCTGATTCGACTCCTCGACCACATCTGAAACTGTGAACTTGCTGAATTTGACCAGTTTTGACCTTTCTGTTCAAGGGTTGCATTTAAAATAGGCCTACTATTAACTATCAAAATAAAGTATATTAATTTTCTAATATTTAAATTTGACAATTTAAATGATACCGTTGTAATCAATGAATGATTAGTTTTAAAGATAGAAGTGTTAAATAAGTAGTTTCACTAACATAAATGGTTTTGAATTAACACTTCTTAAATTAATTATAATAATTAAATCAATAATGGCATACGTTAAATGTTTGAAATTCATTTTACACGTCTAAGCATCTACAGAAATTGATTATATAAAGCTTGAAAAGTCTGCTTAAGCTTAGTGAAACATAATATATCAGTTACAACTTGATCTTATGAGCTTTCTTAACCGCAAGTGTCCACTATGTCCTTAAGGCTTCCAGTCTAACCCTGGCGTGCCACCCAAATGTAAGTTTTTTTTAGAGTCGTGTTATCTTCTGCTAAATGCAGCCTAGACCTATAAGTAAGTTGTCATATTAAAGAAGAATAACAGTACCTACTAAATTACCTTTGTTACACTTTGGTAATTATTTCATCAAAACTAATAGAATACTTCAGTTAAAAATCGAGAACAACAGATAATATTAGACAGTTAAAGCTGAAATTAGAAATTGTATTAAAAAAATATGTAAAACGAGAGAAGACGAGATCTGTCTCTTTACTTTAGAGCCGATCTCTATCTTAATTTATTAATTTTAAAACACGATTCCCGTTAACCTCTGCATTTATAAAACTGGCCACTAGAGGAAAACAGTTGAGTTTAAACAGTTACAGATGAGTTTAATGTTTAAAATGTTATAACTGAATTAGAAATTTTATTAAAAAATTCTAAAACTCTTGTAGAGAAGACGAGATCTGTCTTTCTACTTTTAGAAAAGTTAAGGACGCTATCTTAATTGGTTACCTAATTTTAAAACACGATTCTCGTAAATTTCTGCAGCCATAAAACTCGCCTAGCGCTACGGCAGCGAGGCGGCATTCGGGCTCAGGTAGAGCGGAGCCTTGAAGGACAGCTTGGAAGCGATATTGTGTTCAGTAGTAAATAGTAATTATTGCTAGATATGCCCAATTTGCACCAGATGGTCTTCTCGGCATGATGTTAATGTTAATACAAGCAAACTGGTTCAATCATATCAATAAATAGTCATAAAATGCGGCTGAATACTTTAGTAGATGTATCGGATGTACGAAAAAAGAGAGCGACACAAATTCATCAACAGAAGTGCAACCCCAGTCTTGGCCGCGAGTAATCACGAGAATGAATTGCCTAAGGAACTCGATGCAACCTGAAGGAACGGCGATTTATCTGGCTATGGCGCCCCCTGTCATGTCTCGTTGACACGCTGTTAATTTTGCCGTTGCCATTACCGGTAAGTAGCGATAAGATTTGCCATCAATATCAACTGTCTTAACTCAGTATTATCATTAAATACTATTATGTTCACAATGACAGTGGCCAATCATTACCATTATTTATCAATATGCGTATACCACGATTTGTATGCCTTTATTACAATTGTATTGTGTAGCGCTCGTGACAAGTATATAATCATGGATATCATATCAGCTTGCACCCCTTTCTCCCGATCGGCTGCCGATTTTGCGCCCCCTAAAACCCTGCGCCCGGGGCACGTGCCCCGCACGCCCCCCCCCCCCCCCCCTAGTTATGTCACTGATTCCATCCAGGGTCATCCTTTTCTTTTTTTTTAGCGAATTTCCCTATAGGGAATACGCTATTATGGTAGTAGCCATGGTAAGACCTAAGCCCGGGACCATGTTACTTTTTTGTTTTGGGGTCCCCAAAAGCCAAAAACACCGTCCGTTCATTTTCATATATATGTATATATATATATATCTATATATATATCTATATATATATAGATCTATGTGTCCGTGGTACTGATAACTTTTGACAGCGACCTCCGATTTTGATGAAATTTGGTATGAAGGTGTAAGACCAGGTCTATTTTCATGAGTTCGCGAACCAGCGTCATCGGGTTATGGGAACGGGGTTTTATGGGGTTTCAAAGGGGTCAAAAATGGGTTTTTGGCATTTTTGGACCTCAGTTTTCAAAATTTATAAATTTTAACTAAAACCATTTAAAAGAGCTCAAAAAAACAAACAATTTGGTATTTTGAATTTTTATCTTAGCATAACTGGTTACGGGGAAAATCCAAAAATATGTTTTCCATGTTATTCTTATGGGAAATCAAGATTACCCTATACCTTGCTTATTTATTGACATAACTTAATCAAATTTGGTATGTACATTATCTAGATAGGGTTTAACTTATACTTGCTTTCAAAACCCATATGGCGGCAAGCCTACATACTCACCCCCATGGGGTTTATGGGGAAAATATAAAATTGCCATAGCTTGATACAATTTTGTGTTTACATTCACCAATTATTGATTAACTTAGATTTTCTAACAACACCCCATGGCAGCAAACCTACATACTCGATCCTATGGTGTTTTTATGGGGAAAGTAAATAATCTGATATTCCATGGGAAATTCGCTGAGTACGCAGGTCTGCTGCGACGGGGGTATTTTTTTATAAATTGGTATGAATTTTCACACTTTTGATTGATCATTGAACATGCAGAGACAAAATAGGAATTTATAAAGTGTGCAAGTACGTCACATAGTTCTAATTCAGTGGCTTTTATAACTGTTAATGGAATATCATCATACCCACTCAAAATTTATTGGAGAATGAATTTATTACTTCGATTACTTCTTCTTTAGGCCTTAGCCTAAAACACGGATTTACAAACTTTTTGGACTAATAGAAGACAAAATTATTTTTTTTACATGTTTATCACCAGAATGATTACTTTTTAAATCCTTTGCTACAAAAAAAATAATTGTTACACAGACATCGTTTGGTTCAGTATACATTTTACCATAATGTCTATAGACAAATTTTCTAATGTTTTTAGTCTTTACAACAGCTGTCTCATTATTAAATCTATTACCCAATGCTTCCATAAGATTACCATTGAAACTTTGAAAGCGTTTAGGGTGTAGCCCTGGAGGTTGATGTCATTTATAATGCTCATCTACAGCACACCATCTCTTTAACTGTATGAATGGATTTCTCCTATGATGTACACAAGCTAAGAAAGAGGAGGAAAAGAATCATGCTTGCCAATTAATGTATAGATCAATTTTATTTTATTTTACTATTTTATGTACGTTTTAAGAATAAAGTTGGCTTAATCAACATTGTTTTAGTTTCAGGAAATACAACGTAACACAAAATCTAAAGTGTTAGAATTTTACTTCGTTTCCTTCCTGACACCTGATGAAATGCGTAGATAAAAGTGTTGCTACTAATGTATACGGAATCGAATAAGTAGGGACATCCTTATGGGGAAGAGAGAATGCCGCCCTTGAAACACAGATAGCACAACCAAGATGTCATTTTTATTTAAGGACTAACTGTTGCCCATCACGGCTTCGCCTGTGGTTGATTTTATTTTATAGGTAATAAAAAAACTACCTATTGAGTTAGGTCGCCATTTCAATAAAGGTATTAAAGGCATTAAAGGTATTAAAATCTTGTTAAAGAGCAACTAAATCTTCTTATTTAAGAATTACATTGAAACAATGAAGTAGTGTTGCAGTGAAATTCTGAAGGAATTTTGCGGGACCTTTTCTTAATGAGAACCTATGAGCAAATAGGGACGACTATGTCAAATTTCAACTCTGTGGACCCTACAGTCATTTTGAAGTCATGTGGGGCGGAGTCCTAAAGAACATCAAAAACTGTTTTTGCAAAACTGTTTCTTAGTGAACACCTATTAGCAAAACGGAACATAAATGTTAAATTTCAACCCCATAGGATCTATGGTAATTTTAAGGATTTGTGGGGAGGAGCCCTAAAGCATATTTGCAAAAGAATGACCTATGAGCAAAGAGGAATGCCATGTCAAATTTCAATCCCGTAGGCCCTGGATTAATTTTGAAGTCATGTGGGGTGGAGCCCTAATAAAGAACTTAAAAAACTATATTTACAAAACTATTTCCTAGTGAACACCTATTAGCAAAACTGAACATCCACGTTAAATTTAAACCCCTTATGATCTGTGGAAATCTTGAGGTTCTGTGGGGCGGAGCCCTAAAGTAAATTTGCAAAATTATTTCTTTGTGAGCACCTATGAACAAAGAGGAACTTCCATGTAAAATTTCAACCCACGGGCCCTAGAGTAATTCTCAAGATCTGTGGGGCGAAGCCCTAAAGAATTTAAAAACTATACTCGCAAAACCGTTCCTTAGTGAGTACAGTAGACCCCTCTTAACTGGATACCTTTTAACCGGTCTCCGCTTTAACCGGCCTACCCTGGCACAAAAAATAACATATTTTTAACCGACCATGTTTTACCTCAACTTCGCTTTAACCGGCCGTGTTTTGCCGGAAATGTACTTTTCTTATCTACTGTATCAGTCAATTCAATGTTATTTCATACTGACGTTCTCAAACCAAGTAAAATGTACTGTCCCGGACGGAAGTGAATGCCACCGGAAGTCAATGCATTTGGATCTACTATCCAGTTAGTAGACCTCAATAAAGAAACGATTTTTTATTAGTTTAGGTTTGTTGTGGATTTCATGAGTGTCGGATGTTAGCTATAAATAATATACAGTAATTTATTTAAAGTTGTTTTTCAGGTGATAATTATATTTATAGGCCATATAAAATTGTAGGTTGGCGTTCTTAAATGAACATTGGTTTAACCTGCCTATTCATTATCCGGCAGCGGCCTGGTCCCGAGGTGGCCGGTTAAGAGGGAGTCTACTGTAACTTTAAGCAAAGATTAACATTCATGTCAAATTTCGACCCCGAAGCCCTAAAGAAATTTTTAAGTCCAGTGGTGCGGAGCCCTAAAGGAAATTTGTAAAATTATTTATTAGTGAGCACCTATGAACAAAGAGGAACTTCCATGTCAAATTTCAACCCTTCGGGCCCCAGAGTAATTTTCAAGACCTGTGGGGCGGAGCCCTAAAGAATTTCAAAAACTATAATTACAAAAGTTTTTTATTGAGTACCTATAAGCAAAGATTAACGTCCATGTAAAATTTTGATCCCAAAGCCCTAAAGGAATT
The DNA here is from genome assembly GCA_030545055.2 of Neoaliturus tenellus. NCBI lineage: Eukaryota > Metazoa > Arthropoda > Insecta > Hemiptera > Cicadellidae > Neoaliturus > Neoaliturus tenellus. The sequence continues at coordinate 327,558,151 of CM061531.1, read as the reverse complement.
TTGAAGTCCAGTGGGACAGAGCCCTAAAAGATATTTGCAAAACAGTTTCTGAGTGAGTGTCTATGAGCAAAGAGAATCGTCCATATCAAATTTCAACACGTAGGCCATACTGTAATTGTGAGCTTCTGTGGGGCGGAGCCCTAAAGGAGATGTACAAAACCCTTCTTGCACATATGAGCAGAGAGATCACTGCAAATTTCAACGCCCCAGGTTTTTAAATTCGTATCTTAATTTGGCCATACTATACGGGTGACATTATATTGAAATTAATTTGGAAGGCCTGTGGGGCGGAGCCCTGAAGGAGTTTTGCAAAATAGTTTCTTAATTTCAATTTTTTTCCGTTTGGTAGTTCTTGAGATTTCGTCATGGGTCAGTCAGTGATCACTTCTCGTCAGGTTTAGCTCGATAGCTAAGCTGACACTCGCAGCAATATCCTCTAGTTTTCTATATTATTCCCTAGCTTCCTCCAGTTTCTCATTACCAATCTCCCCTCAGTAATTCAAATGAGAACAGTTGTTTACAAAATTAATTCCTTAATGTAATCAAATGTTCCAAAACAAAAAATTTTCTTTTATAAGGCCAGCAGCACACCAAAACGGATGCGACGCAACAAGACAAAACATATTATTACGACTTCGCGAACAAAGGTAGGTAATAACATATTATTAAATGGAATACCCTTACACTATTAAACATATGTTATTGTCCTTGCTGGCGTAGTCGTAGGGGGCTTCGTCTTGTCTTGTCACGTCCATTTTGGTGTGCGGCGAACCTAAGAATAACATGGTAACTTTGAAGGTGTGAGGGGCGGAGCCCTATGAGGAATTACTTCTTACTTACAGGACCGTATTTCTAAATAGGCTGAAAAGGCTGGAGCCTATAGCGGCTCAATTTTAGGGGCGGCACTTTGTCAATTTACTAAAAATTGAAAATAGTTTACTACTTTAAGGGTGCGCTCTACATCGGCGTCAAAATCGTCGAGCAAGACTGTTGACCGCCGCTATACGCGGAAACTCACATTTTGGAAAATATATGACGGGTGATTTTAAATTTTGTTACTTTAATGCTTTTTTAGGTTTCGGTGCGAAATCGATCGGAGGTCTAATAACAATGTTTTTTAAATTGCAGACCTTTCGCATCTCCTTTCTTGTATCGTTATCTATAAACTTTTTACCAATCTTATTGCAGATTCTTGTTTTTAAGATTATATTGTACTCACGTATTGTCTTATTTTTTCTTAAAAAATTGTTTTTAATACGTTAAAACTTGATACAAAAACGCTTATTTCAACATTATTAGTAAAAACCCTACATAGGAATTTAAATTAAAATCAAAATTTTAAGACGATAGCGGAGTACAAAATTATGTTACGAAAAGAATGACACCAAAATATTTTAAATCGGTTTACAACTGGGGCGACAAACACAGAGATTATAAACCCTTGCATCCGCGCGCGGCAGATGGGTAGGGCGCTCCCTTAGTATAATAACAAAAACTTATTAATGCCCATCTTTCTGATTAAAAGTGCATTAATTTAAGGAAATGGAAATATGTTTATTCTTTTCATACGAATTTACTCCACATAATCTTGTAACAAATTTTTCATGTACTGTAGGTTAAGCGTTGTAACAACCCTCACAGTTTGTATAAGGCACAGAAAGATGGAACTACACTAGCGCTCCCAGTGTTTAGATTCGCAACTAGTTATTTCCTTAGTTAGTTAGTTATTTCCTTTTTAAATCATGTTAACAGATTGGCCACAAAATCATGACAACAAACGTATGGGTTTGATTTTATAATAACCTCCTCATGAAAAATGTGACTTTGTAATTAACTGAACGAAAAATCAAAAAGAAAAAAATACTACTTGACAGGCGGAGCTGTTCTTCGAAACAACCATCAAACTTCCGCCATCATCAGAATCCAGTAAAAAATAGTAGTTGTGTTGTGAGTCTATACACCAAGGGCCACAACTAGCATGTTCATCCCCAGACTGAAAAGTCACCTCTAACGTGAAAACGTTAGAGTGTCGCAACTGCATGATGATGTTAGACTGTGACGTTATCACAAGAAACCTTTCAAACTTCTCTTTTTTTTTTGTTTCGGTAAAAAATTCAATCAGGTCAAAATTCAAATGGTCAAAAATGGTCAAAAATTCAAATGATCAATCAGTGATGATAGGCCTGTTCTAGAATGAAAATATTGGTTTGGCAACTTATAAAAAGTGTAGAAATATAAAAATTTATCAACTGTTCAAACTTATTAACTCAATTCGCTTTAATTAAAATTTCATTTTTAATAAGTCGTTTGAGGTATGTTTTGCAGCTTGTGACAAAACCAACATTATTATTGGGCTGACAGTTGCCTCTATCTGCCTCGCCTGATCGCTGTTGTAGCTTTGTGTTGTGATTCCTGGCTTAGTTAGTGTATTCAATTAAAGAATATACAGTTCATAAAAAAATTGATATTTTAGATACTTAAATATTGAGATATCAAATTAATCTGGTGCGTATTTTAAGGTTAATACGCCCATGTATTAGTGACAATAAAAACTATGTATGAGTCTGTCCCTATAAAAGTGGGGAGGGGGCGGCAGAAAATGGTTAGCCAACAGGCGGCATATTTCTAAATCCGGCCCTGCTTACTTACTTACTTCTTACTTCTGAAGAGTCGTCCCGATTGACCACGTAGTGGCGTGAGACCAGTCAAGTTTCAAGGATGGGAAAAGAGAATGTAAGGAAAAATTTATGAATTTGTTGAATCAAAAACTCCAAATCAAAGGTCCTCGATCTTATAAAGAAATCTTTCAACGAGGAAAGATTTGAGCCTACGCCTGAAGATGTTTTTATTCTCAACTGATTTGAGTTCAACTGGCAGTTTTTGAAAAAAATTTTCCCTTGGATTAGGAATTGGATCCTTGGAAATTAGGATAAAAAGTAGCCTATATGTCCTTCCTAGTTCTAAGCTACCTTCCCAACAATTTTCAACCAAATTGGTTCAGCCGTTCTGGTGTAACTAACACGACTTTCTTTCAAATATATATATTATGATTGGTTGAATGGAAACAGCTGACTAGAATAATTTTGCAGAAGTTTGTTATTGTTTTGGTTTCTATGTAATCAAATATGCTCATTGAAGCGTTTAGAGGGGGCTAAAGCGGGGTCGACGTGAACTAACGGGCCTGCAGGCTATTAATGTGACTGACTAGCAGGGGCTGACAGGCGTTATATTGCAAATCGTTGCGCTCACCCGACATCGTTCATTATAATCTGCTCTATCTAACTGGCTCAAATTTTATCAGATATTCACAAATTATAGGCCTATATCATTTTAAAGAGAATTGAAAATTCATTCAGAGAGTTCATAAAGAGTCATTCAGATTATCTATAATATTCTTCAAGTAATTGTTTAACAGAATACTTCCCAAAAAAGTAACTTCACTGTTACTAAATAAGGAATTTTACAAGCACTACACATTTAGACAAAAATAACGTTAAACAACCCTATAGTATTTCCAAAGAAATTGAGCCTAGAATCTTTGCTGTGACTTAATTTTAAGAAAACTGTCTTCATGTGATCAATAATACACTTAAAAAGTTTGAGTACTTCAATACAAATATTAACAACTTCAGGCTTTGGTTTTTTAGTCTACCTCAACTAAATTACTGATATATACTTTCTATTTTTCCTATTGCAGTTTCTTCGATTGCCAATTATTTTTCGTTCATTAGAAAACCCTGACAAGCGGGAAATTTTTAGCAGCAAATTATTTATTTTTTTATTGCATATCCTAGAAAAGTCTATTTCGAGGTGTCATAGTCTTGTTCTCATTTCAAAGGCATACACATATTTCATTTCTATAGTTTTTCGTAATTTATTAACACCTAAACTGTGTGGTTGACAGCAAGGCAAGTTACTTATAATGCACTTCAAAAAATAATTGTGATGGCCCTATTCTGCGGTAACGCTCCTAGTAAAATTTTTAGTCGCTGAAAGCCACAAAACGTATTATTATGGAATTATCAATCTAGGCATATTTTTTGTCAATTGGTTATTAATAGTTCTTCACTCAGTGTTATCATCTGCCACTCGTTTTTAATTGAAATCGTAACACAAGTTTTAATGTACATGAGTAGCGTAAAAATTGCGGCCGCTGGCCCAGTTCAAGGTCACCTGAGGGATGACGTCATCGAGGTCAATGACCTCACCGATGACGTCATCGATGACGTCATCGATGACGCAATCGATGACGTCATCACTAATGACGTCATTTCGATGACGTCACTCCCATGACGTCACAGAAATGACGTGCTGATGACGTCATCACCCCTTACGTCATCAAAACGACGTCACCGACGCCACTAAGGTCAAGGTCACGCAGAAACTTAAAATTTTTTAGCACTTTTGCCGTTTCTCGCACTACGCTCCGAGTTTCAGTCAGAGTCCCCGTGACCTTGACCACTTGGAGCGAATTTTCGACGAGAAACGGCAAAAGTGCCAAGTTAAACTCGAGTTTCTGACATGACTCTGCCTAAATGGGCAATCGGTTATCCCTCAGGTGACCTTGAACCAGTACAACGCCCGCAATTTCATGTTACTGTGACCTTGAACACTTAACAACGGAGCGCCGACACCGATGGCCACCCCACGACAGCCATCGAGTGACTGACTGTCAGGCTCTGTGTATGCTAGGTATATCGGCTTGAGAGACTAAGACTCTAAACTGTCAGGAATGGGAGTAACTAACTGAATTTTGCAAGGAAAAGTCATTTCATCCAATATTTTAAACAAATCCTCATCAGTAAAACTGACATTAGTCTGTTTTGTATAAAACTTAGGGTGTCCGCGCAACAGTTTGCGCCACTTAGCTAAAGTTGAAACTCTCTTAACTTTGGGTGGTGGACAGTGAGCAACTAATAAAGTCTTAACACGGCTAAGTTTCTTACCTAAAGTGTCCTGCGACATGGCTTCACCTCACAAAAGTCCGCACAATACTGAGAGACTGCTTGTAGCGCATGAGTCAAGGGAAAAGAGGTGGGGGAAACAGCAGGAGTGGGGGAAGATCACAGTGGCGGGGGAAGGTGAGGTGGTATGCTGGAGTATCGCATCACTTCACCATGAGCTGTCCTACAGTCAACACACTGTTCTCTTGGCCCGAGTTGGCACTAGAAGAAACATTTCTGTACAGCTTAGGCTGTGAGAGCCGAGGAAGCAAAGTCAAAGTGGAAATTGTGTTAAACTCCAAGATGAAGAGTCTCCTAAATAAACTAATTGTATCCTTGCAATCTCCTATAACTTTAGAGAAATACCACTTTATTAAGCGACACCTTATACTTTGGCAAAACGAAGCGGAAATGGAAAAGATTACAGTAAAATTAATTTAACTTAAAACTTGGACTGGACACTCATGGCGATACCACGTGGCGTGAAAACGCCACCCTAAACATTACAAGTTAGGCTATTGAGCACCTCTGGTACGATAACCGATGTGCTAGAGTTAAAGTGTGATGACCTTGAGTCAAAACACTGAAATACTACAAGTCGATATCGTCCCAGAGTTAAAGTGTAGTGACCTACATTCAGAACTTGTAAAATTACTTACATATAGAGAGCTAGAGAACAGCGAGACGCACCGCATGGAAGCCGGAGACATACTGGCGAAGCGGTGTTGTGCAGCCTAGGGACCCAGTTGTGGTGGGGGTATAGCCAACACTTAGAGTACAAGTGTTGTGGGTGACCTTGACCCACATAACTTACCTGACCCCCCCCCCCCCCGACAAAAGTGCGAACCCCCCCCCCCCCCGACAAAAGTGCGAACCCCCCCCCCCCGGACAAAAATGCGAACCCCCCCCCCCCCCGACAAAAATGCGAACCCCCCCCCCCCCACCCCCAAATTTTTTAATGTCCGTGTGGCCTTGACCCACATAGGACTTGTAAAAATTTACTGCATTGCTAAATTAAAAATATTAAAGATAGGGTTACGGGAGTAGGCCCCCGTGTAAAGCCACTTTTTTTTATAATTGTTAGGCTCCTCTCATGCATGCTTCAATGCGGCTGAGAAATAGGAGGTGGTCCGTTTGTACGCTTATACGGGGGTAATGAGCCGATGGCCTCTGCACTCGGACCGAGGACGTAAGCCACTAGGGCGTCCTCAGTTTCTTTCAAAATTATGTAAATGACATTTCGTTAGCTATTGGAAAAGTTATTAGTTGGAAATGCAGTAAATGTTTACAAGTCTCGCGTGGCGAAGGGTACACGACATTGGATGTTGCCTTGTTGTCATAGTTGGGTCTCTTCGGAGGCTACAGCGATGACAACCCAAGTGCCCCACACCCCCATAGGGGGGTGTGGGGCTTAATTTTTTTAAAGTTTTTTCGTGACCTTGACCTAAATATAAAAGTTTTCAAAATCTTTAACAGTCAGATCTTACTAACACAGTTTATATATATAGAGGTCTTTTAAAAGTTAACAGTTAGGTATTAGTAACGCACAAGTTTGGAATTGGGTGTCTTGGGAGGCTTCAGCGATGGCAACATAAATGTCCCAAGTGGGGTTTATTTTTTCAAAAAGTGCGAGCCCCCCCCCCCCCCCCCCCCCCCGACAAAAAGTGCGAGCACCCCCCCCCCTCGACAAAAAGTGCGAGCACCCCCCCCCCACCCCCACCCCCACCCCCACCCCCACCCCCACCCCCACCCCCACCCCCTCCCCCACCCCTGATATCCTGGGCGTGGCAGCCCCGGTGGGGATATAAGGCGGCCCGGCTGCATGCACTTCTCATTCCCGTCCAAGCTCCCGTACGGACAGGTTCTCTCTTGTTCTTGAGATTATTTATAATAACTTCACTTTTTTATTCTCATCTATTCTTTTCATTAAGTCCATTTATTACAATGGGTAAAATGGGCCTTAAACTCAAAAACTACCCGCCAGCTTCAACCTCAACCGACACGACTCAACCTCCATCATCCTCCGCCTCGATCCTGGAATATCTGATGACTGCAAACATCTTGAGCTGCCTGACGATGCCACCACCGCCGCCGCCGCCACCACAGCCCGCCTCCATGCCCAGCCTGTCGCCACTGCCGCCGACAGTGGAAGAGGCCGGTGCACCTCCACCATCGTCAGGAAAACTCAGCGGTCGAGTCCCGGTAGCCTCTCCAGCACTCTCGCTGCTATCGGACTCAGGATCGGAGTCTGCAGTCTTCGAAGAGACGTCCAGGTCGAGGATAACCCCCTACAGCAGAACCCAAAAAATCCTATCCTATACCAAATCACAATGTCCCTCACCCATATCCCCCATGTCATCCACACCAACCAAAGCATCCCGTAAATCCATCTTTTCCCCTGAACTTCCCTCCATAGACCTAACACGCTCTCCTACCCCACCCAAAATTGTTTGCTCCATTCCTTTTGACCAATCTTTGCCTCTTCCACCCCCTTCCACCCCTATTTCTTCTAGCCAGCCTAATTCGGAGAAGCTCCAAAACACTAAGAGTCCAACACAAAAGAAACGTAATCGTGTTAAATGCCCTGCTGGCAAGCGTGATAAATGCGATTATGTTTGGTTTAGCAGAGAGGCTGTGGTTCTTTGTTGTCCGAGTTTTGCTCTTCCAGAAAAAGATCGTTGCCAACGACACTTGAATAAGAAAATCAAAATTCCGACACCAAAGCCCTATAGCCTTAATATTATGCCTGAAAAGTCCAAGTTCAAACACCCCAACAGTCCGCAGAAGCTGAAAATTAATAGGCTCAAGAGGGACAAAAAATATTATTTCATTGTTCAAGCTTATGGAGCATTTAACATAAATGTGCAAATCATTCTAAAAGGTGATGGCCGCCTTCATAGAATGAAAGTACCACCTGCGATGGTACAAAGAGAATTTTTTGTCCCCGGGGCTTATTTAATTCGAAGAAAAGGATGCCGATCTGTTTGGGAAATGGATTAGGACATGGGCTCACTAAAAAGAAAAAGCCAAAATTGTTAGGTTGTGTTGGACAATATTTAATAGTCTTTTTCCAAATTATTTTTCCAAATTTAGTCTTAACCCTCTTAAAGTAAGGGAGAGGGGTATTATACAAGTCAACTAATAAAAAAAAAAAAAAATACTTGACTTGTATAATACTTTAACCTGGCGGTGATGTAAAGTCACTGGGACAATCTCAAACCGTGTCCTTGAGGGTGAAGACTAAGTTACAAATAAATCATTAACAAATAAAAACTTACCTCCAAACACTTGTAGCTTGCTACAAGTGTTTGGAGGTAAAAATTTTTCAAAGTTTGAATGACCTTGACCCATATAAATTACTGTTTAAAGTAAACTGCTAACCTTACAACTAATGTTGTGTATCACGTGATACCCCCCACTCTAACGCTCTTACTAAGCTTGTATGAGTCGTTCATTTGCTTCAGTCTGTTTCTGTGCTCCGTGGTAAACATGTCACGGTACAATTACAAAGGTGGTGACTTCTTGATAGATCAACACAATGCTTGGGAAGTGCTAAACCAGCATAGAATGGAAGTTGAGTATTGTATAAGACGAGACGGGTCTACATTTTATCTATGTATTATAAACAACCAAACTCATAAGTATGAACACTGGACAAAAATTAATTATAACAACATAGATGAGCTGTTTGCTTGGGTGTTTGAGGTGTGTAAAGTTATAGAAGAAACCAAAATAATGGGTGTGCTAAAGGTATGTAAAACTGATGACCGGGAAGACTAAGCAAAATTTCTTTCAACCCCCCCCCCCCCCACTCACCGTGTTATCCCCACCACTAAAAATGGGTATATATAGGAGTGGTGATCAACCGTCTTCTCATTCTGCTTTACACTGTTTAGCTGAATACTACCATGTCAGCCATGAACATTCCAGCCTCTACCTCTGGCCCGACCGCATCCAACTCTGGCTCAAGCTCTGGACCGATCCGGCGGGGCCGCCTGTCAAAGAGTCGCGTTCGGTTCTTCGGATTCACTCCGAGCAAGACGGAGTTGTGCAGCAGTGGAGCCTCCAGAAGAGAGTCTAGCTTGTATGAAGAACTCCAGCAGGTAGTGCCAGGTGTAGTGGTTGGTGCATCTTCACAGGAAGACACTGTTAGAGCTGCTATAAGATATATTAAAGGTTGTAACGTATTGATAGAGGAAAAAACAGGTTGTTAGAGGAAAAGAAGAGGTTGTTGGAGAGTGCACACAGTGAAATACTTTTGATCCGGAAAGAATGGGAAAAACTAATTATGAAGTGTGACAGATTGTTAGATGATAGTGATGATAGTGAGGATGAGAGTGGATAGGTGTGGGTAAAGACTCGGACTGGGACTTGCGTGTTTGTATGAATGTGTGTGTGAATGCGGAATACAGAGCGGGGGATAGATCACTCTGTGGCAATGGACTAACATGCCACTTAGTGATCTATCCCCCGTTCTGGTAATGTTTTTGGATGGCCTTGACCCACTTTACCAAGGCTAGCTAGTACCCCCACCACTGATAAGTGTATATATACGGGTATTAACGTGCAGTTTGGTTATTCTGCTTTGTACCGCTTAGCTGAATACAGCACTGTAACATGGCTTTCAACTCCAAAACTTCTCAGGCTTCCTCTTCTTCTTCAAGAAGGCGTGCTGCCAACGTTCTGCCTGCTACTCGTGGACCTGCTCGACCATTCCACAGCATAACTGTTGCTCGGGCAAACGCCTGCAAAGCTCCGATGCTACGGACCTTGCTGGAGGTAAGCCAAGACGGACAAGGCTTGCTCAGTCCTGGTCAACGGCAGGAGCAAGAAAGGCGTATGGCGTACTTCAGGCTGCAGGGTGTAGTTCCCAGCTTGAAGTTAGGCGATCCGAGAGTAGCAAGCATCAACGAGGCAGCGGACTACATATCACACCTTCACAGTGTTTTAGAAGTAAAGGACCAACAAATTGAAAACTTAAAAGAACAATTGAAACAATTTAACTTTAATCCTGTGGAGTTTGTGGAAGCAGTGATGAGTGATAGTGATGATGAAGGAACTGAATATATATTGGGTATGTAATGAAAGACTTGGACATGGACATGTGTGTGTGTGTGTGTAGAATACAGAGCGGGGGATAGACTACTTTGCGGCAATGGACTAGCATGCTGCTTAGTGGTCTATCCCCCGCTCAAAGGGTAGCATTAGATGACCTTGACCCACTTTACAGCAAGGACAACCGGTTAACTGGTATAAAAGAGGGGGTCTATACATCTCGACTTCATTCTGCTTTGGACCTTCCAGTGGAACGCTAGAAACAATGAGTGGATCGCTGCTTGGTGCTAACTTGGACAGGTATTCTGTGATGGTACACTATGAAGATTGTAGAGACATGTTGACGGCTGTGTATGATTGTTTGGTGAGAAAAATCTTTCAAGAAAACTGCCAATTTATGTTAGCGTGGAAAAGAAACTTGTTTGTTGATGGTCATGCTACAATGCAAAGCATGAACCACCTTCATGTGTTAAAAGTAGGACATCATAATTTGGACGAACTGGACGATATGTTTAGGGAGCTGGAGTGTTTGATACATCAGGAATGTAAACCATGTGAAATTGAAATTTTTAAATTGGATATGGAATTAGAATAAAATGTGTTAAACAGGACTTGGACTTGGACTTGATTGAGGTTTTTGTAGAACAGAGCGGGGGATAGATCACTTTGCGGCAATGGACTAGCATGCTGCTTAGTGGTCTATCCCCCGCTCAAAGGGTATCTTTACGTGACCTTGACCCACATAAATTGTATAGTTGGTGGGGGTATAAAAAGGGTAAGCAAATTGGATGGATACAACACTTCCATACCATGGCTCCACTTGACAACACCGTGTTCCATCGCAACAGAATTGTCTCTATTCTGGAGGTAATACCTCTAGAAATTATAGAAGTAGAGGACCAACTACCTGCGGTTGATCAAGAAGAGGAGGAGGAAGAGATAATGGATATTGAAACGGACTCTGACGAAGCTGGTTCAACGGACAATGAGGTGGACTTGCACGCCTACGAAACATTAGAGTCGTCATCTGAGTCGGAAATGGAATTCCAATTGGAAATCGAAGAAGAAGAACAAGAACAAGACACTCCCCATCGTCCAATGGATAGGATGTTAGTTGCCAGAAGAATTATGTATTGTCATCGCTGCCTATTCCGTGATGAGGATGATTCCGACTCTGATGGTGATGTTTCACCCTTGTAAAAAAGTTTAAACAAAAAGTTAAAAAAGAATGTGAGCGGGGGATAGAGCACTTTGTAGTAAATGATGCTGCTTAGTGCTCTATCCCCCGCTCAAAATAATAATTCCAAATGACCTTGACCTACATAAACTTGCTCAAAACAGACGTCTTTGAAAAAACTTGTACAAATTATTGAATCTAGACCAAATATCATCAATTTATCAAGCCTACTGATAAATGTATTACAAACGGTTGTGTAAAGGCTAAATTTAGCACATGAGTGATAACCTGTTTCCATATGACGTCACTTTCCCCACCTATCTGCCTCGGATATAAAGGGTCCCGGTGGAGTGCGCTGCTCATTATTGCGTGGACATTCACAGAGTGTGCATTCAAAGCCAAACTGTTTGAAATGGCTCTTTGCGACATTTGTGGGGAAATCTTTCAAGACGAAGATCTTTTCACCATACACAGAGAATTACATGAAGACGAAGATAGAAAAGAAGATATTACCATGGATGAAATAGACTTAGACTCAATTGACCGGTTTTTGGAAGAGCACCAGAAGCAGACGGACTACTGGGACAGCTATCTACAGCAAATGCAAAGAAGAAGACCTAGTGTGATCCAATTTGCTGGTGCTGGACCATCTACTGCTAGAAGACCTTTTGAAGAAGAAGAAGACACTGAAGAAGAGGACACTGAAGAAGAACTAGAAGATGTGAAACAACTGCGCACCACGGCCTTGCCAGGACGAGTTGTAACACATTTTAAAATTAATAATGTTCAATTGGAACTGGAAACATTTATAACCCAGGCTAAGGAACTTGTTGGTGGAACCTTGAGGGAAGAACTACAAAGATTAAATTTTATTAAATTTGGAATGGTGTTAGAGGCTATGTTTAACAATACTGATGGTGAAACAGCATTGAGAGCGTTCATTACCAAAAACCGAACCCTTACCTTCACCTCCAACATCGATGATATTATTGAAGAATGCTTGGAAGAACTTATAACAAAACTTCAAGAACATGAAGGAAGAGGATCTGGATGGACTTTGTCATCAATTGAAGGTATGGATGTAAGGGTTCACAAGCATGGATATGGTTTAAGGGGTAGTAGTTTTATCCCTTTACCAAAGAAAATCCAAAACACTAAATCGTGTAGGAATGTGCAAAATGAAGGTAATGAATGTTTTAAGTATGCAATGTTAACCAAGTATGTTAAAGATCATCCTGAAAGAGTTGGTAGAGAGTATTACGAAAATGAACACCGCTACAACTTTCAAGGCCTCACCTACCCAGTTACATTGAAAGACATAGACAAATTTGAAAAGAAAAATCCTGGCGTTTCAGTGAATGTTTTCGGTCTGGATGATTCGAACAACGTTTATCCTTTGCGGGTAGTAAAAGTTGAGCAAAGAAACCACACTGATTTGTTACTGATCACTAAGGGTGAAATTTCACATTATGTGTGGATAAAGGACTTTGCATCCTTGATTCGAAATCAATTATCAAAACAGAGGCGTAGGTTAACAGTGTGTAAAAGATGTTTTTGTTTCACATATAAAGAAATAAGACAAGGAGGATTAGAGTGGTTGATAGAACACAAAAGACTTTGTAATGAAAATTATGAAGTGAAGATTAGTCTGCCACCACCATCTCGAGCGTGTATCCAATTTAACAAAACAGTTCACCAATATCGGATTCCAGTAGTCATCTACGCAGATTTTGAATCTACGTTAGTACCACAGGAGCTGCCGGACGGTGAAGTGACTAGAAGAACAAAATATCAGTTGCATCAACCCAACAGTTTTTGTCTAATAGTGAAATCAACCTTGTCTGAAAACCAATTGCAAAACTATGGTTTAACATCCACTCCAATACTTTACCGTGGTGAAGAAGCCGCTAAGTATTTCGTAGACCAGTTGTATGACATTGCTGAAAAGGTACAACGCTTGTATGGTAATGTCGTACCTATGGAACCTTTGAATGAGAATCAACAAGAAGAATACAATATGGCATCAAGATGTTATCTATGCGAGAAGAGCTTCAGTGAAGAAAATCCAAAAGTAAGAGATCACGATCACCTGACAGGTTTATACAGAGGAGCTGCTTGTAATTCATGCAATATAAATTACAAACTGCCCCACTTTATCCCTGTCGTGTTACACAATCTTAGCGGCTACGACTCCCACTTCATTATTCCAGAGTTAGGAAGAGATGATGGTAAAATTGATGTTCTTGCTACAACATTGGAAAAGTACATCAGTTTCTCAAAAACCGTAGGTAAAATTAAACTTCGCTTTGTAGACTCTTATAGATTTATGCCATCTAGTTTGAGCAGATTGTCTGAGAATCTACGAAGAGAAGACCTAAAAGAAACCAGCAAGATTGTACCTGAAGATAAATTGGACTTAGTATTACGTAAAGGAGTATTCCCCTACGACTACATAACATCTACAGAAAAATTTGAAGAAACCAGTCTACCACCGATCGAAGCCTTCAACAGCAAATTAAACGAAAGTGAAATCTCCGTTGAAGACTACAATCATGCTTGTAATGTTTGGAACCAACTAAACATTCAAACCTTAGGGGAATATTCTGACTTTTATATAAAATTGGACGTAACTCTGCTGTGCGATGTGATGGAAGAATTCCGAAACACCTGCTTCTCCGCCTATGGACTGGACCCTCTACACTCGTACACATCTCCAGGATTAGCATGGCAAGCTATGCTAAAGTCAACCAACTGTCGACTGGAACTTCTAACGGATATCGATATGGTGCTCATGATGGAATCTGGTGTACGGGGCGGTTTGACACAAGCTGTAACACGTCATGTCAAAGCCAACAACAAGTACATCCCCGGCTTCGACGAGCAACAACCATCGGTCTACCTTGGCTACTTTGACGCAAACAACCTTTATGGTTGGGCAATGTCAAATCCGCTTCCCTACGCTGACTTCAAATGGATCGACCCGGCCACCATTGGAGACATCTCACAGATTCCAAAGAATGGTCCAAAAGGCTATATTTTGGACTGTGATTTCGAATATCCAGAGCACCTTCATGACCATCACTACGACTTGCCTCTCCTAGCCAAGACTGAAGTTTCACCGACAGGAAGATGGCCAAAATTGATGATGACCTTGGAGAATAAGGATCGCTATGTGGCTCACTACTGGGTAGTTCAACAGGCTCTTGAATTGGGTCTACGTATAGTGAGAATTCATAGAGCAATTGAATTCACCCAGTCTTGTTGGTTGAAACCATATATTGATTCCAACACTGCAAGAAGAGCTGCAGCGACAACAGCATTTGAAAAGGACTTCTATAAATTAATGAACAATGCCATCTTTGGGAAGACCTTGGAGAACAAAAGAAAACACAAAAATGTAAAATTAGTGAGTGATCCTAGGAAATTGGAAAAATTAGTGCAAAAACCAAATTTCGGAACATCCATGATTATAAACGAAAATCTAGTCGCTGTCAGTATGAAGAAAACAACAATAGTCATGGACCGTCCGTTATACATAGGTATGTCGATTTTGGATATAAGTAAAACCCTGATGTATGATTTCCATTATAACAAAATGGTTAAACATTACGGAAGGGAAAACATTGGAGTCGCATACATGGATACGGACGCGTTTATCTACTGGATAAAGACTTTGGACATGTATGAAGACCTAAGGACTTTTCCATACAAAGAAGATTTCGATTTTTCTGACTATCCAAAAAACCATCCAAATTTTAATGAAAAATATAAAAAAGTAATTGGAAAATTCAAAGATGAAGCAAATGGAATGCCTTTAGAAGAAATAGTGGCGCTGATGGCGAAATTGTATTCATTTAAGATGTACCACGAGAACAACACACCGACAGTGAAGAAAGCAAAAGGAGTGAAGACATCTTATTTGAAAAAACACGTGACATTTGACCACTACAAGACTTGTTTGTTTGAAGATACTACGATATCAGCAACATTCAACAATATCCGAAGCTTCAAGCATCAAGTCTACAGTGTCACCGAAATTAAAAAAGCGTTGTCAGCTCGGGATGATAAAAGATACATTATGCCCGACAAAATCCACACTCTTCCTTTTGGCCACTACTCTCTAAACCCTATCAACTAGTAACCTATTCTTCGTCCTTCTACAACTACGACCTTATTCCTTTCTCCTTCCGTAAAAAAATGGGGAACACGGCAAGTCCAACGCCGTGTTCCCCATTTTTTTACACAAGTTTGGATGACCTTGACCCATATAAATGATGTGAATATTTAAAACAACATTCATTGTGATTATACATGTGATACAACAAACATTGAAACCTGCAATATGAAGGACTTGAAGCAACAAATTGTCAACGAACTTCATAAACCTGCAAGAAGAAAGTTTCCACGAAGAAATACGGTGATAAAAGGAATTAATGATTTATATCAAGCGGATTTAATCGAAATGATTCCTTATAGCAAACAAAATAAAGGATATAAATACATATTGACTGTTATTAACTGTTTTTCAAAAATGGCAGATGCTTTACCACTAAAAGATAAAAGTGGCAAAAGTGTTACAAAAGCAATGGAAACAGCTATACAAAGAGACAAACATACTATTAAACATTTACAAACAGATGATGGAAAAGAATATTTTAATAAGGAATTTGCAAATTTAATGAAAAAACACAATATAAACCATTATTCAACCAATTCAGAAGTAAAAGCCTCAATAATCGAAAGATTCAACAGAACTTTAAAAAGTGCAATGTATAAAATGTTTTCCAACAGAGGATCGCACATATGGATTGATATGTTACCAAAACTTATAAACGATTACAATAACAAATTTCATAGGACTATCGGGATGAAACCAAACCAAGTAACTAGTAAAAATGAAAACCTTGTATTAAAACGTATAAAAACGAATACTAAACCAAAAGTTGAAAAACTAAAGCCTAAAAAATTTAATGTGGGTGATAAAGTGCGAATAAGTAAATATAAAGGTGTATTCAGTAAAAGATACCTGCCAAATTGGACCAATGAGGTTTTTACTGTATTCAAAGTACAACCTACACTACCTGAGACATATATTTTAAAAGATAATAAAGGACAATTGCTTGAAGGAGGGTTTTATGGACATGAAATGTTAAAATCAACAGTAGGCGATGTATATTTAGTTGAAAAGGTGTTGCAACGGAAAAAAGATAAGGTCAAAGTACGATGGTTAGGATTTAATAAGACGGAAGATTCTTGGATACCTAAAAAGGATTTGATATAACGATAGAGAATCATTTTAGGTTGAACCATTACAAAGGATGGAGATAGTACCACAAAAAGAGAGTTTTACTATTAATAATATAGATGAACTCACAGTGGATAATTCAGAATTCAATAGTGGGAAGCATGGCAATTTGTTACCAAACACCGTTCGTTGTCTGGTTACCGGACCTTCCAACTGTGGAAAAACTAATGTAGTATTCAATTTGATTACAAACCCTAAAGGATTACGATTTAACAATCTATATGTATTTTCAAAATCACTACAACAACCAAAGTATCAATTATTGGAAAAAATACTGACTAATGTGCCTGAAGTTAAATATTTAAAGTTTAATGCAAGCGAGAGTGTCATGCAGCCACAAGAAGCTAAACCATTCTCCGTATTTATATTCGACGATGTATCTTGTGAAAACCAAAACACAATAAGGAATTACTTCGCTATGGGTCGACATAACAACATAGATAGCATTTATATTGGCCAAACTTACAGCAAAATACCTAAACAACTCATTAGAGACAATGCAAACATGTTAATTGTATTTAAACAGGACGAAACCAACCTAAAACATATATATTTTGATCATGTAAATGCGGATATGACATTTGAACGATTTAAAGAGTTGTGTGGAAAGGCTTGGGCTGAAAAGTATGGGTTCCTAACAATTATGAAGGAACAACCGCTAAACAATGGTCGATACAGGATAGGATTTGATAAATTTATATTAATACATTAAACGTGGAATAACACATTCATTGTTGTACAACACGTCTTGCTACAAACATGGTTAACCAAGAAAAATTAGTAAAAGAAATAAAATCACTTAGTGATTCTATTCGGGCTAAAAACAGAGCATTGAAACTAGGTATTAGCGAGAGGGAGAAATTCCTTGAATCTACTTTTAAACCTATTACTGAACCCTTGAAACAATTAAACAAAAAATTTGCTAAACCTGTATTGGAAGGAGATGCGATTGCACCTATTACGAAGTTTGAAAGAGAAAATGTAAAATCAGAAGATTTTAGTGATGAAGACCTGGAATCCTCTACGTATAGTGGTTTTACCGGTGGAGAACCCGAAAGAGAGCTAGAATCACCGGACTATAGTGGAATAAAAGAATTATATGAAGTAAAAGCCAAAAGAGGACATGAAGTTGTATCAACTGCTAGTGAAGAGGAAAAAGAAGAAGAGACAAGGGAAGGTCCGTCAAACATAAGCTTATTGGGTGAAAACATTCATAACAAAGGACCTTTAGGAAGGAAATACATGGTAAAAATGTTACTCGGAACAATTCCTAATAAGAATTACCATAGTTATGGAGCGAGATTAACAGAAGACGGTTTAATGATAGGTAATAGCCCGTTAAACGTTGACGAACATGATAATATTGTCATTGGTGATCAAAGGTATAAAGGCACAAAAGGATTATTTGAATTATTATTTGAAAATAAGCCTTCAGTATCGGTAGTGAAAGAAAAAGATATGGAAGCATATAAAAATATTTTGGAACAGACAAATGCATATAGGAGAAAGTATTTACCTGACCAGCCTCCTTTTAGATCTAAGTCTTTAAAATATAAAGAATTTGTATCCAAGTTAATACCAACTAGAAGACAAACAATGCCGTTAACACAAAGAAAACCTGTAAAACGAAGATTTATGGCATCCACTTTGGATGTAAGTGCTCAGGAACGAAGAAAAAGAAGTAAGTCCGTTACGGGTACAGGTTTAATGAAGAAACTATATAACACAAATGTGATTTATTACAATAATATCAATAAATTGGTGGATAGAATGAAACTAATACATGAAGCTAAAGAAGCGGGTCATACTGGATTGGAAAACGAATGGGTGGCTTTAGTGGATGAACTCCGAAACCGTGGGGTAATCTCATAAAAATGCGTTACTCCCTAGAATACTATTCAGTTGCACCATGAGTGTCGACAAGTTCGGACGTTACTCCTCGGATGGGTTATATTATGCCAATAGTTTAAAAAGAAGTGCTGGTTTACCACAAACACCTGATGGAGATTATGATATGAGTAATAAAAGGTTAAAAAACATAAAAGATCCTACGGATGAAAACGATGCAATAAATCTAAAAATATTAAAGGAAAAGATATCGCCAACATTAAAACTACAAAATAACACATATGACGCAGAAGATCATAGAATTATCAACGTTGGTAAACCAAATCAAAACGGTGATGCGATAAACAAAGGTTATTTGTCATCTGAATTAAAGAATACGTTAAAATTCAATGGGAAAACGTATAGTGCCAACAATAAACGTATATCCAACGTAGATGACCCTAAAGATGCAAAAGACAGCGTAAATAGACGCTATTTACATTCTTTGATACCTGAAAAGACAAAAGATGGATTTTCTTTTTATAAATTTGTTATTAACGATATAGGTTATCCAAAAAATGAAAATGATGCTGTAAATCTCAAATATATAAAAGATCATTGTGTCATACGTGATGTGGGAGTTATCGATTGTCTTGGCAATTGTTTGGCGAATGTAAAAGATGGTTCAGCACCATCTGATGGTGCAACAGTGGGTCAAATGAAAGAGACTTTAAAACAAGAAACAACTAGATTTGCAAAACGAGATGAAGTATTATCAAAGCAAGGGGATGACTTTATTCAAGGTAATGAAAAATTTCGTTTATTGACATACAAAAACGCTTATTGGGATTGCAGGCATGGAAGGTTATCAAATGTGTCATGGGGTCATGCAGATAGAGACGCGGCTGCCTTAGGACAAACAGTACATCTAGATCCAAATAATTACTATGCGTTTTTTATATGTAGTAATAAAAAATTAACAAACATGGCGCAAGGAAGAGAAGCAAATGATGCTGCAACTGTAGGACAGGCTATCACATTATCACAAATGGATAGCAAAGTGTATACTTGTAATAATAAACGTATAACAGACCTTAAAGACCCTGAACATGTGGATAATGCTGTCACTGTTAATTTTCTTGTAAAAGTTTTAGGAAATGCATTATTTGATGTATACAATCTTATTGGTATTCATTCAGGTCGTACTCCTTTGTTGGAATCTGAGAGAGGTACTTGGATTAAACGGGAAATTGTTCAAAACTATTTTATCAACCCTCATACAAAAAAGTTTAGATCATCGGATTGGGGTGATTTTGATATTTAATAAAAGAACACAATAAACGACTTCATTTATGTCCAACTTGTCATAGAGGTAACACATAAGTTGTACATTGCGATTATAAAAGGACAATAATGACGTTCCAGTACATCAGTCCATATAGAGACACTGTAAGGAGAGGAGGTGGGATCACGTCCACAGCGGTTTCTCTGTTAAGTAAAGCTTTAAAACGAATTCCAGTAGGATCCATAGTAAATAGAGCAATAGACGCATTACCATACGAATTTCATATACCGGGAGGTTATCAGTATTGCGGACCAGGAACTAAATTGAAAAAACGACTGGAAAGAGGCGATCCTGGCATAAATAAGTTAGATCAGGCTTGTAAAGAACACGATATCGCATATTCCACGTTTGCCGATTCAAAAAATAGATCAATAGCTGACAAAAAGCTTGCGGACATAGCTTGGCAACGAGTAAAATCAAGTGACGCTAGCATAGCAGAAAAAGCAGCAGCTTTAGCAGTAACAGCAGGTATGAAGGCTAAAACAGCAGTAGGAGGTGGAAGAAGGAGGAGAAGGAGAGTAAAAAGGAGGTCAACCACAAGAAAACATGGAGGAAATATAAAAAGAAGACGACGATCTACAAGAAAAGGCAGGAAGAAGCCCACCGTGTGGTCAATGGTAAAAAACGGGGCAGGTCTTTACCTAAGACCTTATCGTGCATATTAAATGAAAGAAATCAATTGGTCATACCACATAAAGCATTAACCAATATTGAATTATTTAAATATATTTCCTGTTTAAAAATACCATTTTTCCGCGGTGTGTTTATGAAAGACAGTTTACCAAAGAAAATGTGGCAAAATGAGACTGGAATTGTAAATTTGGATAATAATGAAGGGCCTGGCACCCATTGGGTTTGTTATAAGAAACTAAATAACAATGTATATTATTTTGATAGTTTCGGTAATTTGCCACCACCAAAAGAACTTCAAAATTATTTTAAATCTGCTAAAAACATATATTATAACTATAAAAGAGAACAACCTGATAATACTTCAATATGCGGCCATTTATGTTTGGAATTTCTAGCTAAAAGTATCAGTCACTATTGAGATGTCTTCCTATACGGTATCATTAACAGGAAAATCGTCCACTTTACGAAGTATCCTTTTTCCAGCGTTACGCTTGCAAAAAGGAAGGTTTTGGGAGGCGGCACTATTGGATTTTACAACTTACAACTCTATCCCCAATGTTACGGAAGGTAAAAATAACGTATTGCATTATTATAAGGGAAAGGATGCCAGTGGAAAATTTACAGACTTACAAGAGTGCAGGTTACCCACAGGTTCTTATGAAATTGATCATATAAATGAATTTTTGCAAACTAAAATGGGAAAAGACAATATAACATTAAAAGGTAATAATAATACGATGAAAGCTGAAATTACTTCCAAATATTATATAGATTTCACTCAACCAAACTCAATTGGTGATTTATTAGGATTTTCCAACGATGAGCCTGTTTTAGAACCAGATGTAACACATTCCGGTAAGAAAACAGTAACAATATTAAAAGTCAATAGTATAGACATAACTTGTAACATTATACAAGGTGCTTACAGGGATGGGGCTAACACCCACATCATACATACTTTTTACCCAAGTGTACCACCTGGATTTAAAATTGTTGAAAAGCCACAAAACCTGGTATATCTACCGTTGAACACCACTTTCATTTCAGACATCGTGTTGAGCGTATTGGATCAAGACGGTAACTTGGTAGACTTCAGAGAAGAGCCTATTACGATTAGATTACATTTAAAATCGACACTTTAATACAAAACCATGGGTTTAACATTTAAAAGCGAACAACCTACGGGAAACCGCATTAGTAGCTCTTCAGCTGTGGAGGAGTTAACACGCGAGAACATTCGTTTCTTAGAGAGAATTGGATTAAAATTAACCGAGTATGGATATACTGGATATAGCGCAGGGTCCAACATTCGACGAAACCCTATGGGAAAAAGAATATCACACCCACAACCCTTACACTTCATCGAAATTAAACAATAACGATGAAATTCGTATTCCCATACAAAATCAAGACATTTACACACTACCATGTGAAAGTTACTTGTATATTGAAGGACAAGTTACTAAAAAGGACGGTACTACTGTTGGTACAACAGTTCCATTTATAAATAATCCTATGGCTTTCCTATTTGATGAAATTAGATATGAAATATCAGGTGTAACAGTTGATTCCACTAAAAAAGTAGGTATTACGACAACTTTAAAAGGATTAACATCTATAACACCCAATGAAACCAATTTACTTAAACCTGCTGGATGGGTATTACCTACGATTGACACGATCACTCCAAATCCAAATGGATATTTTGATTTTCATATTCCATTACGTTTGCTGCTTGGTTTTGCTGAAGATTATAGGAAAATAATATTAAACGTTAAACAAGAATTAGTTTTGTTGAGATCTTCTAACGATAAAGACATTATTAAAGCTGCAGATGCTACTACAGATGCGACTTTAGAATGGAAATTAAAATTAGACAAAATTGTATGGAGAGTTCCACATGTTAAATTGGCTGACGAGCATAGAATGCTACTTTTAAGAAAATTAAAAGCCGATCGTGATATTGTTATTCCATTTAGAAGTTGGGAATTTCATGAGCATCCCAGTTTACCTACTACGGATCGACACACTTGGACTGTTAAAACATCGAATTATGTAGAACGAGCCAGGTATATTATATTTGGTTTACAAACAGGTAGAAGAGACGCCATTACTAAACATGCAGGACAATTTGATCATTGTGACTTGAAAAATATTAAAGTTTATTTAAATTCACAATTCTTTCCATACGACAATTTAAATGTGTCATTCACTAAGAAGAAATACAGTATATTGTACGATATGTACGCGAGATTCCAAAGTTCATATTACGGTAAAACAAATACACCTTTATTACCACCTGACACATATTTCGATGCCTACCCAATAGTTGTAATCGATTGTTCTAAACAAAATGAATCAGTAAAGTCTTCAAGTGTGGATATAAAAATAGAAATGGAATTCAACGATGCTATACCGGCTAATACAACTGCATACTGTTTAATTCTACATGATAAAATCGTAACATACACACCTTTAACTGGAATTGTTAAAAATGTATTGTAAGAACCGGTTTTGTTTCATTCCGCGAGTATAAAAGCAGAGCGTACAGACCGCTCCTCATCAGTTTGTTGCCTACTGTTGTATGGGTAGCATCGTATTCAATATGGCTTCTCCTAGTGGTACACCTGAAAATGTGGTAGATATTGAGAAGGAGATATCTGAGTTTTTAGATCCTCAAGGTCACCAGGAAGGAGGTGAACAAAACGTTTGCGGACAACTTCACGCCAGTAATAATGTTGAAGAAAAAGGTAAAAGAAGAAAGACTATACAAAAGAGAAAAAGGGATATTGAAGATAATATTTCTCCAAACATATTGAGTGATTTGCGAATATTTTACCCAATCTCTTCCAGTTTGGATAAAAGTGTTTTAATCGGTGTTATGAAATCTACAGATTATTCCCCTACTGTAATTTTAACTCATGGACCCAAAATGATTTTGTTTACGGACAGTGCTTGGGAATCGTTTATGAAACATTTGCATCTACTAGAATGCTATTTAAGTAGTAACATGTTTGGAAGAAAGACAAGAGTAGGACTTTTGGATTCAAATGTGGAAATTGATATCATTAAACAACGTGGTGATCATCAGCTACGGTTTAGAGACACAACAAGACATGATAACAAAATTCAACTTAATCGAGAGGAGTTTTTCATTTTAACTTGTGCTACTGAACCTATAACAAGATACTTGAGACAACTGGTGTTTTCAAGTTCGATTATTAAAGATTATCTGGAAGACACATTGGACAAACAACCGGACGCACCTATATTATACGGACCTGTGGATACTTCTATATTTAATAGAGTTCCTCATGAAGTACAAATGTGGAGACAATTGGAAAAGTACGCTCAACTACATAAGAAATCAGTAAAACAGGAAGAAGAGGAAGATGGAGGAGAAGAATCAAGTGTTAGTGATGAAAATGAAAATAAGGAAAATATAAAGATGGAAACTTAAATGACAATGGTTAGTTTTTAAAACAATAACCAACATTTTGTGGGGTTAGGCCTATTGGGGACGGTGCCCACGTTAAATATACACCAACGCGCCAACAACTGTACGGCCTGGTATAAAAGTAGTACCTACCGTGGTGTGGAAATCAGTTGACCTCCTGACTTCGTAATGAGCAGACGTGTGACCTTCAAAATGGACAAGGGAGAAGAACAACAAGTAAAGTCCAAGCCTGGTATTATTGAGTTTCAAGCGTTTCGTGGTAATGATGATAGATTCATTATAAAAGAACTTGTGTTTTTGGACATGAATACAAGTGTTCCTTATTCGTTTTTATTTAAACCACCATGTTCTTATTCGTCTTTAACTAGTAAAGCCGCTACTACCAACAGATGGATTTCAAAACACTTCCATCATATCGATTGGTATGATGGTTTTACAAGTTACACGGACTTGTATCACATTATGCATCACTTTTCAGACAAGTTTACCAATATTTACACAAAGGGGCTGGAAAAGAAAAGATGGATCGAAGGATTTACTCATGTTCCGGTTAATGATGTGGAATTGGATAAGAATTATCAATACATGCTGGAAACCATATGTATTTGTACAAAAAGCCCAGAACATGATAAAGATAGACATTGCGCTTTAAAAAATGCCTATAAACTCGCCTCTTACCTTCAAAGTGGGGAATTGGGGAGTGGTGGGGGTAACGGAGAGTATATAAGTGGGGAGCAGACAGGGACCTGGCATGAGTATTACTCGAGATTCCGAGACGACAACATCTCCGAGCAAGAAGACGATCTGTAACCTGACCATGGCATCTCACCAGTTCCTTCAGACTTTGGTCGAGCAGTTCAATGCTCACTCCAAGTCAACAATATTACCTGTAAAGAAGTGCTCGGAACTAAAAGACGAGAAGCACTACATAATCCATGCTATGAAGAAGATGGAGACTACAGTTGGGGAGGCCATCTGCTGCAGTCTCAGCGAGGCACCGTTTACTCCGGGGGATGAACCAAAGTTCCAGGTGTACCTGCCCAAGAGATTCGTCCATCTTCTACAAAACGAGGATCTTCGCTCTATTCAACCCGGGTGTCTATACCTGGTGTCCCACGGCTGCACGGGTAGCAATTCTACAGAGTTGACCATCCACATCGCTGACAAGCAGCAGTGTTAGATTTAAGTTTTAATGTTGTACATATGTTGTTGTTGTAATGTTTTATAAATAAACGAATCATAAAAGACAAAAAAATAAAAAAAAAACAAAAAATGCAACATATCAATATGTGACAGACTTCACGTATTGATATGTTGCATTTTTTTTTAAACTTCGCGGGTGACCTTGACCTTTGACCTTTGCATTTCACAACTACCCCCACTACCGTAATTACCCCCACTACCGCACTAGGATTCAAACCTGCTTGGATGCAAAGAACGGTCAGTCTGTTGCCAACTAGCAAACGATGAGCACCTTGTACGAGCTTTGCTTACAACGAGTTATAACTGACGCATCTTTATTCCAGACGGCTTTACGAGATAATATCCCTATAACAGTAAAGCAGGATATCGAGGAGTACAAGAAAGATAATAGAGGGTATTCGGGATACTCCTGGTATAGGTTCCAAGACGGGGAAAAGTTTTGTAGGCCTTGTGGCAATGCTGCCGTCAGAGACCTTCGACGGTTCGTACAGGAAGGTGGTAGAAAACAGTTTGGATTTCTAGCACCAATGTTTAGATTTGAAAACTACAAGGACACCTGTGCTATTTGTTCCATCCCTTTGTATCAATGGAAAAAGTTTAGAAGTGTTTAATTGCATCTTCCATACCCCCACCACCATCACCCCCACCACTTTTCCATGTACCTCCAAACGCTGTGCCTCGGCTTCATTTCTACTCCAGCAGCCAACCTAGCAACATCAGGATGTCCCTCAACGTTAGTTGCGCAAGTTACGAGGAGGTGAGCATCAAGACTCAGCAGGAGCTAAACGACTTATACAAGGAGTTGCAGCTGATGGTGGCACGAGGCTACCGTATAAATGTGCAAGTTTACGCTTGCAATATACGGAACACCCGGCAGTCAAAGGAAGAGCCTGGACACTCCTCGACGGCTTCCTCACCAGCGTCCATGAAGACCGAGCCAGACAACTTGGACTACTTCAGCTGACTAGCAGTTGTATTTCTTATCCTAACCATTGTAGAATATGTATATTTTTTCATTATATTAAAGAAGTAAAAGAGCAAAAACACCTATCTTGTTACTGACATATAAGCTCAGTAACAAGATAGGTTTTTTTAAAACACAATTTGGATGACCTTGAAACTTCCCCCTCCACTGCTTTGTTACCCCCACCACTTGACTATTGGTGTACATGGCACATCGCAATTGGAAACCTCATTCCATCTTCAACAGCCACACCGACAACATCAACAATGGCAAACCTACCAACAGATGAAAGATGTCCTCACGCATGTTGTGACTTCGTCCACGAGTTGGAGAAGAGGATGCAGGAGAGGGCGATAAGAAGAAAACAGATCCACTCAGAAAATATCATGATAGTCAACGGCTATCTTTTATTGTTCGGCCTTATTATGGTTGTACTTTTCATACTGTACGGCATAGTCACATGTGTCGGCAAGGTTGCAGAAGAAAACGCTCGCCACCATCAATTGGAAAGTTTCAATGTTACTTTGTAAGTTTTCCTTTTTTTTTAAAACTCCGTTTGGATGACCTTGAAAATTCCCCCACTACTCCACCACACCCCCCACCACTTCACCATGTTCCTGCATGAGCATCACATCAACCGTCATTCCTTGTCCGACAAGCAACCATGGCAGACAACAACACCATCAGCCAAGCTGACTCCACTACTGATGTCGGTACAAGTACGGGTTGGACACTGTCGATCGATAGTGTACACTATTTGGAGTCAATTTGCGAACGTATGAAGGAAATACTGCGGGACAACCCTGGGATCATAATACAAATGAATTTAAATTATGATTGGTCCCAAGTTAGAATGCAAGGGGACGACAACAACGGTCAACAATCTCCACAATATTCGCCCATGTCCCCGATCTATCCTTACGGCGAGTCTGACGTCGATGAAGATGAGGCTGATGAAGATGCAGGGGACAACGAGGCTGAAGAGGAGTAAGCTTCATTCCTTTTTTTTAAAACCTAAATTGAATGACCTTGAGAATTCCCCCTCCAGAATTTCCTTTTTTAAAACCCAAATTAAATGACCTTGAAAATACCCCCTCCACGTACTTTTGGTTTACCCCCTCTACTTTTCAATACTGTTACCACAGTCTGTAGCTCACATCATTCCTTGCTTAGCTATCATGGCGGACAGCACTCTTTCTCGAGTTGACTCCACTACGGATGAAGAATGGCCATTTTCCTGGAATGTTCATCTGCAAGACTCGGCAGAAGTGGATATGTTGCATGAGAAATTGGTGTATGTATTAAACGAAAACCCCAACATTGAATGTAGAATGACTATGGATTTCGATGCGACAGGGGTCCACACTCAACCTTCCACTTCCAGCCAGCCTGAACCTCAGCTACAGCCGAAGAACTTTACACATCTTTACACTCCAATACGGCCGGAGGATGTGGTTATCAGCGAGGCAGACTCTACTACAAGTTATATTGAACCAACGAATTGGAAGCTTGTTGTTGACACCTTACACAAGGTCGACTTAGTATGTGACAAATTAAAGGAATTGATGATGCAAGATCCTGGTCTTCGTTTTAATATTGATTTGTTTTTCATCTGGGGAGCACCTGCACGGGGCTCTTCGTCTGACAGCTCTCTAAGTACAACGGATGAGGAGGAGGAGGAGGAGGACGACTAGTTATCTTTTTTAAAACTCCGTTTGGATGGCCTTGACCTTTCCCCCTCCACCGAGTTTATTTAAGGTGCACTCTCAATGACTGCAGCATCATTTCATCGCGCACCTTCACCACAGCAACATGGAGAGTCAACTCAACTACTGTTGCGAACGGAAATGTTTTTCATGGCCGAATGACATTGATGTTGCGGATGGCCTGGCGTGTAGAAAATGTGAAGCTTTTGGTCAATGCATGTGTAAGTGCAAGTCTTGGAAGAAGCCGAAACCGGAGTTGAAGACATTCCATGTGTACCAGATGAGAGGGCATAAGTACACTTGTTGCCCTGAACGTTGCATTGAATTCACATTAAAACAGCTAACTGGCTGCAAATTGTGCAACAATCATTTTGCAGGTTTTTGCAAACATTATTTAGGAGCCTGTCAGTACAGATCAACTTGGCATACAGAAGCACTCACTATCAATGAAATCGCTATAGATACACAAGAGTAGTCTTTCTACTCTTTTCTTTTTTTAAAACTCCATTTGGATGACCTTGACCTTTCCCCCTCCACTCACCTTAGTTTATATAAGCTCCATTCCCGCTGACCACGGCATCACTTCATCTTGCTCCCTCGCCGAAGCAACATCAAGTATGGAAACTAAGCGTGTCTCATGTTGCGAGCATAAGTGTTTAGAGATACAAGGCGTCATCCATTGTGCAAAGAAGCTTTGGGAGGAAGAGACAGGGACAACCTATTGCTGCGAGGGCAAGTGTTTCCTACTACCAAGATGGCAAGTGGACGGGCTGGCCTGCCGGCAATGTGAATGCTTCGGATGTTGCAGGTGTAGATGCAAGAACCAACAGCTGCCACCACCGGTACTACAAACTTTCAAAATCTACAAATCCAACTACTTTTACACTTGTTGTCCGCAGCGGTGTATTAAATTTCACTTCTCCAATCTTACCAATTGTCGGAAATGCTACGGACAACCTGATGGGTGGTGCACCTGTTTTCTGGACTCCTGCCGCTACAGATCGGATTGGTTTACAGATCCATTAGAGGTTGATGAGGTCGCCCAGGAAGCACAAGAGTAGTCTTTCTACTCTTCAACTTTTTTAAAACTCCATTTGGATGACCTTGAGATTTCCCCCTCCACTTCCCCATATACCTAGAGTACACAGAGCCTGATAGTCAGTCACTCGGTGGCTGTCGTGGGGTGCGCATCGGTGTCGGCGCTCCGTTGTTAGGTTTTTCAAGGTCACAGTAATATCAAATTGTTGGTGTTGTGCTGGTTCAAGGTCACCTGAGGGATAACCGATTGCCCATTTAGGCAGGGTCATGTCAGAAACTCGAGTTTAACTTGGCACTTTTGCCGTTTCTCGTCGAAAATTCGCTCCAAGTGGTCAAGGTCACGGGGACTCTGACTGAAACTCGGAGCGTAGTGCGAGAAACGGCAAAAGTGCCAAAAAATTTTAAGTTTCGGCGTGACCTTGACCTCAGTGGCGTCGGTGACGTCATTTTGATGACGTAAGGGGTGATGACGTCATCAGCACGTCATTTCTGTGACGTCATGGGTGTGACGTCATAGAAATGACGTCATTAGTGATGACGTCATCGATGACGCAATCGATGACGTCATCGATGACGTCATCGGTGAGGTCATTGACCTCGATGACGTCATCCCTCAGGTGACCTTGAACTGGGCCAGCACCAACAATTTGACACTACTACTGATTTATTATTTGTTTCTTTTTACAGTATGGGCAAATATTTTTACATAGTATAGTTTATTTTTTTATTTTTAAAGGGAGTTTCGGCCACAACGAATCAATTGTTGTCCCGTGACCCTAAAATGCGGTTTCTGTCAATGAGTCCTTCATAGTAGGCCTAGCTATGTTGTCTTAATCAGCATTTTTGGTAGTAACTTAAATAGAAAAAATAAAAAATTACTAAGAACAGTAAAAATAAATCAACAGATTACTTTTCAATATGTGGTTCATATAAGTTTATACCCAAGTACAGCACCCTCAGGCCTGGTGAACGTGCTCGTCGTGGGGGCTAGTGAGCGGAGCGAATGAGCTTGTCTTTAAAAGGAAACTGACATTGCATAATTTTACTGAGCAAAAGATCGGTCCGTAGACAATGATGTTAATTAAATCATAAATAAACATTGCAATTAAATTAGAACGGATTGAATATTAATAAATAAAACAAATGGACACAAGTATTAGCATATAAAATAAATCTACATAACATGTCGAGATTTTAATTAATTGACAACCGTTAAACTATAATTAATTAACGTAACTATTACCCTCCGTTGGTTCGATTTGATGAAAACAATGTTTGTTCACACGTGTAGTGCTGAATGTCGATTTATGTAAACACTGAACTTGTTTTTCATTGGGTGATTTTTATTCAATTCCAATTGTTATGTTTTAGGCCTATTTGTAAATTAGACGCATAAATATATACCGGTAAGTTTTTTCTATTGCTGAAAAAAGTGAGACAAACATTTTAAATTTTTACCAATTATAAGTTTGATTATAAACTTAAATCAGTTGATAGTTCAAATTAATTAAAGTACCAGGGGGACCGCCCTTAAGCTCGGTAAAATTATTACTTTCGTTCTATTTCATATGTTGAAAGCTCGTTCGCTTCGCTCACTCGCCAGGCCGAAGGGTACTGCACTTTGGTATAGTTTTCCTTTAAAGATATAACACATTGGTTTTATCTACAGTTATCAGCTGCTATTTGTTCAATTTAAAAACCTATAAGGATAACATGGGAACTTTGAAGGGCTCTACCGCGAAAATCTGATTTTCCCAACTATGGGACCAACGCCAATCGATTCCTTGTGGCCAAAACTCCCATAATCAACAAAAAAAAATAATAAAATCCTTAAAGCGAAAAAAGTTTGAACATACAAACGGAGATTGTTTTAGAGTATAGTACCAAGGAGACCGAGCTTAAGCTCGGTAAAATTATTACTTTCATTCTCACACAAAGCTCGTTCGCTCCGCTCACTCGCCCTGTTCCATTTTAAAGACAAGCTCGTTCGCTTCGCTCACTCGCCAATAAGACGGGTGCTGCACTTTGGTATAATTTTCTTAAACTACAGGTTAAATATTTAAAACATTGGTTTATATCTACAATTATCAACTGATTTTTGTTCAATTAATAAAAACTCCATAAGGATAACATGGAAACCTTGAAGTTCTCTAGTGCGAAAACCGGATTTTTCCCAGCTATGGAACCATCTCCAATAGATTTCTGGTGGCCAAATCCCCCATATTCAATAAAAAATCCTTGGAGCGAAAAAAAACTTTGCCCGTACAAACAGAGCTTGTTTTAGAGTATAAATAAGAATACAAATAACATGTTTTTATTTGACTTAGGAACGCCATATGTTTTACGTCACCTCTACAACGCACTGCGTATAAGCTAGCATTGCTGCGGGGGACATGAAACGTCATCAGCAAATAAACGCGAATGGCCCTCGCATCCGGTGGTGTGTCTGAACATTACCGGATGCGGTAAAGCGGAGGGAAATTTATTGGGCTCTGTTTTCCAAATGGAAGTTTGAATTTTTATTAGTCATCAGATCTTTGAGTACACATAGGATGAAAGCGCGATAAATAAGATTGAATGTTCTATTAAGAGAGCCTATAATTTAATTTAAGATATACAAAAAGGACATTATATTTTTTATTAAGTTATTGAAAGTATGTATTGTATACGTGATTTAAAGGACATTCGTGTCCATTTGAATTTTTTCAAATTAAAACAACAATAGTTATAGTTAACGGCTAATAAACATAAAACCCTTTGTAACGAGTGTTTGGATGGTCATGAGTGGAGTATAAACGAAGTTTGCTCGTTGTACAAGTCAATTTAAAGCACACGCCGTGTCTTGAAACAGCACAAAACGTTAATACTTCGTGGACTAGACTAAATTTGATCTCATAATCTTATTCAGTTGTTAATGATTAGCTCCTCCAACTTGTGCTAAAAATCCTGCTGATGCCGTATTAACACTGCCAGTGACGTTGCAACTTTAACCTAGAAGATAGGCTATAATGTAAATTTTCATAACTGATATACTGAACATAGAGTAATGCACTCTCGTTCATCCAACTCCTCTTCATCGGAATTCATTATCTGGATATTATTACAATTTTTATTCTTACAAAAATAATTTATTCGTTTTAGTGGCTTCAATATCCATTAAATACTTTCCATAACTGCTCCTAAAAATTCAAGGAAGGCAAATTAAAAAATTCATCCCCTATCAATAACTAGTACCAGGTGTAACGTTCTCCTTTCCATTTCGTTTTAATTTAAATTAAACTGATAAATCGACTGTAGGCTACTTTAAATATTGTCCTCTTTTCTCAGGGTCGTTAGCGGGTAATTTGGTGGGACAGCGTTGAGGTTCTAGGCTAAACAAGAAAGCACACTTTGAGTCTAAATTCACAAGTTTATTACAATGGAAATATATTGTTGTGCACAGTTTATAAAATAGAACAAATTACAGTCATCAAATTAAACCACCGATGATTAACTTTCACTATCTATTTGAAAAGTTCCACGAACTAAAACTGAATTAACTTTTAATAATCGCCACAGAAAACTACTTATACCACCGGCATTATCCGAAACCATGCATCGAGAACAAGAACGAGAAGCGAGCTCTTCTCTCCACAAGGTATCGCGTAGGAAAATTTGGCAGGCGTACTCTCAAATTAATTATTTTTGTATCTGTATAAGAAATTTAGTTTATGTATTTGTTTAAATATAATTATTATTTATTTATTTTATCTTGAGAAATTAATCTTTGTCTAAATAATCATTTAAATAATTTTCCTTGAATTATTTATAACGAACTACTTTTTCAGCCATCTTTCCATTTCTCCCGTCACTAGTGTGACGTCGGATCATTTCCCGCCCATGTCGGATTTTTTTTTTTTTAGTGGCCAATAAGTTTCTTCAGCTTGACGTTGACTATAGATATACTCATTTAATTGTTTATTTATTTAATTGTTTATTTATTTTAATCTGCCATTTTCCGTTCGTTATTTTGTACGCTATTGTTATTTTAAATTAAATATTTTATTATAAATTTTGATACCGTTACAGAAACCCCCCTAATTCAATGATTTATAACTTCTGTTATGAAGCAGTGAATTACCACCTTTTGTGTATATGCGTTTTATCAAAATTTATAATTAAAATTAATTTTATTATTATTATTTTATTTTATTTTATTTTTTATTAATCATCAGTAGCTTTACAATTAATTTCCTTTCCTTTTATACAATTTTATTACTAAAGTAAGCTAAACATCCTTAGCAAACATACAATCACACTACAAATAAAGACAACATGAAATTCAAATTACGTACAATTACACTACAAATAAAGAAAACACAAAATTCATATTGATTCTAACATTTTCTTAAATATAATGAATAACAAAATTGTTCTACAACTTCTTGATATATGGTCTTGTATTAAGGTAAGGAATGTACCCTCAAATAAAGAGACCTATTTAAAACGACTTAGACTTTCTCAACTACTAAAACTTGTTCAAGAAATTTTTTAAGTTGAGTTACATTATATGTACCAATTAAATTGCCATTGTTAGGATCCTTTAATACATATGCATTATTCATTTTAATATCTACTATAACATAAGGTCCTTCAAATAAAAGAAAAAATTTCTTTATTTTCCCTAATGTTTTATTTGATAGATAATGAGTCTTTACCAAAACTTTTTCACCAATTTGGTAAGATACAGGTTTAATTCTTTTGTCATATTGTTCTTTTCTTTTTTCGGCTTTACTTTGTAAGTTTCTTTTTACTATTTCTATTGTTTTTCTATGGTCAAATTTATTTTCATTTGGAAATTTAATAATTGAGTTAATAAAACCATTGTTTCTTTTACCAAAAACTACTTCGTAAGGAATTTGTTCTGTAGTTCCATGAACAGCATTGTTAAGACAATTTTCAATAAAGTCTAATGTATTTGGCCACTTCGTATGCTTATCATAACAATAAGTTCTAATCATACGATTAACCTCTTTATTTACCCTCTCTGTTGGATTACTGGCAGGGTGATAAACTGATGAATGTATGGGTCTTATTTGGTAATGTCCAAGGGTGTCATACCATTTATTACTAGTAAACTGTGTTCCATGATCACTTAAGATATTTTCAATCGGATTTACAAACTTCAAAAAATCATCTGTTATTTTTGTTAACAATATTTTACTGTTTGCATTTTTTATTGGATACAGTTTAACAAATTTAGAAAAAACATCAATTACAACAAAAATATACTTCACTCCTCCTCTACCAGTTGGTAACTCCCCTATCAAATCTACAGCCACTAACTCTCCTACTTTAGTTGGTACAATAGGTGTTAATTGCCCTATTTGTTTAATATTTGCATGTTTGGTCTTTTGACATAAAATACATTTTTTAAGTAGATTTTTTATGGATTTCTCCATATTTCTGAAAACACAGTATTCTTTAAGAATTAAAAATATCTTTCCACCCCCCATATGGCCAAATTTAAGGTGAGTGAATTCCACTAATCGTTTAACTATTTGTTCTGGAATGCAAATACGATATTTTTCCTCATCTACGGACTTCCTCTTAAATAATACATCATTATGAATTCTATAGAGGTCCCTAATTTTCTTATTTTCTTCCGATGGGTCATTTATTCTGTTCATTATTTCCCTACAATGTTCATCTAACTGTTGACTATCCGCCATATTTCTAAAAATAAGATTACCTTCTGACTCAACAAAACCATAATTATTTTTTGAACTAAGTACTTTAATAGTATATTTTTCTACAGGACTTTCATAGTTATTTTCTGTCACTCGTGACAGCACATCTGCTGGTACATTCTCCTTGCCCTTTACATATTCAATTGTTAGGTTGTACTCCTGTAGTATCAAACTCCATCTTAATAACCTTCCATGGGTTAGTTTACATGTCTTCAAAAAAGATAATGCCCTATGATCCGATCTTATTATTATTTCTTTGTGCCCTATGATAAATGACCTAAATTTTTTACAGGCAAATACTACTGCTAGTAATTCCTTTTCAGTTACTGTATAAGATTGTTCTGAGCTTAAAAGTGTTCTACTTGCAAATGAGACTACTCCCTCATTGCCTTCTTCATCTATTTGATACAATATGGCTGAAACACTAATATCAGATGCATCTGTGCTTATAAAGAATGGTCGATTAAAATTAGGATGTTTTAACATTACTGATTCCAAAAATTTATTTTTTATTTCTTGAAAAGTGTTTCTTTGTTCGTCTCCCCAAACCCATTTATTTTTTGAACTCATAATATTGCTAAACTTACTTGATAGGCCACTATGATTTTGTTGAAATTTTCTATAGTAATTGCATAGGCCTAAAAAAGCCTGTAACTCTTTTAAATTCTTAGGTTCTCTATAGTTCGTAATTTTTTCTACTTTCTCTGGATCCATCGCTATTCCTTCATCACTAATTATATGACCCAAAAATTTAATTTCTTTCTTAAAAAACTCTGACTTTCTCAGTTTAATAGTTACACCAAATTCTGCTAGCCTATTCAGGACTTTATCTATGTGACTTAAATGTTCCTCTAATGTTTTTGAAGTTATTAGAATGTCATCTACATAATAGGTTACAAACTCTGAAAATCCCTGAGTAAATATTTTATCCATTGCTTTAGTAAATAAAGCCGTACTGACACATAAACCAAACGGTAAACGTTTAAATTGATAATTTTTTCCACCAAACGTAAAAGCAACATACTTTCTAGAATCTACATCAAGCATAATTTGGAAAAACCCTTGTGTCAAGTCTAATGCAGTAAAATATTTAACTCCCATAAACTTCTGAAATATATCCTCAGTTTTTTCTGTACTTTGACAATCATTTATCAAATAGGTATTTAATTTTCTACTATCAAGACACAATCGGATTGATAGATCTTTTTTCACTACACAAACTAATGGATTAGAGTAAGGGCTACTTGATTCTTCAATAATATCTGCACACTTCATTTTTTCTAGCTCAGTCTCTACTTCTTTTCTCTTACTAAATGGTACAGGATAAGGTTTACCAATATAGGGTTTTGTTTCTTTCATATTCAATTTGGCTGAATAGCCTTTTATACAACCTGGAGTTTCAGAAAAAATATTCTTATGCTTTAATAATATACTTTCTAACTTTTTAAGGTCATCATTACTTAATGCATGGTTTAAAGTTTTAATTTCATTTATTTTGGTGTTTATTTGTTCCTCAATATTCTGTATCTGAGCTTCTGAGTTATTTACTTTACCGTTGCTTTCATAAAACCCCTTTAAATTACTTATGGCATTCTCACATTCATTTGGATTGTCATAAAAATTTACCTTATGAATTTTTATTAGGTTAATCGAACCTACTTGATGTTCGGTTTCTGTCAAAAACTGAATATTTAATCTTTCACTAATCCTATCATACTTTAATGACATCCGCTTTGCTTCAAAATCAATTATTGCTTCATATTGCTTTAAAAAATCACAACCTAGAATTATGTCAGTATTTATACCTTTAATTACTAAAAATGTAGTTGGAAATATACATTGTTGTACCTCAAGATTCAATTGTACTTGTTTTTCTACTTTCTTAGATCTTACACCTGTTACTCCTATTATAGACAGATTACTAACTGGTAATTCTGGTATTTGTTCTTTAGAATAGTCTTTTATCTCATTATATATTTGTTCTGTTATTATGGTAGCTTGTGAACCACTATCTACAATACATTTATGCATCCTACCATTTATATTTAATTCAATTTCTGGTAGTTTTTCATTTGTTGATTTCATGAGTTTATCATTAAAATTGTCCTCATTATACAATTCTTCATTAAAATTCTCTCCAAACTTTACTTTACTCTGGTTGCTTTTCATTACATTAGGGCCTACCTCACTTATGAACTTTTCTGTAAATTTCCTACACTTTTCATACAACAATCTAAGTCCATCTTTATTCAAATGAATTAAATCCACTCTACTTCGCTTATTAAAATATATAGTAGGTTCATATAACTTTATATTACAATTACTTTCATGAAATGCATCAATAAACTCTTCCTCAATGCCCATTACTCTAACATTATTGTTATTGTCAAGACTCCTTAAAAATTTATTAAACTTATTTAACTTACTAAAATGCCATGAATCTCTAAGTGATATTTGAGGTATCGGGGGCAAAGTGCAAATAATTATTAGCCTATCCTCCTCATTTAATATTTCCATTAGTTGTTTCATATTATTTATCATGTCTCCTACTCTGTATTTTCTCAAAAGGTCATTGCACCCTATCATTATTACAACTTTACTGTGTAACTTGTCTTTATTTAATATTATGTTATCCCTTAGTTGGTTTATTGTCTGTCCCCCTCTACAAAATCCAATAGAACTTTTATTATTTCCGGACACGATTTCTCTTTCTTTATTTAAAAAATTTTCTGCTAATCTACACATTTGACTATCTCCTAATAACTGAAAATTATTAATATCTGCCCCAAAAATTGAAGATTCTACACTATTGGTCGTGTCCGGTACATTATCTCAGCTATCATTTTCTCTATCTCTATGATTGTTGTTGTGATAATTTCCCCTAGGACTTGGTCTATTCCCTCTACCTCGACCTCTAAATCCATCACTATCATAACTATAGGTTACATTATTCACCCTGGCTGATGGTGTATCATTTGATCTGTTTCGGTTACCGGTACTGTCATTTTGATATGATCTATTATAGGGTCTACCCCTTCCATTCTCAAATTCTTGTCTAGGCCTATCATCCCTATTGAAAAAAGAGTTTCGATGATTTTCCCTACCATATTCTAGTTTTGTTTTGTTAGCACTGCTATTAAAATCAGTATGTAAATTCTTAGTTTCATGATTATTCATGTCATTTAGATCTGTTAGTACTCTTTCAAGATCATCTAGATCGGTTATATTTCCATGGACAACAAGGGCGCTCCCTAAATGTTTAGGTAAATGTCTTACAATGAATTTAAGAAAGGTGTTCATGTCTATTTTAGCATCTAGATATGTTGATTTGATATAATAGTCCTTTACATAATCAACTAAATCATCTTTGTTGGGATTGAAATTACCCTTGCCCATTAATTTATTTTCAAATTCTTTCTGTGCGAAAACCCCCCAATACTTTTTCTTAAAGGAAACTTCAAATTGTTCAAAATTGTCCCACTTAATTAAACTTTGTCTCATCCAATCGTTAGCTTCACCCCTGGTGTGTTTCAAAATTTGCAAAACTTTAATATGCCATGGGTCATTACTTAGCTCTACGTATTTTGATGCAAATTTCAAAAAATACATAGGGTGATTTCCCTTTGTTGGTTCAAAGTCTATTAAATATAGTTCGGCTCTAGAATCGGATACTATGTTTAAGGGAAGGCCTGCTACTTTACTCTCTGAATTTACATTCAACCCTACCTGGTTTTCCTTCAACTTAACATTAATATTTTGAACTTCACTAATCAGCCTATTAGTAATCTGATTGCATCTATCATTTACATTTCTGTCAAAAGTTAGGTTAGATTCTTTAATTTGCTCTGCCATATTTCTCAGGTCATCAAGAACTTTATTTTCATGTGTACTGATTTTACTTGCTAGTTCTGTTACTCTACTGTTAGTTTTATCCTGATATGCAATCAGTTCACTGTTATGCAAATCGAATCTAGCTAAAACATCACTCTTAAAATTTAGTAGTTCTTTAACTGTTTCGTCCCTACGTTTAATACATTCGTTTTTAACTACACTAATTTCCCTATCCATTTTATTGTTGCTTTCAGACATTTGATCATTAATTTCACAAGACAATTTGGAAACGATACTTTTACAGGATTTAATTTCCTCATCAACATTTGTTTTCATCTGTTGGGTTTGTTCATTTAATTCAGCTTGTAGATCAAGACTAATTTTCTTAGTTTCCTGATTAAACTCTTCCCTACTTACTTTACTATCTAAACATTTCTCTAATTTTTCCATTCTAGCCTCCAATCTAGCATTACTACTACTTATATTTTCCTTAAATTCCCTAACTTCTGTTTTCACATTAGCTACTTCATCACTCAACTTACTAACTTTACTATCAATACATTTCATACCCTTACTTAATTCTAACAATATGTTCATGATATCATCCTCTCTACTTACTCTTATGTCAGTCCTAGAGTTAATGTCCTCTGCAGGATCCAAGTTCACTAGTTTGTCCGACTCCGAAGTCTTCAGGGATGTGTCGCGCTGTTCACCGCTGTCCATTTGATGTCCTTGCTCCGGATGCTGTGGTCCTTCAGTTTCCGACGTCGCCATGGATAGGTCTAGCTGATTGTTATTGTTCATTTGATGTCCTTGCTCTTTATTCCGTAGTTCTTCAGTTTCCAAAGTCGCCAAGGATAGGTCTAGTTGATCGTTATTGTTCATTTGATGTCCTTGCTCTTTATTCCGTAGTTCTTCAGTTTCCGAAGTCGCCAAGGATAGGTCTAGTTGATCGTTATTGTTCATTTGATGTCCTTGCTCTTTATTCCGTAGTTCTTCAGTTTCCGAAGTCGCCAAGGATAGGTCTAGATGATCGTTAATGTTCCTTATTTGTAGGCCTAGGCCTTGGTCTGAATTCTGATTTACTCCAATTATATTGAAAACGTCCTCTTGTGTCAAACATTCAGGTATTGTAATATCCATTGTCACTTCACTTTCTAAATCAGAGTCTAACTTGCACGTTTTGTTACATTTTAGGCCTATTCTACCCCTAGCTGTCCCACGTTCGCGGCGCCAATTTGTAACGTTCTCCTTTCCATTTCGTTTTAATTTAAATTAAACTGATAAATCGACTGTAGGCTACTTTAAATATTGTCCTCTTTTCTCAGGGTCGTTAGCGGGTAATTTGGTGGGACAGCGTTGAGGTTCTAGGCTAAACAAGAAAGCACACTTTGAGTCTAAATTCACAAGTTTATTACAATGGAAATATATTGTTGTGCACAGTTTATAAAATAGAACAAATTACAGTCATCAAATTAAACCACCGATGATTAACTTTCACTATCTATTTGAAAAGTTCCACGAACTAAAACTGAATTAACTTTTAATAATCGCCACAGAAAACTACTTATACCACCGGCATTATCCGAAACCATGCATCGAGAACAAGAACGAGAAGCGAGCTCTTCTCTCCACAAGGTATCGCGTAGGAAAATTTGGCAGGCGTACTCTCAAATTAATTATTTTTGTATCTGTATAAGAAATTTAGTTTATGTATTTGTTTAAATATAATTATTATTTATTTATTTTATCTTGAGAAATTAATCTTTGTCTAAATAATCATTTAAATAATTTTCCTTGAATTATTTATAACGAACTACTTTTTCAGCCATCTTTCCATTTCTCCCGTCACTAGTGTGACGTCGGATCATTTCCCGCCCATGTCGGATTTTTTTTTTTTTAGTGGCCAATAAGTTTCTTCAGCTTGACGTTGACTATAGATATACTCATTTAATTGTTTATTTATTTAATTGTTTATTTATTTTAATCTGCCATTTTCCGTTCGTTATTTTGTACGCTATTGTTATTTTAAATTAAATATTTTATTATAAATTTTGATACCGTTACACAGGTTAACCGAGTGTTGCTCGTTGTTTTTAATTAAGTTTTGATATAGTTTTATATGGTAATAAATTTATTAAATTTCCACTAAAAACCAACTATACCTATTCACAGTTAACAGCTTAAAAAAAACCTACTTAATATTAATGTTTCTTTATTTTTGTAGACCATTTGTTGTTATTACGTTACCAAAATAGCAACCCTTAAGACGAGTGTTAAAAATTATTATTTTTAAACTTAAATTCAGACCAAATTCGATTTTTCCTGGGATTGAGGCTGTTTTTAAACTTATTTTTGGGCCAAAACATTCTTAAATGGAAAGTTTAAGCAAAACTACCTGCTACATTTTGAGAAGAGGGAACACACATCCCTTCAGACAGTGCTCATATTATAGTATAGGATTGCTTCTAAACAATTACAAGTAAGGGCAGATCATTGTAATTCAGGTTAATATTGTTGAACCAACTGAAGTAGGTTGTTTATAACAATAACACATTTGCATTGTAACATTCATGAGTACCTCAAACTCACCGCAAGATATTGTGATGTCAGACCATCTGTTTAATATGACGTCATACAGAGGGTGAGAAATACAATGTATTCTCCTATGTGTCATGCATTAATATTATAATGTACTAATATGCTAAGTGTAACATCACTTACCTCTTTTACAGCACATGAAGCTTAAAATAAAATTAGTATCAGTGAACAATTAGTTTTTTACATAACCAAATCAGTTCAAGTATTTCTATTTGCATAAATTAAAGAAAATTGTTTCGTCAAGACAGAGGCGATGAGTTCAACAAAAAATTGATCTGAAATCATATACATTCCTTACTTATCTGGATTGAAATAAAAATATTGGTAATTTCCTAGCAAATTTGGTAAGGTTTTTAGAAAAATATTTATTTCATTTTATTTTTTGGGTCTTATTCCTCTTTTATAGTACAGTAATTTTATAATATTTGAAAAAAAGTTCAATAAAAAAAGAGATGAGACTTTTTGTGTTACAATGTTATGTTGACTGGTGCACTTGATTCCATAAAAGATTTAGGATTCATCCGACATTAGGTTTTGCTGTAAATTATTTGCTTGGCTCTTTCTACAGTATGTTCATGTTGTTTTTGGTCTTTTAAGGGGCAAATTTGAAACAATATTGCTATGTGAGAAAGACATAGGCAATAATTGAACCTAAAATACTTTATGCAAACTATAAACTGATTTTAGATTAGTAATAATATGAAGTGATGGAGTAATATAATTTTGTCCTTTTCAAAACATTTTAGCCTTAACATAAATAATTTATGAGGCATTTCAATGAAAAAGTCCTTTATGGAAAACAGAACTAATTCTACAGAGTTCCAACAATTCCAACAATCATCTTAAAAACAGAGTTATGCACAATGCATAGGTCTACTAACATAAGTGAAAAATCTGGTAAGTTGTAAAACTTGGAATTAGCTGTGAGGACATAAACTGTAACAATGCTGGGAAGTCTTCACTTAGATCCTGGAAGCTGTATAAGCATCACCTATAAAGTGAGGAACGTACTTAATAAAAAGTTAACCTACAGTGGAATTAAAAGTACTCATACAGTAGGGGTAAGTGCTGTACTGAAATAAATTCTAGAAGTTTCTAACAACAATTAAATGTTCGTTATGTTTTTTATGGCATTAGTTAGAGTAAATTGTATGACATCTTGCTCAGATCAAAGTAAAAGCAGGACTAGCCCAAATGCATTTTATTGTTTTAATTTGTAATTTATTTAAATGTCATTGAGCAATCTATTACATTAGGAATGATAAAAAAATTAAAGCTAAACGCAATGGCGAAAAGCTACTAAACAAGCCAAAGTAAAAAAATGTATAAGCCATTTACAAAGGAATTTCTGGTACTCTATGTTATAAAAGTGTATTTAAATAAACGGTATCAGTTAACTGACACATACTTTCTCCCAACAATATAAAAAAGATGTTAAAAGCTTCAAACATAAATATCTTGATGACTCAGTCGGATAGCTACCAGCTGAGCAGCGCGAGTTTGACCCTACGCGCGTCTGTGACTTTTAACAACGTACTGCGTTTACCGCTAAACGAAAAATTGAATTTTCTCCGCAACCACTTGACATAGAGCAAAAATTTTAAATACTGGATTATTTAGTTTTTTGAGCTTGATTTAATGGTGATGAGTAAAATTTATTTCAAAATAACAGCTGTTTTGAAAATCCAAAAAATTGATTTTTGAAACACTTATTACGCCATAACTTTTGAACGAGCATTTTCTCGGAGATACGGGTGGTGTCATTTTATTCACCATTTTAAGCCTAATAAATCACAAAATTTTAATCAAAATCGTTAGAGCCGTGTTTGAGAAATTTGGATTTTTAACGATTTTTGAGGGTTTTTGGGGGTAAAATACCCTTAAAAATCAAAAATTCAAGAAAATGAAAAAAAGCCTGGAATTATCGTGCGTTTGGACCTACATACAGAATTTCACAAAAATTGGACCATTAGGGCATCCTCTAGCTCTGTTTACATCCTGACACACACACACACACACACACACACACACACACACACACACACACACACACACACACACACACACACACACACACACACACACACACACACACACACACACACACACACACACACACACACACACACACACACACACACACACACACACACACACACACACACACACACATCACTCGGAAACCACTTTTTTGGACTCAAAGGGCACCAAAACGGATAAATTTACCAACAACTCAAATTTTAAAATTTTGACCAAACCAATACTTTCTCAATATATACATTTATAGGGGGAAAGGGGGCTCCAAAATGGATATATACATCATCAAACTAATGCGAAGTGTTTTACGAAAACAATACTTTCTCCATATACTATGGTATAGGGGGAGAAAGTAAAATTTAATTCACAGCTTTGTATTTAGAACCTAAAGGACTTAAAGAATTTCACGTGCTCTCAAAAACTTTTTATTTTGAAAAAAAAAAATATTAAAACAGATCTGAAAAAGTAGGAGATGAAGGAAGACTCTGCTCCCTGAAATGTTGTTGAACCAAAAATAATTGAAGTAATGTAACTATATACTTACATTTATTCATCCTACAACTAAAAATCTAATTGGGAGAGTTCTGTAAATAAAATTTATTACAACAATCAATATTTAACCTGAGTTTGCTAATAGGAATGTTTTTATCAAGGAATCAATAAAAACATGACTGCTGTTCAACAACATAACATATATTTATTTTCATAAGAATTTTATAAGTATGGGTATAGTAATACGCAAATGGTTGAGCCTTTTAATGTCCTACTAAACTTTGCTTTTACATAAAAAAAGTTGGGAAACTCACCTCACAAAATACAACCCCCCCTAAAGTCCTGTATTTAAGGAAACTTGAGCAATGAATGTTACAGTGATTCAACTTTTAAAAGAGTTTTCACTTAAATCTTCAGAGAACCATAAAAAGTTTGAAGTTTTCTTTTAGGACGTCTCAGCACCATTGTTCCAACTTGAAGACTCTCTCCGAATCCTTCCTCCTATTTAACACACTGATGTTTTATGGCAAGTTTGTTTTCATTACCACCAAAGCTTCTTTTTTGCAATAATAAATTGATTTCCAGCTAAGCATTCTTATAGACAATAGACAATAGACAAATATCTTTATTCAATCATACATAAAAATGTACAAGAATGCGTCAAGTTTTTACAAATATTTTTTAGCCTGCTCTCAATCCACCTTTACTTTCCACTCAAATCAAACATTATACAACTTAAGGAGTATTATTCTTATAAAAATCTTCTAGATTGTAACATGGCAAATTA
Organism: Neoaliturus tenellus; assembly: GCA_030545055.2. Taxonomy (NCBI): domain Eukaryota; kingdom Metazoa; phylum Arthropoda; class Insecta; order Hemiptera; family Cicadellidae; genus Neoaliturus; species Neoaliturus tenellus. The sequence continues at coordinate 327,514,021 of CM061531.1, read as the reverse complement.
ATTAGGAAATCTCTGAGTTTGTTCTTAAATCTTGAAAAATCCACTTCTTCCTTTATGCCACTTGGGAGGAAGTTTGTGAATTTCACCCCACTATATGTTGGACATTGTTTAAACTTTTCTTTGTTATGTATTTTGATTGCAAAGTCGCCCTTATTTCTTGTGTTATAATTATGTACATCACATTGTCTTAATAATTTGTTTTGATTGATTCTTACTAAAATTATTGTCCTATAAATGTAAAGGCTATAAACTGTCATGAATTTTAATTCTATGAAGTGTTCTTTACACGATTCAGTTTCTTTTAAATTTAACATATAGACCGTACTGCTCTTTTTTGTAAAACCAATATTTTATTTAAATTAATATTACTAGCTCCCCCATATATCTCAATTCCATATGAAATATGGAAGAGTAAAGTTGCAAAATATACTGATTTTAATGCTTCTAAGCTACATGTTGGAGCCAATCTTTTAATAGCAAATATGCCGGATGTTAGTTTTTTACAAATATGATTGACATGTGTAGTCCAGCTCAATGTGCTGTCCAATACAAGGCCGAGGAATTTGGTTTCTTCTACAAAATTACTATGACTATTGAAGTTATTTTGGATTTGATCTGATAGTCTGCAAGTAAAGTGTAGCAATTTAGTCTTATCTTCATTCAGGAGAAGTTGTCTATCATTTAAGTAATTTTTTAGTATCCTTATTGAGTCTTCACAATCACTTTTTGCAACGGTTAAATTTTTGCCAAATACACTCATACTAATATCGTCAGCATATAAACATATTTTGCTATTTTTTATTTGGCTGTAAATGAACGTTGGCATTCCTCCCAAGTAGCATAAAAACAAAAACGGACCCAAAACTGAACCCTGTGGTACTGAGTAATTGATGTTTTTAGTTTTGGATTTAGCATCATAAAGATAATTATTTTCCAGATTTTTAATACTAACGTATTGATGTCGACCCTCAAGATATGACTTTATCCAATTTAGTTCTTTACCAATTATTCCATAAGTTTTTAATTTATTCAGTAGTAATGTATGATTAACACTATCAAATGCTTTAGTCATATCTAGGAAAACTCCTAAAGTACAATTTCCTTTATCTAAGTTTTCTAAAATATTCTCAACATAATAAACTAAAGCAGTCATTGTTGATCTATTTTGTCTATAACCATGTTGCTCTATATCCAGTAAATTATTGTGCTCAAAATAAGTAATCAGTTGGGTAAGCATACATTTTTCTAAAATTTTTGGAAACGAGGGTTGGATTGCCAATGGCCTGTAGTTTAAAGGGTCAGTATGATCCCCTTTTTATGTACTGGTATGACTTTGGATATCTTAAGTTCATTAGGATATATTCCCGATCCCGATATTATTGAAGCATTAATTACATGGAACAACGGTTTAATAATTTCTAATTTAACTTCCTTAATCAGTTTCATAGGAATTTCGTCATGACCAGCAGACATTTTGGGTTTTATTGAATCTATTATTTTTATTAATTCTCTCTCGTCAATTGTATTAGAGCGAAATTTATAATGGGGAGGATCCTGACTGCAGGTTGTAGATGTGCCATTGTTACTCGTTAAATTTGGTAATACATATTTGTCTACCATTTCAATAAAATTTGTATTAAGTACATTTGCAACATGATTAGGGTTCTTTATCATGGTTCCGTTCTGACTTAGAGTAATGTTAAAAAAACTCTTTTTCTTTGTTTCCCTTCGTTTCTTTATTTATAATTTGCCATGTTGTTTTATTTACATTAGTGGATGATTTTATCTTATTATTGAAATATGTTTTCTTTTTTACTTTGAATAAATCTTTTATAATGTCTCTTTTGATTTTTAATATTTTTCATTAAATTTTCATTATTTTTGTTTTCTCTAAATTCTTGGTTCATTCTTATAAGCTTTTCCCGCTCATTCATAATTTCATCATCAATCCAATCTTTTCTTGTTTTGTTGATAAAAATTTTCTTTACTGGGAAGTGCAGATTAAAATAGTATTTTATTATATTATAAAAATATGTAAACTTAATTTCAACAGGGCTAAGGTACAGTTAATTCCAGTCATAGGTGTTTAAGTCTTGTTTGAAAAGAGCAATATTATCTTGTGGAAATCTCCTGCCTGTTGTTATTGTTTTATTTCTTGACCCTTTATTCTTAGAATTCAATATTTTAAATATAATTCCATCATGATCTGAGAGTGCAGTGATTAAACATTCAACTTTAAAGTTTGTTTTGTTAAGATTGGTGATGAAATTATCTATTGCAGTTTCACAATTTTCTGTGACTCTGGTGGGTATTTTTACAGTATAACTAAAACCGTTCATTTTTAAAACATTTACAAATTCAACTTTTTTCTTACCTTCTTTCATTATATCTACATTAAAATCCCCTCCCAACACTATGTTACAATTTAACTTAACTAACTCTTCCAAAGAAATATTTAATTTACATAAAAATTGTTCTATATTTTCTGATGGTGTCCTATAAATACCACCAATAATATATTTCATGTTACCAACCTTAATTTCTACTGCACAAGATTCAAAAATCATTTCCTCATTTAAAGCATTGATTCTGTTTATTGAAATATTTTTACAATAATCTATTCCTTCAGATAATAATATTAATACACCCCCACCCTTAAAATTAATCGGTGAAAACCAACTTACTATTTTATAGCCTGGAATTTTTACCCTACTTATTTCATCCTCTTTAAGTTTGTGTTCCGTTATTATTATCAAATCTGGTTTAACTTCCTCCAATGTAATGATTAAAGAATCAATTCGAGATGCAAGATGTTGAATATTTTGGTGGTAGACAATGAATTCCTTTAATATAAGTTTGTTATTATTATTTCTTGTTAAACACCCACTAGTAAATTTTGTTCCAAATTCAGTAATCTTATTTTTATTACAATTTGTCAAAGTATTACTATTTCTACTGTTAACTCCAATATTATTTTTACAGTTATTCTTATTTTTATCAAAACTTAAGTTAAAGGTGGAAAGAGAATCATACTTCCTAAAAAACTAGAGTCTGTTTTGTTGCTCTCTTGATTAGGAGATAGAGTTAGTTTCAGTTGCAGATGGCTTGGTGACACATTCACTGGTTCACTTATCACTTTATTGCCCATAACACTGCTTTTATCACAACTTTTTCCTTCTTGAGTTGCTTTAATGACACCAGTAGACTCAGCTTCAGGTTTGCTGTTCGCTTTTAGAGAGGATGAAGTCCCATCAGTTGTCTCTGTTGTAGGGCATGTGTCGGGTGCTGATGGAGATAACGGCATAGATCGTATTCTCTTTCCCAGTTGCTGTTGTTCTGTTGTCTCTGTATTTGGACCAGTGAATCTGTCATCGCCAGATTTTTGTCCTCCATAACTCTTGACATATTCATCCACAATTATTTGCTTTAGGTATTGAACAAAAGTTGATTGCTTCGGACCATTTTTAAGATGTTTCTTGGGGTCATTCTTGCCAGTTACTATAAATATGCTAGCTCCAGTTGACTTTTGAAATTTAAATATATTTTTGATAAAACTCTTGGGTGTGACACGATCTCGGTTGCATCCCATCGTTGAACATATCAGGGTTTGTAGTTTTTTTCTTTAAAATCTTTTGTTGATTGGGAAAAGGCTAGATCGTAGTTACTTTTATATTCAGTCAAGTTGTTAGAATTTTGAAAATATTTTGGTTTTATAACCAGACTATGAACAGCTGCTCCCATTTTGGTTTTCTGGTACGTCAAGTTACTAAAACAATAGTCCTCCTTACTCGGTCTTCCAAACTTGTCCCTAAATACCGTCGCAACCCCTTGGCTCATGTTTTTCTCATGATTATCAAAATCTGCTGAAATGCAGTGAGCATAAGACAACTCAGGGTTGCAGCCATATTTATCAATGCAGGTGGCCATCGCATCCTCAACTACTCTTAGAGAGATTTTTGTTTCTAATTCTGTTAATCCTTTTGTCAGTTTGAGGTTTAAGGCGAAGTTAGCAATTCTTCTGCTTATCAGCTGCTTTCCATATTTATTTAGATGTTGCCCATGAACAGTAAAAAGTTTTCGTGTAAAGTCGCCAATATTAAGTACATTAAGATGTTTCATTTGCTTCATTTTTTTGTTGACTGCAAATATTTCTTTATTGATAGGGTCGTCTCGTGCCAAGTCAAAACGGAAAGGCAGCGAAACGTAAATAATATTTGTGTGACTGTTAGCAATGGAAAATTTATTTAGTACCTCAGGAATGTTTTCTTTACTTTTCACTCTTTCTGATATGTCTCCGATGTCATTGGTTCCTGCAATTACTACCGCAATATCGTCCTTCTTAAAGTCTTTTATCATGTTAGCTGTTTTATCTAAAATATGATTTAGTTTACCCCCTGGGCTAGCTGAAACGAAGGTTTCAGTAGATCTAGGCATTAATGATTGTATTAAATTTCCCAATCCTTTACCATGACTATCTGCAAACACATATAATTTGGAATGCTGAGATTGACACCTTTCTTTGTAAGAGGAGTTTTTCTTAGTTGTCTTTAATGATTGTTTATTGTTTCTTTGAATATTAGTATTTGCTGCATATTTTTTTATCTTGTATTTTTCCTGCTTGCAGTAAACTTCAGTTTCATGTGAGAGTGTATCTTGATCTGGAAATCTTTCATCTTCTGGTTGTTGATTGATTAGAGATGAAAACCTGTTTGTTGTTAATGTGTAATAGGTGGCAGCATTTTTAGGCCTTGATGCGTTTTTCTGGTACCTAAAACCATCATTAATGCTTTGCGACTTGAGTTCAGTTGTTACAGCCAATTGTGAAGTTCCAATAGGGGTACACATATTCAAAGCTTCGTGGTTAGTACTTTTCTCAACCTTTTGATGATGTACATTAGACTGGTTGATATTTGGAGAAGTCATCATTTTACAGATAGTGTCTTTAGTTAAATAAAGTGTTGGATTGTAGAAGAGCATTGCCAATTGAGCTCGTTTCAGGATCAAAGTGCTTTGTGTAATGTCTGGAAGTAGGTTCTGTAGTGATTTTAAAGTATCTTTTCCTTCCAATATACATTGAATTATTATTTCAGTAAAAATAATCAGGTAGATACCACAATCAAAACCGTTAAACTGTTGAGGAACCTTCACTGGCGTTATTTTACAGGCTTTGTTTTCACCAATCACTGTATGCCAGGCTGAGCTTATTTTCAATGCATGGTCGTAGTTTAGTTGTTTTAACGAATCAAAGTAGAAGAATTCTTTTCTTTCAGCAATATACAGTAATAAGCTCCAATGTGACCCTGAGCCACCAGGTTTGTCCACAGCTGGAGAATCATTCACTGGGATTAACACATGGGTTTTGTTCTTTAAATCTAAGTTATTGAGGTAGTGATGGAAGTCAGTAAGACATTTAATAGCTTGAGAAATCATGGGGTCTATTAGCTCAATGTTTGTTTTCTCATTTGCACTATTTTTATTGATAACTGTATCACTTAATAGTTTGTAATAAAACTGGATTGCATCATCTGTAAGCCATTTGTTTCCCAGGATTTCCAGAGCTATTGTATCTCTACTGAGAGAAGTTTTTGACTTGTTAGAATTGTAGTTGGTCGTCACATCCATATTAGTGTTTTCAACTGGGTCCAATACTATCACTGAATTCAAGGAGGCAGCAGTGCCTGTATTATTTGAGGTACTGTTGACTGTATTATTTGGGGTACTATTGACTGTATTATTTGGGGTACTATTGACTGTATTATTTGGGGTACTAGTAACTGTATTATTTGGGGTACTAGTGACTACATCATTTGGGGTGCTAGTGAGTGAAGATTTACTTGACAATAATAAAGAGCTTTCACTCAAAGAATCCTGGGTTGATACTTTGCTAGGTTCCTTATCATCATCGTCATTTATTTCCTCATTGTTTTTTTTTTACCAGAATTAAAACTTCTTTCGGCTTCTTTAATTGCTGCATTAAATTTAGGATTTCTTCCCTTTGGTTTTCCATAAAGTGCTTTATTTTCATTATATGAGCAAATATCCACTTCTTTTATTACACCAATTTCATCAGTACCACAGAAATGAACAGTATATTTCTTAAGTTTTTTGGATGAATCAATTGAAGTTACTGTAGCTGGCCAATTTGGATGTCCCTTAACTTTGGCAAAAACTTTGTCTCCAATTTTAAATTTATTTTCTGTTTGTTGACTCATGTTATTTATTTTATTTTATATATATTTTTAATTAAATATTGCTCACTTCTGGTCTTATAAAAAATAAAAATGTTAAGTAATTAAGTAAGAGTTGGGTAAAATAAAATTAATGGTAGTTAAACTCAGCCCTTTAAATAATTGTTTCAAGTGTAATGTAAATAAGGAAAAAAAGCCTGTATTAAAGTTCAAGGCTTTTATCTGGCAGTGTTGTAAACAGAGCTGGAGAAAAGGTTGCTGTTATCAGTTATCAGTTGTTGACCTTGGCTATATCTCTCCGATGGTTCACTGATATGTAGACACGGATCAGGTGGAATTCAAACCGGAAAAAATAACTGCCGTTAGCAATGTCAGTCCTCAACTTCCTGCTGTTCAGTGTTTCAATGAAATATAAATGTGAATATAGAATTACTAAAGTATTTTTTCACAACTTAAAATCAATAGTAACTTCTTTTTTTAAGTGCTTCAAAGCTGTTTACTTAGTTTTAACTTTAAAAACAGTGAAAGTGTCATCTCTAAAAAACATGTGCTTTTTGCTGCAGGAAAATGTGAGTTTTTATATCAGATAATTTCTTCTTTAAAATTCATAAACAAATTAAATCTTATTATTCCAAACCTAGTTTGTACTTTAGGCCTACCACCAATTTTGAGCACTGTTTTACATATTAACACTTGTTAATTTCTCAGAAAACAGTTAAAATAACTTCCCTTGCCAAAAGTAAACAAATTTAGTCCATGTTCCATGTTCCAACATTGGAACGTATATCCCCTTTGTTGTATCATAAAATTCACTTGGTGATTTCTCAAGTGAGATGTGACTGTATAGTGAATACCCTCCCCAAAAATTTCCAATTAAAAAAAATATTTTGTAGCTTGAATTTATTTTTCGTTTTCTAAGCTTGGGGGGAAGGGCAGCTGCCCCCTTGGCCCATAACCTTATGTCTATGCTTGCATCCTAATTCAATGTATTTTAATGTTTTGATGTACCCATATGGTTACTTCTGTCATGTTAAATTTCGGTTTAGTAATTAAATAAATTTGGAAAGAAGAGGAAGTTGCATTAACCAAGAATAGCTATTTTATCACCTTTTTACTGCAAGAGAATAGTCTGGATCTCTCCAATAAGGACTACTGGGTGAGGAAAAAAATACAGGATGTGCCTGCAATATACAGGAGATATTTTAAAAACCAACCCCACGATCTGTTTCTGTTATTTGTTGCAATAGTAAATAAGTAGGGGACCAGTACACTTTGTATCTAATACAGCCAACACAAGAAATTGCATGTAGCATCAATGTCAAGTTGAACGTGGAATGGTGAAGGCTCCATTGCCCTCTGGGCGACCAAGGCAATCAGGTCCCAGAGTCCAGGGCAACCAATCTAGTGACATGGCTTATAAAACTCACGTAGCGTACCTCAAATTTGTGGTGTGCTGGGGCACCATCTAACAGTTTGGAACATTTCCCATAAGGTGTGGGAAGTCCTATAATATATACAAAATCTATAATATATACAGCCCCATGTGTAACTGACTGACTCACTCACTCACTGATGATATTAAATTCCTGAAGCGACCGTTTAAGATAGAGACTTGAAATTTGGCATGGACATTCTTTGAGATGTTTCAATTTAGGGAAAATCATAAAACTACAACTTTTTTACTTTTAAACTATAAAAAAGGTAAAAAATGTAGATTTGTCGGTAACGTAGTTTAGCCGTATCAGCGTATATCACTTTGCAGGTTTAGTTCTCGCTCGTGTTTAAATGATCTCTTTCAACTACACCCGTGTTGGATACTAATATTGTATTCTATATAAACATGAACGTTTTGTTTAGACGACAGTGTTTCGATGCATCGAGAGCGGGTTATTTCACCAGGGTAATACTCGCCTTGATTTATACAGTATTTAGGCCCAAAAACTACTAATTTTCAACTTTCAAATTATAAAAAATTCTAAAAAGACGAGGTGTGGGTAAGAAAGTACGTTGGTTCTTAAAGATGTTGCTTAGAGCGCTATTATAGTCGCTTAGTTCTCGCTTGTATTTAAATGAGATCTTTTAACTACACCTCTTCCCGATTATTATACTCAATTCGGCGCATAGTCGTTTGCGTATGGTTTTCCCTCTGAATGCTGTGTTATTATTGAAAATGAAGTTTACTGAATCGAAAGAGTATCTTTACATTTAGGTGATGTCCGCTTTGATTTCTATATTAATTGCCAAAAATATTTTAGGTCTTATTACATTTTCTAGACTTTAGTTTTCTAATGCTGGAAAATTTCTTGTAGGTTTCGCACAAAAAATTACCCAATAGAGTAATTATAACTTAATTTTCTACTATTTGTACGCTGTCTCTCTTTATGAATCCCCAGATTGAATATAGCGCTTCAGTTGATAGTTCTGGTGCAGTTTTACTTTAAAGAGTTGAACGTGTCCCAACTCGTTTGACATCCGGTCTTTGACCTATTTGCTGCTGTCCAATCAGGCTTAAATTTTAGTTTAGGAAACGATTGAACATATTAAGTTATAGAACGATTGAACTTTCCATTCTTACCTTCGCTAACGTTTACCTACTTCCGACGTTTTTTTAAGACCATCTACATATCTGATAACCCATCAGAATGAGAAATATTATAATAACCAATTGAATTAAACTCAATAGTAATTTTTCTCGCTGCCACTTTGTCCGTCAAACTTCCTCAATGCAGTGCTCTCACCTAAAGTCTCGATTAACCCTATTATTGTTGTAATTGAAAACTATTCTATGCTTATCAATTATTGTATCTCTTTCAGTATATTTTAATTTAACCAATAATCCTTTTTTGGCTTTCAGTATGTTTTAATTTAACCAATAATCTTTTTTTTTTGATATTATTTCACAAATGTTTTTTTTTTTTTTTTTTTTTTACTACCATTGGTTGAAAATGCATAAGGTACGCCGATTTTATGGTTCTTAAGTTGCAACTTTCTTCATTTTAAGACTATATAAAGACTTTAAGACTTCATGATTATTGTACCTAATACCCTGTGATCTATTACATACTACTAGGGCTCTATTTTTATTAATTTTCTGAACTAATATGTATAACATTTAAAATTGTTAAATTAATAAATGCTGATTTTGAATGATAAAATTGTTATCGTTTCTCTATATGGTACATATGTGATTCCTGCGTTTCTTGGCCACCCCGGGGCGGAACTGAAGCATCTTAGCCTATACCATATTTTTTTTATTAATTTCAAATATCTTGATTTTGTCTCTTTTTTCTTCTATTACATACAACGTTCCTCTATATAAACTTATAATTTTATTCCTCTTTTATCTTTTCAGAATACATCTATTACCTCAATCATGTGAAATCATAATCGTATCTCCAAATTTTTACACAACAACCTTTGAGCATGACTATTTACATAGTTCATTAATATTTCACAACTCCATTATATTTTTTAGCGAAGTAAGGGGAACTAGGGAGTGGGATTAAACCATGAGCCGTGGGCAAATTTCAAAGCTTATTATTATTTATTGTGAGTAGTGTGTATTGGCGGCTTCTGTTACTGTCGTTGGAGTTGAGCCCTCAACTAGCCTGTTCATTGTATGAGGTTTTGACAGTAATTTACGGAATTGGGGCAACCAATTATTGGGTTGGACCCTCCATCAAGCATAACACCTAGAATATTTACATAAATAATATTTATTTCACAGCTCAATTTTTTAAAACTATTTACTAAGGAAAGGTATTAAAACCTACTAATAGGAGATTATTAAAGCTTTTTTTACTATTGATTGTGAATTTAGAGTATTAGATGGTTTTGTTACTGTCTTGGCTGTTCAGATCTTGTGTGGAACTAAACTATTTTAAACTTGACTTTTTATTAATTCAAACTAGGGGGCAACTCCTAAGAAGGGGACATGGGGGCGGAGCCCCCATCGAGCCGAAGGCGAGTATTTCATATATAATCACCTTGAATTTAGTGATGTCAATGAGTTTGTGGTAGAACATTTTACTACAGCAGAAGATCTCTTAACCGACACCTACGGGACCAGATTATGGTCGGATAACGGAAAAGGTTGGTTAAACCAATTAATACCAGATATATGTGTTGAAATCACTTAATTAAACAAGATAAAAATTGTTTCAACAAGATCAATTGTTTCTAACACAATCCATTAAAGTAAATACATAGTTATGGTATGAAAAAGTTAATAACAAATCTAGTAAACATGATTACCACAGTAAAGAATGCCTAAACGAAAAATTAAAAGCAAATAAATAAATTTGATTTGCTATGGAAACCATATTAATGGCCTGTTGTATCATGAGTTATTTTTAGATCATTATCTCAACATCGGCTCGCACAGGGAAGTTTTTATATTCCTGGAAAATGTTGGTTAATCCAATAGACGGTTGGTTAAGAGAGCTACCACAATAACAGTTTTGTGTCATTCAGCCAATCAAGGACCAAAACTCTTGTGAGAAAAAAACTTTACAACAATCAGCTGTTTTAATTCAACTGGAAAACTACCATTCTTTCTGAATAACCCTGTATTTGTTTCGCAGAAGGGTATTTCACTGTGTCCATAAAGTAGCTTGATTATGAAACAAACATGTTGACTGACCCAAAGCTGTAAAAGTTTCCCAGGGAAGTGGACAAATGTTTTGTTTGTTTCTGAGCAGTTCAGAAACGTTTCCTGCTAAATCACTTGTTTTCCTGTGATTAACTGCTTTTCTTACTTCTTGTTTTTAGTTGAACACAGAAGTGTATTCTCTCTTATTTATAGAAAACTTTTATATGAGTTACTCATTGGTGCAGATTATATAAACAAGTTTATATAAAAAAAATAAATAAAAAAAAAAAACAGCTAAAACTTATTATTTTACAACAAATTCAGATTTATTAACTTAACAAGTAAATGCACATTACATTTGTTAACATATTGTTATTTTGGGTAATTGAAATTATGGAACTGATGATAACCTATTATTAGAACATTTGTTTCAAATCATAAGAAGCGCAACGTTTTGTTGCTGTTTATTCTTGACCATACTTAGGCCTATATAATTCTGTGCACCCAAATTAAAATGACGCTAAGAAGACTACACAAAGTATAATCAAACATAAAATGGCATGTGCTGCTTGCAATTCATCTGGAAAAGTTGAAAGCTTGGAAAATATTAAATGTTATTAGCCTATATGCTTACCTTATTGTGAGTGGTAGGGAAGGGGGTGAGGGAGGGATAGGGGTGTGGCATTATTCTGTCGGGAAGAAGAGGAGCCCCTTTGTTATCAGCCACCTGAACACCACTGCCTTTACAAGTTACGACCTCCGAGAAATTCCATACTGCACACCGTTAAAGATTCAGGAGGAAACTTTGTTCTCCAGTATACAGGGTGAACAACTTAACTGTGCCACCATTGGCATATCCTAAACTATGAGATTTAGAGAAAACTTTAAATGGGGAACATCACCTATTTTTTTAAGATGATAAAAGATATGAATTCCATTTTCTTCTAAATGGCCGCAATTTTCCAATATGGCGGCCAACTTTAAAATTTCTTATGGAACACCCTATATTTTATGGTGTTTTTGGAATGTACATGTAATCTTACGACAATTTTATTCCTTGCCATTTTTCTCTAAACCTAATGGTTATTATTGAGCTACAGGTAATTAAAGTTCATTTTTGTTCCATAAGAATAACAATTTGCAACAAATTTTATTTTTTGACCGCCATATTGCAAATAAGTTAATTTATGCGTAAATGATAATTTGTATGTGTGAAATGTTCTTCAAACATAATTTTAAGGCATTTCTATTCCTGAGTATTTTTTTATTTTACTGAATGGTTTCGGAGATATGGACAGATAAAGTTTGTCCCATGTTATTCTTAAGGAACAAAAATGAACTTTAATTACCTGTAGCTCAATAACCGTTAGGTTTAGCGAAAAATGTCAAGGAATTAAATTGTCTCAAAATTACATGTAAATTCCAAAAACACCATAAAAGATAGGGTGTTCCATAAGAAATTTTAAAGTTGGCCGCCATATTGGAAAATGGTGGACATTTAGAAGAAAATGGAATTCATACATCTTAAAAAAGTAGGTGATGTTCCCCATTTAAAGTTATCTAAATCTCATAGATTAGGATATGCCAATGGTGGCACAGTTAAGTTGTTCACCCTGTATAGTTTTAGAAGGCATAATTATTGATGTAATGTTAATGATGTATTTAACTACTCGTGATTTATGTTACAAAACTGCCTCTCGTCTATGTCTAGAACTAAATTACAAACAAACCACTAACTCCATGTTTCTTTCAGTAACAAAAATTTTCATAACTTTGTTGTTTTCAATAGTGAAACCATACCTCTAATTTCTTCATGTATCTGGTACCTAAGTAATTTTTGTCTATTGTATTATCAGTTAATAATTAATTAATGAATCTAATTTTAAAACATTTTAATAATAGCTATTTTAGTTTTAATTACAATTTAGTATAATATTACTCCTCAACACTCAAGGTGACAGGTAACAGAAATGACACTTTTTTGTTTGACTTTAAAGTACAGAAATTATAAAAACTGTTAAATGTGTTATATGTTAATCAGTCTTAGCAAAAAGTAAATAGGTAGTTAGAAAAAGAATATAATTATTTATTACCCAAAAATTGTGCTGAAGCAGGTTAAGTAATTTTTTGATTAAAACTACGCATTGAGCTTATTTATTTGAATAAAATCTTGAAGTACATGAGTGGGAAAAATACTAAAAATGATTTAACTATTTGAATTTTATTTGGACTTGACACTATTAAGAAAATAAACAAAAAAATTCATCCCACATAAATATGGTAAATTATGTTATGTAATTTAAAAATCACACATTTTCTTGAAAACTCCTGTATTTTCACACTAGTATAAAATTTCTGAATGATGCCCTTTTGCCTGGGATTACCATTGAGTGCAACCTCTAGAATGCACAACTCAAAGTATGAAGTTATTACAAATATATTTAAATTGCAAAAAATTGCATTTCTTGGTAAGCTTTAACAGTTTTTAATTCTTAAAATGACTTGAAAATGGGAAAAACATAAGAACACTCACTTGATGCCTTTATTAACTTATAAATTTTTATTTTATAAATAATTAACTTGACATGCCTATAACAAAAACTTGATATGAATAGCTTGAGAACAATCATAAAGTATCAAAAATCAACAAAAATATGTTGCTGGGGAAGGGTAAATCACAACACTGGGTCTTGCAAACACAATATTTTATTGATAAAAGTCACTAACAAAGTAGGCCATAGAAAACATGGATAAATGGAAGAGAGCAACAGGTGCTAGATTTAAATTTGTTTACTTTAGAACCTCTTTATCCGTGGTCCCTCTTGATACAATTACTATATACAATCCTTCATTGGTTGTTTTGTTTGGTTACATTTACCATTATTTCTTCTTTGCTTCTTCTTTAAAAGTAAATAAGTGTCGGCTAGGTGAAATGCATTCTTTACATTCAGTCAGGGTGGTAAAGTATCACAAATATCGAGACTAAACTGGTAAAAAAACTTTTTCTAACTCAATACTTCTAACAGTAACCATAAACAATGGAAAATTTAGGTTTTATTTATTAAATTGAGCAACAAAATAGTAACTTATTCTAGAAAGTTAGATATATTAATAAAAATATAAAACTAAATTGGTTTAAAAAACCTTGATTTAGTAAATTTGGCACAATATAATACTGATAGCGTAATGTATAATACTAAAAATAACTGACCATGCTTTGCTTAAAATTAAATTCATTATAAATATTTCCTATATGGGAGAGCTAATTAATGTTATTTATTTTGTGCGGTTATTAACACTAGGTATGTGCGTGCATGCACATTATAAAAACTACAGAGATAACCATTTTTGCATTTTAGCGTATAAAAAATTTTATTCATAAATGATATTATTCATGTAATACTAATAAGTGTGGCAAACTAAAGTATTTGAAAATTGACAAAAATATTGTAATGAAATAATAATGGAAACAACTTTATATCACAGTGAAAGGTATAAAAATTAATAAAATATGAACACTTTAACGTTTAAATGACTAGCATAAATAATGTATAGAGTAGATCAGTTGGAAAACACACATAGTTTTATACATCATAAAGTCTATGTCTTTGAATATTAATACTAGAAAAGTTCAATATGTAATGTACATATAACAGTTTAATTATATATTAAATAGTTTTTAACACATTTATAACAAAATACATAATACAACTTGTTTTGGTAAGGTTTCTTTTAACATATCTCTTGAAAGTTTTATATCAACTACACATAACCATCGTTTCACTTATAAGATGCGTCTACAAACATTTATAACAAATAACAACAATCTTTAGATGAGCCTGAGCATGAAAACAATTCTAAAACAATCAATTTTCACTGTTAAACAATTACAAAATAAAAACTTCATTCAACAAAAAAGAGGATTGAAACATCTTACACCCTTTAAATAATACATTTTTGCAAAGAAGAAATAACTTTTTATATAAAAAAGATTATATTATAATGATTATGATGATAAAAAAGTTATGAAGGTACCTAAACACTTATTTTGGGGATCAACATTAATAGTTTTTGAGTTTAATTAAACTTTTACATTTACTATTGAACAATGTCAGTGGACAGACACCTTGTTGAATATAAACATACAGTAATTTGAATATTACGTATTGTTAAGCTTGTTCATAATGGCCGAACATGTTCCGCAAACCGTGTTATGCATAAAATTTGTCGTCTTGTTGATTTTTATATTGAACTTAAATCATATCTTGAACAACCAGGGTGTCTACACAATTTCGCCAAGGAAATTCTTGACTTTCCAGACAACTTTTCTGAAAATTACAAACCAAAAACTAGCCCCACCACCCGTTTTTATGTAAAATGTAAGTTCATAAAATACTGTGAGATTATCGTACGTTTGTTATAAAATGAGTTTTTTTCCGACCAAAGACCTAAATTCCTAACTTTTTCACAACTTTTCCCAACCTAACAAAATTCCTGTCTTTTACATGACCTCCCTACTCTTTTCCCGACAGGTAGACATCCAGCTTGGTCAGTGTGAATGTAGCTTTAACAGTGTGAAGACACTAAGTCATTAGGAAAACTTGAATGAGTAAAAGAGAATGGTTTGTGACTTGGTGATAAAAAATAACTATAAAGCCATAAATAGTATGACTTGTTATAAAACTTAACAGATTTTGTTGCTGGACATTGAATTGTACTGTGTATATAAAACTGAGTATCAAAATTTTTCAACAACAATTAACTGATTAATTTTAAATGCCTCTGTGACACCAAGAATGAATTATAATTTCATTCATTACAAGACAACTAACCGGTGCTATTGTCACACAGTAATAAATACAGTAGACTCTTACTCCCTCAGCATATTGCAATGGACAGGCCTGATAGCCAAAGAAATCAGACTGAAAGAAAGAGGTCACAGTAGTTTGACTTTTTCTTTGGAAAAACTAGGAAAATACATTTTTAACCAAATAATGATATGTTAAGATAACAATTTAGACCTACCATAAAAAGTCTGTGACTCAAGTTAGTGCGAGAACAAGAAGTTAAGAGACACTCAATTGAAAAAGAGTCATGCCATTAAGCCATCTAAACCAGAAATGATACTCTGGACTCCACGTGAGCGAGTCCTGTAAAACTACCACGAGATTCAAATTATAGCACCGTGGTGCAAATTCATGTGACAAGATTATTTCAGATTCTGCTGACTTTAGAGCGCAAAATCTTAATGAATCATTATGTGGTTTTAAAAATCGATGTTGCAATATCCCAAATTCATTTTATTTTCAAAAATGAAATTTCATTCACTGGTTGTTTACTCATTTAAAGAGTTAGCCAGTATGAATTTATAAGTATTTTCTTAGTGTTTTGGTGAATAAATAAATAATTTTTCAACTTTTTCTAATTTACCATTTTTATAGGCCTGTACCATAAAACCAGGAAGAATTTCAGATTTACACTTTAGTACATTTAGTTCGTTGTTGAGATATCTCCAAAATGTCTGACCACGAGTGACTAACATTCATTTGGCACCTAAAATACATTTAAAGTTAAAAACACTATTGAAAGTTAAGCATGATTTAAAGTGTGACGTTGGGTTTAGCTGGGTTTGTTTATTTGAACAAGTTGAGATGATAGCACCTCTGTCTGAGCTCCATGGAACACCTGAAACAGAAACCATACTCAGATAAAATACAAACAAACAGAGAATTGGAAATTTTTATTTTTTCAGTACTGAGGTTTTGTGGCTTTGATAAACCAAACTTGTGTTTGTTAAAATATCATTGCGTATTAAGTTGTTAATATTGATTAATACATTTTCCCATTAAGAGTCATCTTCACCCCTGGGCCAGTAGCCCATTGTTGCGGTCGGCAATGTTAATCATACGGCTTTTATGCTAAAACATGGTATTTTATTCCCCTGCTTCGGACACCGTTTTTCAACCGATTTCCTTGAAACTTGGTAAGTGTTTAGTTGAATAGTTGAATTAGGCTTCTCATACCTCAAAATTTTGAAATATTACTAACAAAAATCGAGTTACTTTGCAATGTTACAGAGAGTAATATTTGTAAAATTTTCAAAATTTTGAGTATGAGAAGCCTAATATAACTATTCAACTAAACACTTACAAAGTTTAAAGAAAATCGGTTGAGAAACAGCGTCCGAAAAAGGGGAATAAAATACCATGTTTTGCATTAAAAGCTGTATAGTTAACATTGCCGAGGCGCAACAATAGGCTACTGGCCCAGGGGTGAAGATGACTCTTAATTGTCATTTAACAAGTAGTACACAATAATTAGAATATGCAGAATGCTTCAAGAAGAAAAAGAAGAAAACACTTAAGTGTACAAATAGAAATAGACTAATTTTCTTCGCATGGAGAAACATTGGTGTACACAAAGCAAAACATAATCAAAGAGAAATTTTCTTTAACACATGAATTGAAAAAACCCTTGTAAAATTTATCTAAAGCAATGGTTTGTTCAATGAGTGATTGGTGTGAATTCTATTCAATACGTTTGAAATCATTATTTTTATCGCAAAATTTCACAAAACATGCCCAGATATTTTTTTACAAGCCTACATTGAGTTGAAATTCTCATGATTAATGAAAAATTAATATTTAATTTTCTGAAAATTTCTATTTAAGGTAGGCATTTTAAATAAAGAATATTATCAGTTTAACAATACTTTACTTGATGAGTTATTTTGGAAGCTTGAAACTAATGTGTAATTGACACAGTCCAAAGTGTATAAAATGAAATATATTTGTTTGGCAACTTCCACGTTTGTTTGCTCTCTGGCACTCGCACAAAGCTTTGAACCTCCTCAAGTGGTTTTCCCTTGAACACTCTTAAGTGTTTATGACTAGTGTTTTGCCATTAACGGCTAATTAACACAAAGCTTCTGAACTCTTAACTAATAGGAGAGGTGTTCTAAATAATAATTTAATGAATCACGTACTAGGTAAAAAATGTAACTGTAAAACCAATACATGAGGTTGATTAATTTTTCTGAACATAAAATAAACTCAATACTAATACAGTTTCAAGATAAGTTCCTTTTCAGCTGATGATTACGTTTTGTAGTAAAAAAAGACATCTTATCGTTTATTTGATATTGGTACAGTAATTTGAGGTCCCTGTAATTTCCACCATTACACAAGATAAAATATAACTTACATTTTACTAGCAAAAACTCAAATTCAGTAATCAGTATTAAAAAATTAACCGAGAACATCTGTTTAAATCTGAAATTTTCAATTAAGTAAATTTCCAAAGACCTTCTGGAAGTTATAACCTGTTACAAGTTGTAGGGTGGAACTGCAGGTAACAATAATGTCTGACTTATGGCGCAAGTTGCGGCCGTTGAATACAGCCTCGGATTTAGTGAGAAACCTCGGTGAAATGACCCAACTTGCGACCCTCACTGGTATTACTTCCAATAACTACCGGGCCTCGGCTGTTCAAACTTTCCCCACAATATCTCACGTACCTGCGATTACCAAGTAGGCGGACCAATAATGTGCAAGTTTTGGTTTATGACTTAATTAAAATTTTGTTTGAATTGTATTATTTTTTAGTTTTATAAAGTAATACATATTTTGATTACATGTGGGCAAATTTATTTTTACCTTTGAAAACTGATGAGTGTAAATTGACCTAAGCAATAAAGCCATATACGATTGACCGCGGGAGACAATGTATGGATTTATTTAAATATGAGTAAAACAGAAAACCTTTTGAACTTAAATAAAAACATATTAAAATTTTTTTTCTTCAAGTTCTGTTTTTAAACATAGATTAAATTAAATGGATTCTGATGGTTTTTCATATGAAAATACCTTTAACCTAGAATTTTGGTTGAAACGTTGCTAGAGCAAGGAGCCCTTAATGTGTAGCCTTTTCCATTACCTATACCATGTACGAGGGGGGGGGGGGAAGGGGGGGAAATATAATCTCAGCCTACGGGAGTGAGCCAAATGTACTCACCCCAAGACGCAGCCTCTCCTCAGCAGAGAAGCTCTCGGGTTCTTCTTATTTCACAAATACCGGTTCTCCCAGAATGAATCCAGTCCGATATCATCTGAAAGAGGCAAACAGAGCTTCCTTTCACTCCCAGACATAATTAATAAATTTCAAAACAAATGACACCTGGAATATCAAAGGAAAAGTCAATCTATAAATACTACAAAAAAAAAAAAAAAAAAAACTAAATCCTTGCTATGTATATGGATTTAAGATTATATCAACAGCTGATAATTTAGTTAAATAGCTGTCAGTTGTTCTAAGATGTTTTTGTTATTGTTTATCTTGTTGTTTGTTTTTAGTTTAATTAAATCAATGTTACACACTCTTTATCTTTATTTCTAAGATTTTTTATTGGCGACGAGAAAATGGATCAAGAACTTTTGGAATATTTGAAACAGTGTTTAAATAATCAAAATAAGATCATTGAAACACTTTTGTGTGAAAAGCAGAGTAATGGTGACCATCAAAGTAAGAATAATGAGCCACTATTGCAGCTAGTTCCACCTTTTCAAGCTTACTCATCCAATGAAAACTGGGAATCATATTATTTACGTCTGGAACAGCATTTCAATGCGTACAGTGTTGAGGATGATGGTAAAAAATGTGCATTTTTCCTTTCTTGGGTAGGTTCAGAGATTTTTTCCCTATTACAAAAACTTTTTGGTTGTAATGATGTAGGAGGTAAATCTTACAAAGACATTGTTGAACAACTTAATGTTTACTTTGCATCTAAAGTTCACGTTCTGGCATCAAGGTACAAATTTCTGAAAACAGTAATGAAACCAGGACAATCATATTCTGAATGGGTAACAGAACTTAGGGGGGTTGCCCGCACGTGTAATTTAAATTGTACAAAATCTGGTTGTAATCAACCCTTGGTAGATGATTATATCAGAGATGTGATAGTTCTCCACACACCCCATGATTTTGTTCGCACCCAAGCCCTTCAGATGACTAATCCTTCACTCAGTGACGTTCTGAAAATCGCTGTGACATTTGAAACTACCCAAGCTGCGAAACAAATAATTACTAACTCTGAAAACATCCCTGAAGCCAGTGTTTTGCAAATGAACACATCTCGCGGACGAGGTTCTAGATCACCATCAGGTTGTTCATGTTCTTACAGTTCTGGTAAGCCAAACAAAACTGGTAAGCCTTCCGGTAACTTAAAAGGGGATTCTACCTTTTCTGGAGAGGTTCCAAATTTTCGCAAGTCTTGTCCCTCTTGTTTCCTTACTCATCAAAGACGAAACTGTCGCTTTTACAAAGCAACTTGCAATAATTGTGGTAAACTTGGAGACATTTCTACAATTTGTTGTTCTCAAACCAACAAAGCCGTGAACTTGATCGAAGAAGTTCATTCTCTCTCACATCCTATTACAGAAACAGACTCACGATATTGCATAGACTTAGTTATTAATGGTAAACCAATTAAGATGACCCTTGATTCAGGTGCAACGTGTTCAATGATTGGACCAGAAACATATGCGCAGTTAGGCAAACCACGTTTGCACCCTCCAAGTTCATATCTTAAAGCATATGGTGGTATACATGTCCCTCTAAAAGGTTGGTTTATGGCTAATGTGACTCTCAATAATAATTCCAAACAGTTAAGATTGCTTGTGACTAATTCCTCTAAGGGTGACAATATTTTTGGAACACCATGGTTTCATGCTTTTGGTATTAATTACAATATCAACTCCTTTCTCTGAAGCTGTCAATATGCTATCTGCAAAACCTGACTTTGATCAAGAGACAAAAAATAAAGTTAAAGAGATTACCCAGAAGTATGCATCTATTTTCGAACCTGGCCTAGGAACGTGCAAGACTTTTAAAGCTTCCTTTCATCTGAAACCAGGGGCTAGACCACGATTCTTTAAGCCCAGACCCATTCCTTTCGCTCAACACGAAGCTGTGAAGACAGAAATTGATAGACTTCTCAATTTAGGAATAATTAAACCACTTAAATTTAGTCAATGGGGAGCACCGGTAGTTGTAGTTTCAAAGCCAGATGGTAGGGTTCGTTTGTGCGGTGATTTTAAGGTTACTGTTAACACTCAGATTGATGTAGAGCGGTACCCTATACCTTGTTTTGAAGAGCTTCTTTGTAAACTAAAAGGTGGAAAAAGATTCTCAAAAGTGGACCTTTCAGATGCGTATTTACAGTTGGAGCTTGACGAAGAAGCTAAAAAGTTGGCTGTTATCAACACACCTTTTGGCCTATTCCAATATCAACGGTTGCCTTTTGGAGTCTCAAGTGCTCCGGCCATATTTCAGTCATTCCTAGAACAAACTATATCTGGAATTCCAGGTTGTGTAAACTATCTAGATGACATAATTGTAACTGGGAGAACTACAACTGAGCATCTACAAAACCTAGGCCTATTGTTTAGTCGGCTTGAAGAAAATGGGCTTCGATGTAATCTAAAGAAATGTGAATTTTTCCAAGAAGAAATTGAGTACCTAGGCAATACGCTATCTGAGAAAGGTGTTCTTCCATCTGAGAGCAAAGTTGTAGCTCTTAAATCCTTGCCACGACCAAAGAATCTGTCTGAACTTCTTACATTTCTTGGAAAAATGACATACTATCATAGATTCATTCCTAACTTTGCCTCTGTAGCTGCTCCCTTAAACAAACTTCGGAAAAAGGACGCCTTATTTAAATGGGGCGAAGAAGAGACTGCATTTAAAAAACTAAAGGAATCTCTAGTAAATGCTACAAGCCTTGTTCCCTACAACAGCGAGTTTCCAGCAATTTTAGCAACAGATGCTTCTTCTTATGGTGTTGGTGCTGTTCTTTCATTGAGATATCCCGATGGTTCAGAGCGCCCTATAGCATTCGCCTCTAAGACTCTTAATGATGCGGAGAAGGGTTACAGTCAGATTGAAAAGGAGGCTCTGTCAATTATTTTTGGCGTTAAAAAGTTCCACCAGTATTTGTATGGAAGATCGTTCGAACTTATCACAGACCATAAACCTCTTGTGTCTCTTTTTCATCCTGACAAACAGTTACCTGTTTACACGTTGTCAAGGCTTCAAAGATGGGCAATCACTTTAATGAGCTACAATTTCTCAATCCGTCACCGTGCAACAGAAAAACACAAGAATGCTGATGCCTTATCCCGCCTGCCATGTGGCCCAGATAAAGCTTTTGACAGCTCAGAAGAGTGCTGCAATTGGATTACTGAAGATATGGAGGGTAGTGTTACTAGTTTCCCAATTAGCTACAAACAAGTAGTTCATGAAACCCAAAAAGATCCGATTCTTCGAGATGTTCTGGTGTATGTAACTCAAGGATGGCCTGAATCATCTCCAAGCAATCAGTTGAAACCATATTTCGATCGTAGGAATACTCTTACAGTGCATTCTGGAGTGCTACTGCTTCAATGTGAATATCCTCGTGTTGTGGTTCCATCAGCTCTTCAATCGTCTGTTCTTCGGCTGCTACATACTGGTCACTGGGGGATTGTTCGTATGAAGCAGATGGCAAGACGCCACTGTTGGTGGTTTCACATAGATCAGGACATAGAGACTCTCTCCAAATCTTGTGATCATTGTCAAGAATGTCAGTCCAATCCCAAACAAGAATTTAAAAGCTGGCCTGCTCCATGTAAACCTTGGGAAAGAGTGCACATTGATTTTGCAGGGCCGTTTTGGAACAGTATGTGGTTGATTATTGTCGATGCGTTTTCAAAATTCCCTTTTGTGATAAAGATGAATACCACTACATCAGAATCAACAATTAATGCACTACGCCAAATCTTTTTACTAGAAGGACCACCTGATATTCTTGTTTCCGATAATGGAGCACAATTTACTTCTGCCACATTTAAGGATTTCTGTGCTAAAACAGGAATATCCCATTTGACAACTGCTCCATTTCATCCTTCTTCAAATGGAGAAGCAGAACGTTTTGTGAGAACTTTTAAGGAAGCAATGAAGAAATCCTGGTTAGATAAGAAAAATAAACTTGACGCCCTGAATACTATTTTGTTCACTTATCGCACAACACCAAATCCTAACAAAGGTAAGTCTCCAGCAGAACTTCTACATGGCCGTCAACCAAAAACTTTACTCGCATTTTTGGAACCACCCCATTCTTCTATGGTTGATAATGATGTCGAACAACACAGAAAATTCCAGGCTGGTGACAGAGTTTTGGCTAAATTTTTCAGTGGGACAAAACGGTGGATTAAGGGCATTGTTACTGGATATTTGGGAAGGATGATGTACACTATAGACACTGAAAGAGGAAAGGTAAGGAGACATCAGAACCAACTAAGGACGCTACATTCAGGTAGTCCAGTCTATTCTAATAGCAAATACTATAATTGCTCTGAACCTCTAAACAAAGACATTAAAACAAAATTTGATGAATCTGCATCTCTAACTAAGGCGATTAAAGCTTCAAGTATCCCCACTGCTCCTGAAATACAGCCTAACACATCAGATATTCGTCTTCAATCAAACCCGAAACCTTTTTCTAATGTAAATTTGGGGAACCAGGACATCAGTAATTGTCAGTCTTCAGAAACAAATGATTGCACCTCAGAAGAAAATGACTCAAACCTTGCTCGGAAGCTACCAACCTTACCCTCAAGCCCTGATGTAAATCGTCAAAAGTCCAGAAACTACACCTTCCTCTTTCCAAAAGTCTAACCAACGACAAGTGACATTCCAGTTACCACTTGATAACACAAATAAAGAACAGAGGGAAGTGTCTCGACGTTCTCAAAGAGTTCGAAAAACTCCCGATCGATACTCTCCGTAATATAAGGGGAGGAAATGCTATGTATATGGATTTAAGATTATATCAACAGCTGATAATTTAGTTAAATAGCTGTCAGTTGTTCTAAGATGTTTTTGTTATTGTTTATCTTGTTGTTTGTTTTTAGTTTAATTAAATCAATGTTACACACTCTTTATCTTTATTTCTAAGATTTTTTAATCCTATCATGTTATACAGAGATGCGATAAAATTTGGGATCATAATAAAAGGAACAAAAAGTTTTTGACCTGATGTTGAATAATTTCTTTTGTAATTATAAGTATTATGTATACCTAACTTTTTCAAGGTGGATTAGAAAATTTTTTATTGGATTCCCTTTAATAATTGCTATTAAAATTATTGAAGGTAACATGTTAACCAACGGTGAGAGTATTTTGGTTAAATAACCAACACACACTTTTCATTGTAGGATGTATACTATAGAGGGGGGACAATAGTATTAATTTGAAGAGTCCTCATGAATTTTAATTTACATTTTATTTACAAGAAACCGGCTTACAAAGTATAAAGTGAGGAATTAAAAAACCCTATTGGGTTAATGCCTGAAAATTAAAATTCTGTAGTACTTGTTTTAGTTGCTAATTAAAGGAAATTTATATTTTACTGTGGATTGTCATGTGTGAATCACCAATAAGATTCACTAACATTACATTAAGATGATTTGCTTGATGCATGGAGTACTCATAAATTTTCCTTTAAAAAGGTTTGGCTTTAAAAAGCCATTAACCAAAATATTTTTATTTAACTCTTTTGGCTTTCAAATACTGGTTTCTTTTCGCTTATAAACATGGGGATTTTTTTAACACTAAAATTTATGACAATATGTAGACCTTATTTGTGAATAATTTTTAAGGTTTATAAATTAATTATAACATTTTTAATTATTTAAAACAAACTTTAAAAACAAAACAATGGTAATTTAAATTTTATTGATATACGAACAAAAACAATTATTTCTTAGCCAAAAACAAACCAGAACCAAATTGCCAAAATTTTTTGAAAATATTTTAATTAGGCTACAAAAGCCTAAACCAATGTATGAATTATTTAGCTGTTCTGCAGTACAAGATACCTTGAACACCAGTTTGCCACAAACAATTTAAATATAGGCATTTTCATTAATATATTCACAGCAAGATAATAATAATAACAACAACCTGCAATAAATAAAATCATGATACGAATGTGTGATAAGACTCTTATAAATATTAAGATGTTATTATTATGAACTATCTAACCTTTTCAGGAGTAGATTATTAGCATTACAATATTTTATCTATGAATATTTTTATTCAGGTTGAAATAATAAAACGTCTTCCAACACTACTCGATATATTTACACTTATACTGTAATTGTTTTCAAATTGGGCCTGATGATGACCGGTGTGACTGGTCGAAATCGATCGCCATTATAAGATCTTTTATATATATTTACTGTCTTGTAAACAATTACAGTATAAGTGTAAATATATCAGGTAGTGTTGGAAGAGGTTTTATTATTTCAACCTGAATATCAGTACCAGCACGTATAATGCTAATCAAGAAGAAATTTAATGAATATTTTTAATAGTTTGGTAGTTTTTTTATTATTATTTTTATTGTTGAAGTGTCTAAAATACAGGAAAAATGTTAAATATGTTTATTTATTGCTATTTGTATTATTATACCAACCAATCCACTTGATCTTGGGCTGTTTTCTCCTCCCACTGCCACCTAAACAGGTAGGATCTATATCGCATTGACAGGTTTGGACTCAGGTTTATTGAGATCCCAATTGCAAGACATTTAATCTTTTAAAGGAAAGTGATAGCAAAATTGTTCCACATTAATTAATTGGGGAACTAATATTATCACATTTAGCACTGAACACATAAAATACTCCCATCGCAGCAGACCTGCGTACTCAGCGAATTTCCAATGGAATTTCAGATTATTTACTTTCCCCATAAAAACACCATAGGATCGAATATATAGGTTTGCTGCCATGGGGTGTTGTTAGTAAATCTAAGTTAATCAATAATTGGTGAATGTAAACACAAAATTTTATCAAGCTCAGGCAATTTTGTGTTTTCCCCATAAACCCCATGGGGGTGAGTATGTAGGTTTGCCACCATATGGGTTTTGTAAGCAATCATAAGTTAAGCCCAATCTAGATAATGTACATACCAAATTTGATTAATTTATGTCAATACATAAGCAAGATATAGGGTTTTCTTGATTTCCCATAAGAATAACATGGAAAACACATTTTTGGATTTTCCCCGTAACCAGTATATGATAAAAATTCAAAATACCAAATTTTTTGTTTTTTTAAGCTTTTTTAAATGGTTTTGGTTAAAATTGATGAATTTTGAAAATTGAGGTCAAAAAATGCCAAAACCCCATTTTTGACCCCTTTGAAACCCCATAAAATCCTGTTCCCATAACCAGACAATGCTGGTTCGCGAACTTATGAAAATAGACCTGGTCTTACACCTTCATACCAAATTTCATCAAAATCGGAGGTTCCCTTCAAAAGTTATCGGTACCACACACACACACATATATATATATATATATATATATATATATATATACACATATACATATACACAGGGTGTCCCGGAACTTTCTGGAACCCTTTTGTATATTTGTTCCTTGCATCGAGACAAGAAAAAAACATCATACAAATAGGGGTCTAAAATCCATCGTTTAGCCGCTAGCCGCCATTTTGTTTTTTTCACGTAATAATTTTTATTTCCGTCACGGATGGTTATATTCAGTTCATATTTGGTATGAATCTTTATCATACTAATGTACATTTTCAGGAAAAAAATTAATTTTTTCCACTGCGTATTTTCAAAATGGCGGCCATTTTAAATTTTCAAACTCAAATATCTCAAATTTGGTAAACTTCAAAAAAATTTTACTGTGCACAAAAAAGTTGCCAAATTTAATTATCTAACCAACGGTACCAAATTTGTAAGGATCTGATTACAAATAATGGAGTTATTGCGATTTTTCTCCAAAAAAACATTGATTTTGCATTATAATTAATGCAAATTATGGCCATTTTCACAGAAAAATCGCAATAACTCCATTATTTGTTATCAAATCCTTACAAACTTGGTACCGTTGGTTAGATAATTTAATTTAGCAACTTTTTTGTACAAAGTAAAATTTTTTTGAAATTTACCGAATTTGAGATATTTTATTTTGAAAATTAAAAATGGCCGCCATTTTGAAAATACACAGTAGAATAAATTAATTTTTTCCTGAAAATGTACATTAGTATGATAAAGATTCATACCAAATATGAACTGAATACAACCATCCGTTATGGAAATAAAAAGTATTACGTGAAAAAAACAAAATGGCGGCTAGCGGCTAAACGATGGATTTTAGACCCCTATTTGTAGGATGTTTTTTTCTTGTCTCGATGCAAGGAACAAATATACAAAAGGGTTCCAGAGAGTTCCGGGACACCCTGTATATATACATACATACATATATATGAAAATGAACGATGAACGAATGGTGTTTTTGGCTTCTGGGGACCTCAAAATGAAAAAGTAAAGTGGTCCCGGGCTTAGGTCTTACCATGGCTACTACCGTAATAGCGTATTCCCTATAGGGAAATTTGCTAAAAAATATATATTTGTTATTATTTTAACCTGCAAAACTATATCATTAAAAGAGTGCTTTCTCTCTTGACATTTTGAAATGTACACTTCCCCCGCCAACTAACTAATGATTTGTTGGTGCCAGTTGGGTTATGGTTATCCCTAATTAAATGTTTTCCCTTAATGTTACTAGATAAACTTCTGAGCCACAAATTAAGCATGATATCTAACAATAGTACAATAATGTAGCATAAAACCTTATAAATTCTTCTCTATATTACTTTTATAACGATTAAACTGTTTAAGAGTTACTTTATTTAGTCTATTCTATTTAAGTATTTTTTACTAATAGACAGTTTTTGTACATACTGACATTTTTCGAAACAAATACAATTTTCATTTCTATAAGCAAACAGAGTAAACACTATTTAACACGTTCGCGGCGTCGAGGTTTTTGCTCAAACCTCATCACCATCCTTAATGTAAAAATTGTAAACCCCACCGTAGCAGCAGCGCTGCCCAGTAAAAACCCACGTGGTCCCGAAATACATCGTACTATTGAGCAGTGCTGTGCAAAGCTTCAGATTTCTAGCTCAGATCCTGGCTTAAAAATAAATCATGTTGTAAAGCAGTGCAGCCTGGGAGCGATTGCACCCATCAGGATGGCATTAGGGTTCCACATGGGAGCGATCGCTCCATGCCACCGCGAACGTGTTAAATAATGGCAGATTTAGCTATTTTCTTGCTTGAAACTACAAAAAGGTTGTTGAAAAGTGATAAACGGTAAGCATTACACATTATTGAGATAGTTAAAATATCCTGTGTAACGTAATATACATCAATATTTTAATTAAAAATGGTGTTTAGCGTTTACCGAAAGATTTCCGTGTTTTGTAAAAATTCTGTAATAAGTAGAGATCTTAATTACTCTCCATGTTAATTCTTATCAATAAAACTATTTAATAGTTATTTTAATTATTGCTCACATACATTTTTAATCAATGTGTACGGTGGCTTATAAGAAAACCTCGACCTCTGTTGCCTTTTTTTACAAGTCAAACTGTTAAAAGTTACGAAGTTGGTCGGCTGTTGGAGACTGCTTGGCAGGGGGAAGTTGTCAACTTCGCCACAATGTTCTTTCTTTGATGGAAAACTTCGTCATTTCTATTATGATTTTGACCTCAGGCTGTTTTTAAAAACTTTTTTTTGTCGCCCAGCTAACAAAAAATCTGTCATGAATTGTTTTTTGTAATAAATTTATTAAAGGTCAGAGAGATCCCTGGTATCATTCCGTTCACCAATTTGTGGTTTTAATTTCACACAAAAAACATTGCAAAGGGATTAATTACTCCTGGATTAATTATTTGGGTTTGTTCGTGGATGATAGTGGAAAAGATGAAATTAATTGGAGATGTTTTTCAGTTGATTGGGCAGATTGGTGGGTATCGGATACCCAACCGTTTTTAATTTTGAAGAGTATGTATGTTCTATAAAGGTTTGTATTAATATTAATATTTTTGTGTTTAATTTGTTTTATGAATGTGTGAATGACTCATCTGCTTCGTTTGTACAATTTTACTATACCATTAAGATTATTAAAACATTTTGGGATGTTATTGTAATGGGATGTAGGTTGTGCGGTTTTAAAAGATCCAGGGAAAATTTAATTTAGGACTTGGTCTCACTAGTAATATAATTTAATTTGTTTCTTTATTGACGCAAACACGTTAATAATTTCTTCATGAATGGCCAAATGATTGGTTTGGTAAACTAAAAGATGCAAATTAGGTCAGCAAGTAAACAATTTAATCTGTGGGGTACCTTTAGAGCAAAATATGATAAAATTAGAAAAGGTTACACTCGGAAGTATAGCAGCAAACAGTTGAGTACTTAAAAGGAGGACTTGTACATTGACACAGGAGAATACTGCAACACTGTTTGTTATTACTAAGGTCAAAAATATGAAAATTACACTGCTGTCTAAATATAAATTTATTAAATTTCACATTAAATACAAAAAATAAGTTTTTTTTTCTCTTGGCCTGTCATTGCCTTTGCATCTTGTATTCATCTGTTTTAAAATTAGGTTGATCAAAACTAAACTTTTCATAAAATTTAAAAGCATCAACTTGTGTTGATGTTTTGTACAATTAAACAAAAAAGTTGACGTCTGTTCATTAACTCATCTGTCAGTGTATAACATTTAACCGAGAAAAAAAAATATTAAATTTTTTAATAAATCTAAGAGAGTTAAAATTTACACCTTAAAATTTAACTGATAGTTATTTCTGACATAAAAACAATTTGCCGAGGTTGTTTTTTTTTTTTTTTTTTTTTTTTAATAAACGATGATGACAATTTATTTAAATAAGGTCACAGATAGAGTAACGGAACATAACAGTAATTGGTAATGGATACTTGATGGAGATGAGAACCAAGCAAACACAATAATTGAGTTACATGAGAGGGCCAAAGTCCATATTGGATTACTATGTTTCGAATTCCAATTAAACTTTGTATATTCCAAATAAACAAACTATTGAACTTTCAAGCTTACATTTTGATATAAATTTGAACTTTTATATCATTATTTTATTCGTACTCTGGTTGTAACACCAAGAATACTTTAAAGTGTATCTTTTAGTGATATTTGTGAGACACAATCGAACAGAGACATATCCGTCATCCCAGCCATCTAATTCTCTGACAAACCAAATCGGGAGAATCCTGTAACTTACATTATATTCCAACAAAAACACACATACACAACAATAAATTTTGTAATATGAAGCGACTTCACTCCTGGAATAAATACACATACAAATTAGTACAGCCCATTAGTAACCTTATGATGTTCTGTTTGAAAAAAAATCTATTATAGAACTGGAACCAATCTAAATATAGCCTCATAGTGACTATAAAACAATGATCCTCTGATCTTTGTTGAATAGATTAGTTTATCTTTATTTATCATTAGACTGATGTCCTCAAATTGCACTGTCACCAGTTCTGTCAAAGTTTATTTCAAAAACACAAAAAATTTTTTGATTGATATTTTAGGACAGTATCCTGTATAACGAAACACTCTTTTAACTTCTTAAGGTTTAATCAGACATTAAATAATATAAAATTAAATAGTTGTTTCTATGGAAAAAATATGATTACAAAAAAATTGGCTATTTCTAAGGGTGTATGAATATTCATATTAGGCTATCCAATTATAGAAGATTATGGATCAATGGAGGTATAAAATGCTACATAACCTCTTGGGCACAACTTACTTCTTTCGTATAGTACTTCTATTATTCAGGGTGGTAATAAAGTCCGAAGACAGTTTAATATTTTAAAAATAATGTAGATAGAGCCACAATACTTGGAACAAAGTTACAGGACATAAAACTCTATTTTAACACATATTCAGTGATCCAATAACTCTTCAGGGGGACGGCCCCCAAGGAGTCGGAAGAAATTCTTAAATGGAAGCATAGGTTGGTATGCCCATCAAATTAAAGGTCTTACTTGGCAGAGTACAATACCGCAAACTGGACTTAAAATGGATGACCCAGACAGAAATGGTAGGCATTCAAAGTTTCCATTAAAATCATATGGGTAAAATTTAAAAATGCAATAACTTTCTTAATACTCAACCTTTTGACGTCGGGTTTGTGGCAAATTATTCCAAATGCAAAGACGTTTAAAATGATGTATGATGTGACAAAAGCCAAAGCATATTTCTGTAAGACTTCATTGGGGGACTTTCATTGTCTGGGTTATACATTATAAGTCTAGTTTGCGGCATTGTACTCTGCCAAGTAAGACCTTTAATTTGATGTGCATATCAACCTATGCTTCCATTAAAGATTTTCTTCCGACTCCTTGTGGGCCGTCCCCCACAATATTGAATAGTTGAAGTGAAAAGTTATTGGATCACTGAATATGTGTTAAAATAGAGTTTTAGGCACTGTAACTTTGTTCCAAGTATTATAGCTCTATCTACATTATTTTTTAAAATATTTTACTGTCTTCAGACTTTATTACCACCCTGTATAGTAGTGTATACAACAATTGTATTATGAAAGCCTTTAAGCCACAAGTGAGATGCACAAGCAGTTTTATTAACAAATCTTAAGAATGGCTTAGTGCTGAATACAATCATTGCATACCCTATTTTATCTTTGATCAACTTAAATTCTGTAAATCACTGTAAAAATAAAGTAACAAAATCATTGTAATAAACATGTCAAAAACTTATAGAGGGGGTCACCCATTCAAAACATAGCCGCTCAATTTCACCTGACCTTGCCCCGTTCTCACTCACATATAACACTCTTTTGAGGTTAGGCAATTGTAAGAGTTCTTGAGGTGTGCAAATAGCATAATTTTTATTATAACACTACTTTTGTCAAATTTCAAGCTATCATATTTGTAAAACCTGTTTTTAATGTGACTGCTGTTTCTATAAGAGCTCATAATGCAACGGGTTTGAATTTGGTTTAATAATGTTACTTGATGATGTTACATGTAATATTGGTGCTCATTGGTGATTTTTGTTATATCATATTATTTCTCTGAAGTGTTGTCAAGCATGACTAGTGTGAGACATATTTAACTGAATACTGTATAACAAAAAACAAGACACACCAAAAAAAACAAGTGATTGAAATTGTAATCTAATACTTAACTAATAAGACTGGTGTTTCAGTATGGTAAAATTTGCAATTTCAATGTTGTATCCCAACTCTTATCACCATATCTTAGCCTCTGTTATTTGTAAAAAGGTACTTAATGTTAGTTTTTAGAATAATGTACTTTAAAGATGTTTCTAAATAAAAGTGGGTAATCAGTCTTGCCTGTTATAATTTACATTTTTCATAAATTATCCTTCATAAATCAAGGTTTAACAATGTCACAAAATCAAATTAAAATTCCAAACGCACATTTCTCGTTATGTACGAGAAGGGAAATCTTGTCTCGATCTCACTTAAAAAATTTATGAGAATTTAAAAAATTTCATCTCATCTCATTTCGAAATAAAAATCCAGTCTCGACTATATATAGTAATAAACAACATATTGGAATTACTTGGTTGTAAGCTGCTGAAATTCCTTAGAAACATCAACACAAATTGCTGTTCTCTTGCAAGCATTTGAAATGATCCTTTTTAAATAATATAAACATCTCTTAATGGATATCCAGAAACAACTAAATTTTGGGTTAGGGAAACAATAAGTTATAAATCTGGTACAATGTACAAGGGCCAATAATTTGTCAGTTTTGCTGGATATCCTTGCAAACTAGCAGAAAAGCTATCAAAATACATGCTATTTGCATATGTACAGCTTGTTAATAAAGCAGAAGCAACATTAAAAGCAAACCATGTGGAGGACAAAATGATTAAAGAAAATATTTTGACATGTTGAAAAATTATTTAACACGACTAAATCTAGTAACAAGGCCTTTTTCAGCATGCATGAATCAATGGCACCAAGCAATAAATGAAACATTTAGTAATAATGCTAACTATAAATTCTTAGAATTAACTTATGGTTTGAATTTAAGATTTTCTTTAAGTATTTTTATGTTAGTTAAGTGTGTGTTTTATTGGATATATTTAAGGCACGATTTAGGGAATTTATAATTAGCATTGACGAATGATTCTATCAAAGTTTAAGAAACACACATTGAAATAGACTAAACAACATATTTGAAAAGTTTTTTTATCAGTAGCAATATTAAATGGTGTTTACCTTAAAATGTTTTGTGTTCCATCTGCCTCTTTCTTCTTTCTGCTTTATTTCAGGATGTCTTCTAAGATTTAGACCACTCAAAATTTATTTTGGTGGGTTTTCACTTAAGTTAGGACACTATTATTAAAGTTTAACCTGGAAGAATGCACGTTTTAACCATATTCACAGTTGAACATCTTCAATTTTGTCATCTTGTTGTTTGGTTTAGTGAA
Source organism: Neoaliturus tenellus (assembly GCA_030545055.2). NCBI lineage: Eukaryota > Metazoa > Arthropoda > Insecta > Hemiptera > Cicadellidae > Neoaliturus > Neoaliturus tenellus. Next base: position 327,480,840 of record CM061531.1, on the reverse strand, counting down.
AATACACAAGCACAGGTCTGGTACTTAGTTGCAGAATTAGCTTGTTGAGGTTTAGTTATTACAGTTCCAAGCCACTATGTTGCAGACACTGGTGCTTGTTATACTTACTAATTATGCATTATTATAAAATAACTGTCGTTTACATGTTCAACCATGGGTTTATTAAGTTGAATTACAATGACTTTATTGTGTCAGTTTTTCAATTATAAATAGAGCATTTAAGTTTAATACGTTCACATCTTGTAAACTAAAAACATGTACTTTTGTTTGTAATTTCAAATTCTTAACACAAACCATTAAAATTGTATTGACTGTCTATAAATTACGAGTTTTTTTCATCTTACATAGATACATGATCATATAATTAAGATGATTATTTTAGGTAGGGTTTCATTCTTATGAAACTTAATGGGTGCACAGTTTTATATTAATCAAAGATTGAAAAACAAACGATTCAGGTACTTGAATATTGGAACATAATAAGTTTATGTCCATGTCTAAAAACTGATAATGTTTTATTCATTAGGGTAATTTAGATGAGAGAGAAAAAGCCTCGAAATATATTTTTTTTTATTTTTCTTTTTTAAGAGATAAAACTGTTATTGTTTCTGAATAAAATCTTTGAATGTCAGGTTTACATTGAAAGTTATTTTTCATTGTTATTATAATATCCACAAACAAGAATACGTGACCCACGAATACAGAACACTGTGCAAAATTCTTGTGCAACCATTCAAACAAACACATGAGTTGTGAATTCAACACCCATTTTTAGCACCATGATGTGCCTTAAAAATGAACCAGTTTTATAGATTTCAACATTTAAGTATGTTAAGTGAAAAGTTTACCAACTTGTGTACTAAGTTTAATTTTGCTCTCTCAAGGTACTTTTAATTAATTTTTTTTGTCAATGTGCAAATAAAAAAAAATTATTTGTCTGTTCTTATAAATGGTTATTTGAGTAGACAGACTGAATCATATATGATTAAAAAAGGAAAGAAACATACTGAAAACTGCAGTTTAAATTATTAGGAGGCAAAATAGGAATAGGTTACTTTGTTTATTTTGTACATAACGTATGTTGCAATCATACTTGAAGGACAAGCAATAGTTTTTACCATGTTTGGATTTTCTATAAAATTTTCTAAGGCCAAGCCACCAAGTTACTTGATTTGATTTTTCAAGTTTAACTTTGGTTGAGAAGCATAGGAGGATTTAGGTCAAAATGAATTATAAACTCTATTTTTGGTCTTTAAACAGCAATTTATTTAATTACATCCTACAAACAACTGATAATACATATTTAACCCTGGTGGGTGAATATAATAGTTATTTAAGAAGCAATTTAAGAAAAAAGAACTTATTTTACTCTATCCTAATATTAAAAAGCTCAAACACAAAGAAATTTTAATTTTTCTTTAAAAATTACACCTATATTTTTCAGACTACTTAGCCTAGCTTACATGATCCCTCAGTAACATAGAGCAAAACACAATCTAAATTAGGTTAACCAAGAGTATAATTTAGCGTTAGGCCGAAAGTTACAAGTGCTCACTACTCTGGGTGTTTTGGTTCTAGCTTTATCAAAATATCAAATTATTTTGTTGTACATCGACAGACCATTACGCTACTGTTTCTTTTTCAATTTATATTACTACAAGCTTCTTTTGTCTTTTTTTATAAATTATACAATATTAAACATATAAAAATCAAACAAAAGGAAGACTAAAACTAATTTATAGGAAGATAATTAATTAGATTTAAAAAGAAAAATTACAAGTTAAAATTTGATTGTCAGTCAAATCAACTGAGTTAACCTAACTAGCTTGTGGAAACTGTTTTAAATAATTATAACAATGTATTTAAATAGAACAATGATTATTTGACACTGGCTAGTATAATATTAGTTTGTTATTGTGGTGCAAACCTGCCTGTCCTGGGTGTGTACCGTTACAGTTACAGAGGTTATCAGTTACAGGACGGGACGGATGTTTAACTGTTCAGCAACAATCGCTCGGTCTCAGGAGGAGGTCTACAGATTGATAACACAGGTTTTGACAGAATTATCTGTTGTATTTGAAATTATTTTTGTTTATAAATTTACAGTTCTCCGTTTTGCGGACGATTAATAATAAAAATGTCTTTGTATTACATATTTATGATAACAACAATGATTAAAACTTTATCCGTTAAAGTTAAACATACAAACGGTGATTTTGGAGGGAAAATGCAGTCTGTTTAACGTTCGGTTCGATGTGGTCGGGACTGCCGGAATGTTTAATGATTTTCGAGAGATAAAACACACATTTTCCCGCCAAAATGAACAAAACATTTCCTTGTAGCCAGTACAAGCGTGTAGAGAGAGGGGTACAACTTAAGTAAATGATGAACAGCACATTGAAAGTATAAAATGATGACTGCACAGACACAACCGAAGGGATAAAATGTTCCACTCACGCAGATATCCTCTTGCAGTGGCGTCGCGCCCATGGGAAACGGGTTTATTTTTGAGGGCGGGCGTACGGGGAAGGTCGGGGTCCCCCAAAGCGCCCTTGCGCGCCCCCACTGCCTACCGGCGCCTTGAAGCCCTTCCAGCGCCCGGCGCTGCTATCTATCAACATACCAACACCACGCCACATCAGTCCTCACTCTACTGACCGAGACAGGGTTGCTACCTCCCCACTAGCCCTCCCCATCATCCAACCCTACAGCTACCCTAATTGTCTGCTGCCTGACAGGGCACGGCTATAGGAACCCATGAAATTTAACTACCAATTAAAGTGCGAACACATGAGTTTCTGAGGAAAAATATTTTTTAAAAAGGGTAATTATTATTTAAAATATTTACTTGTTTATACTAAATAGTTAGGGACGGCTAAATAAACCGGGTTTTAAAATAAACTGGAAGAAAGACAGAAATTCACTAGGGTTTCTAAAAAGTCCCAATATTTGATTTGAACCCAAATTAAACTAAGTTATGATCGTACTTTAAACTAAACATGTTTGGAAATAATCACTTTTTATGATCTTGTATAATAGCTTTAATATTTCCCATCTTGTAGCAACCCTGTGGGACAATAACTATGAACAACATCTTCATGTTTATTTAGGGATCAATCAGTTAGTATTATTTGGTTAATCAAATAATATCTTCTTATAATTATTCATTCCTCAAATTTTTAGTAACATTTTTAATATTGGTTAGATCTAAGGTCATTTTCAGGCCAAATTATTTATAGGATAAAAACAAAATTAAATAAACAAAAAATAAACCAGAAGATGTTTTTCATTTTGTGTTTAATGTCCATGTAACAAATAAAATAATGTTCATAAGATTAGTATGAATTTTACAGTTTAATTATAATTATACTAATTTATCAAGTGTTTAGTTAACAGTTTCAATGTTTTAGAAATTTTAATTATACTTAAGTTTACGTTTTCTTATGTTTAGAGTGAGTCATTATTAGATGTTTAAACGAAGCACTCTCTAAGACAACCAGGGACACTCCATGCACTTACCTTATGAGAATACTCACCGACATGACGAAGCACTTTGTCACATAGGCTGGCTCGCCACTTATATTAAAAACACGTACTTACCTTAAGTACATGACGACCGGCTTTTAGCTGGCCTTACCATCATTTTCAGCAGGATTATTCACTTGAAATTTCATCTATTATTTATAATATTATTTTGATATGTCTCTGGTTTTTGTATTACATCTTTAATTTTAAGTTTTTAATTTAATATCAAATTCTAATTCATTTCAAAGGGCGTGCACACCCTAAGGATCTCCATACTACACCTTTATATGCTAAATATTTTACCAAACAGCTTGCATACTACTATAAAAAAATATCAATAAAAATTTTGAACTTTTATTTATCAGATAATACCATATTCCCTAAAGGTAAAGTCACTAATAAAAAGGGTTTCAAGTGTTTAACTACATAGTAGCTTTAGAAATCAGAACCACGTAAACCGAGCCTTGCTCGTTGATTTTAATTCTCTTCACAGTTTACAGCTGTTTCAAAAAGTCTGCTTAACATTAATGTTCCTTTATTTTTGTATACCTTTCTTTGTTATTTCGTTACCAAAATAGCAACCCATAAGACCAATGTTAAAAATTACGATTTTTAAACTTAAATGTAGACAAAATTAAATTTTTCCTGGGATTGAGGCCTTTTCTAAACTTATTTTTGGGCCAAAACACTCTTAAATGCAAAGTTTAAGCAAAATTTAACCGCTAGATTTCGAGATCGTGGAACACACATCCCTTCAGACATTGCTCGTATAATAGTATAGGATAAAATGACTAACAAAATCAGTCATACTTTCAAAGAGATTTATAATTAAGATTTTGAAAGAGAAAAGACTCAAACAAAATTAATATTAGACCGTTATTGTCTTTCATACGAGTGCTTGTATGAAACATAAAAATGTTCTGAACAACTTTTTGTATTTTTAAAGATGAAAATAAAAATTGTTAAAAAATCAAATAAGTGGTTCAAAAATGAGACCTAATAAGAGGAAGTCATTAAAGTTAAAATAATCTAATATACTAGGGATCGCCCACTGGTCTAAATTCAACCAAAGTTTCATTTGATCTTTATCCAAAAAGTTTTAAATTTTTTTATAACTGAAACATCTGTTCTTCCTGACTGGCTAGCATTTGTTATTACAACAGGTGTCTAATGGTTCAATCATTTATCCTTTTCCCATAAGATTAACATTAAAACTTTGAAAGACTGTAGGGCATAGCCCTGGGGGCAGATGTAATTCTGCTCATCTACAGACCTTTCTAACCGTACGCGCTGATTTCTCCTACGATGAACACAAGCTGAGAAAAAAAGAGGAAAAGAAACATGCTTGCCTATTAATTATATAGATAGATGGTTAAAAAATGTATGAAAAATACGGAGCAAACACTGTGAAAACAGTTCTGCACGGGTTTTTCAATTTCTGTTCCCTGTCCGCATCTAGATACATACTATACAGTATGCCTCTCAAATAAACAGGGAGAATTTCATACCCAAAAAATTGCTTTATTACTACAACATAGGTAAAACTACATTATTATAATATTTTAATTTAAGTTTCCCATTAGCTATTGTTAATTATTAGATAAGGTTATGACTAATCTTGGTATGATTAAACAGAACAATTTATAAAGAAATGATTTTACATATCTAAATGATCAGTGCAAGAAATAAATTTATATAAATCTATGCTAATTCAATGATACAGAAATGTATTCTGAGAAGGGGTGCTCTACTCAGTATTACTTTTTTAAAACAATAATTAAAACAATATAACTGATAAAAATATTATTGACGTACAACTAAACCAACTGGAATAAGTAATGATGTTGAATTAGAAATATAATGATAAATAATTGATTTAAATGTATGAAAAATACGGAGCAAAGACTATACAAACAGTTTTGCACGGGTTTTTCATTTTCTATTCCCTGATCGCATCTAGACACTCCCTATTTAGAAAGTCTCTCAAATAAACAGGGGGATTCAGTGAAAATTATATACTTGGAAATTAATTACATAGGCAATTAACACAAATTATTTAACTGTTCACCTGTTTACAAGTTCCATCTAGACAGACAAAATCAGTCACAACAACAACAAAAAAAAAGGAATAACAACACCTGCACTGTTCTAATATATTGAATTACTGCCATACGTGTTACAAAATCATTAGTGTCTTAACAATGTTCAGATAATTTATTGACATCTTGGTTCCTTTAGATAAGTTATCTAAATTTACAATCAATTATTATTGATTAACTAAATCAATAATGTTTGAAGAATACGGAGCAGATACTACATCAGTAGTCTTGCACGGGTTCTTCATTTTCTCTACCCTGTCCGCATCTAGATGCTTTCCATACAGAAAGCCTCTCAAATAAACGGGGAGCCAAGATGTGTTTACACTTTGAATAAGAATAAGAACTCTCTATATTAGTTAAACCTCGTTGTGTAATAGTTATGTCTATTTGAAATTTATATTCATGACAAAAGTTTTAAACACTGGACAGTATGGGTGATGGAATTCCACTAAAATCAGCTTGATAAATAATTTATAAATAATAAAATTTACTGAGAACATTGTTGAAATATCATTAGTTATTGTTGGATAGATATTGGAGTTCTTCATTGTCCTGTTATTTTAACAAATTAGCATCGTTAATTTTATAGTACTAGATGTAAAAAGACTTTCAAAAATCTTTGCAATACTCATATACATAGCAGGTATTAAGATTTCTTTCAAAACATAACTTTTAAGATGAATAAAAACCAAGACGAGTCAGATTCATTAGAAGGAGCTTTCACCATAATCCCTGTTCTTTTTAAGACTTAAACGAATCCATCTTTTCGCATTCGTCATTAATATTTATTGCTGACAGTTGTGATGAAAGGCAGTTCATTTTCCCCGAGCAGAATGCAAGGGGTGAATATAAAGGAGAACATTTGAAAGGGTGTCAGCCACTAATTGACGACCGGGCGTGGGGCAAAGTCAGCTTTTTATAATGAGCTTCGACGTGGCTGCGGCAGTCTCCACAGGGATGGTGTTAAGTACCAAGACGTGATAAACTATACAGGGTGATCGACATAAGTGTGACAGCATTTCTAGGAACTGATCAAGTTAAAAAAAATTAACAATATTCTTAATATTCTTTATTAAAGTTAGTTATTTTCTACTTATTCAATTTTATTTAGGTATTATATTTTTAATCGGATGGTTTTTGAACAGACAATGATAGTGTGCCAAGTTATTTTTATGGAACAAAAAGTGAAATTCCATTGCCGGCTGTCCCTAACCATTAGACTAGAGAAAAATATCAAGGTATAAAAAGATCTTAAAATTAATCAACCACCAACCACATGATGGTATACACATGGTGTTGTTAATTTTTTGAAATGTAATTCAATCAAATTAATGGTGTAAAATGGCAGGGAGGTATGTTTAAAATGTTATGTTACCCACTAGATTTGCAAAATGGTAAGATGAAAAAGGTAAAAAATAATGCAAATAAAGAGCATTACCGGTAACCTTTCAATTCCTCAAATAGTTTTTCAATAGAATGGCTGGCACATTTATACCAATCACCTTATATTGAACAACAATAAAGTAATGCAGAAGTAGTAGTAATACTTTATTCAATGTATACAGAACCGAATAAGTAGGGACATCCCATGTTTAAAAATTTTAGTTTTGCCCCCGAAAACCAGAGGAAAATAAAGCGCTGATGCTAGGATTACTTCTCCTTACTGTCACGGGAAGCGCTCTTTCTAGCTCTCAAATGTCAAAATCAGCATATTTGTTTACAAAAAAATCAAAACAATAACAAACCTCTTTAAACTTATTCTTGTCATCTGTTTCCATTCAACCAATCAGCACAATCCTTACTATCTTAGTGGTGCTATCTGTGTGTCAGGGGCTGCGTTCTCACTTCCCCATAAGGATGTCCCTACTTATTTGGTTCTGTATACATTGACTTCATTGGTTATTTGCGTATTTTAACGCTTTTATGAACCTGAAGGTATCAAAACTTTTACAGGGTGTCTACTGATATCACATTTTGGAATTCCAGTAAATTTCCAGTACCTTTTTTAAAAAAAATTCCAGTATCACTCGCGAACTATAAATCTAAATATAGAGTAACAATAACAAAGTTTTACACATATAAACAAATTTAACATGTATCTTTGTATTAAGAGATCGCCACTGGTCAAAATTCTATCAATCACCTCATTTGGACTCTTCCATAAGATTCACATTTAAACTTTGAAAGCTCGCCCTGGAGGCTGATGTGAATTATTATAATGGCATTCTGTTCATCTACAGGATGAACCTTTCTAACAGTATGCGCGGATTTCTCTTACAAGCTGAGGAAAAAGGAGGAAAATAAACATGCTTGCCTATTAATATAAAGATACTTATTATTGTGATTAATAAGTACTTTCCAATGATAACACTTTTTAATATTAATTTTTTTATTAGGCCAATTTAAACTTTCCTTAAAGCCCTCAATATCGCCCACTTTATTTTTATTTTTTCAATACCGTACAAAAAAAAATAAATAAATAAATAAATAAAAAATAAATAAATAAATAAAAAAGTACAGTTAACTGCAAAACACTAATAGAATAGAATAATACTAAAAGTAAAACACTCTCATGAATGAAATTTAAGAAAGAAAAGTTAATTTTTAGTACAAAATCCAAAATGTTCTAAGCTTAATCTCTACACAAATAAATGTTTAGATTTCTTAATTGCTGGACTAATTATTTGAACAGAACTACAAGTTTTCTGATTTTGAACAACAAACATACATGAACGACAATAATAACATAATATGAAAGATTTTTACATCGGAATGTACGGATCAAATGACAAAATCTATATTTTGCGCATTTTAAAAACAATTTCCCGATTTTAATAAAATGCAATTATTCCAGTATCTATTTTGAAATTCCAGTATAATTCCAGTATTTCCAGTATCAGTAGACACCCTGTTTTAGATCTCCTAATAAGAATGGTAATATTCTACTAAAGAAGGAAAAGACAAGGTTACCATTATTTCCATTTGTAAGGGTTTTATTTACAAAATCCTAAATGTGAAAGTAAAATTATCTGAAGTTTTATCCAGATATTTCTAAAATCAATTAAGGATATTTTGTATTTTGCATAATATTTTTATGACAACTCTGCAAATGATCAATTTGTAAAACCTGAAGTTTTTTATTTGAAAATTTGAACTATGGCCAACTAGGCATCACAAAATTTTGAGTTTCAAAAAACAGGTGCCAGCTGATTTTATTATTTTTACTAAGCAATGATGCAAATTTTGTTTAGTTTTTTGATCTATGATAACATGTCAGCAGCTGGATAAGTCTGCGCAAATTGGCAAACCCAGTTGTAAATCCAGGCTCGCAATCTTGTGATGCCTACTTCATTATCAGACGATAAAAATAAAATAACTTAATTTATATCTATCTGTAAAAATATGTGTCTTTCAAAAACAATTTCAAATACAGGATGTCTTTAAAGTCCATCATCAAACTTCATAATATGACTAATTGGGTCAAAATAAGAAAAAAAGTTCCTATGAAGGTATGTCCTAAAATGCATATTTACCCAGATATCCGCCATTTTGTTTTTTCCTCTTAATAATTTTTATTTCGGTGACGAATTGATCTAAGAACTTCATATTTGGCATGGATCTTTATATACTAATTAATGTCCATTTTTACAGTAAAAATTATTTTTTTCTAATGCATATTTTCAAAATGGCGGCCATTTAAAAATTTTTAACTCAAATATTTCAAAAACGGTAAAATTTATAAAAATGTTACTAGACACAAAAAAGTTGACAAATTATCTGCACATTGAATTATCTACACAGTGATACCAAGTTTGTAAGGAACCGACAACAAATAACGGAGTTATTGTGGTTTTTCTGCAGAAAAACACTGATTTTGCACTATGATTAATGCCAATTTAGGTTATTTTAAGACAAAATTCTCAATAACTCTGGCGGATCCTTACAAACTTGGTTTTGATGTTTAAATAATTTAATTTGTCAACTTTTTTGTCTCTTGTAATATTTTTATAAAATTTACTGTTTTTGAGATATTTGAATTTAAGAATTATAGTGGCTGCCATTTTGAAAATATGCATCGGGAAAAAATAATTTTTATTGTGGGACCTCAAAATTATAAAGATCCATGCCAAATATGAAGTTCCTAGTTCAATCTGTCACCGAAATAAAAATTATTAAGTGGAACAAACAAAATGGCGGATATCTGGGTAAAAATGCATTTTAAGACATACCTTTATAGGAACTTTTTTGCTTATTTTGACCCAATTAGTCATAGTATGAAGTTTGGTGATGGACTATTAAGACACCCTATATATTGAAACACAACCTAACAAAATCTAGACTACATAATTTCATGGTACTTACTTGAAAAATTTGTTCGTGATAAAATAATTCTCAGATAAAAAAATTGAATAAATATGTATATAAATTTGTACATACCTCTCTTTGAACTATTGTAAACCTTTGTAGCCTATTGAATAAAAATGTTAAAAAAATTGTGAGCAATTAAAAACTGCATACACCACCTCTTAAAATAGCACTCTAAAACCTACAAAAATAACGCTCCTTTCACACATCACTGTTTTGCCCGTACGATGAAAAATCGCACGGTGGACATCCCAAGAGAATCTTATTAGACCTTTCACACAGGCACGGCGACGGTTTTTAACCAGCTGCGAATTACTTGTATGGTGTACTTGGACGGTTTTAAATCGTGCGGTTTTTTCCCGCACAGCTAAAATCGTGATGTGTGAAAGGAGCGTAAGGGTTTTGAAAAATAAAAATTTGCAATGGAAAAGTGATGACAATCAAGATATTATGATTTATAATAAAATATTCATCGGGTTTAAAAGAAATCTGACTGGTTAAAGGGCAACCATTCTGCCAAATAAAAAAAATGTAATTCCAACATGGCCACTAAACCTAACAATTAACAAACTTATAATAAGGCCGGGAACAGGATTTAAAATAATTGCTTTCAAATGTAATTCCAACTCGATGACATCTCATTACAATAACAAATTGCAGTTGTTCTACAAAACTTTGTTTTCAGTAAAATGTTTATATTTGAGAATTAATTCAATGATAATTCTATCAGTTATAATGGTTTATTCATTAAATGAACTCATTTAAATAGATTTAAGTAAATAAATTAATGAAACTGATATTTATAGAATTATAATAATAATTGTGATTTTAATTGCTTTTGACATTTTAGACATCAAATTTAAGAAAAGTTTAGTTTTATTTATTTGACTAACTTCAAGTTAAATTTTTGTGCGTCTCAAATATTTGAGTTGTTAGTGTCAAAAGGTTGGCCTAACTTCAAACCGTTTAGCTAACTAGATACTTCAGTTTTTTCATCCTGCAATAAAAGTAATTTATGTTAATTTTAAACAATTATTTTAGAAGGCTAACTAGAAAGTGCTTTTCTTATTTGATCTCATCAAAATTATCATTTTAAGAAAGTAATGACAAACGGAATTTCATATCAATAATCTAGAACTTGTTTTTATTTTCCAAAAAAAAGGGGAAATTTATTTTAATTTTTAATAACTTAGAAAATTTCCCAGACTTTCCCTCTTTTCACCTGATTACTCACCATTGATTTTCCTAATAAATTTTCTTGAAGCAAAAAATTGAAATTTTGAAATCATTTAACCATGGCTTAGTCACAAAACAACAATAAAAAGTGACCTGGCTAAAAATCAAAATAAGAAATAAAAAAATTGTAAATTCATCATAACTATTCCTATCTGGCCGAGTTAGCCTATCGCTTATTTGGTGTCTTATCTTTTTCTAAGTAAAACAAAATGGTTAAAATTTTAACTATATTTTCTAGAAAATCGAGCACCACATTATTACTCACACTAATACTGCAAAACCTAAGCCTAATGGTAAAAATATTTGATCAGTGTTCATAATAAAACCAGCATCCTCAAACTTAAAAACTCAACGATTTACGGTCAATGAATATCTTATAAATCGAATGAAATCCCCTCAGAACGAGCCTCACCACCTCAGTGTATGAATGCTGCAGGGCTTGTAACAGTTCTTGAGGTTAGTAAAAATATAAAAATAACCAAAATGATAAAAAAATAACCAAAAACTAACCTTGAATAAACCCAAAATGTCGCAAAAAATTCCAAAAACTGGCGTTTTATCGGGATATTAAATATATATAGGCAATAAAAATGTTGTAGGATAATTTTGAACTAGGTAAGTAATTATCTACAAAAGCAATAATATTGAAAAAAAATTTCATAAAAAAATCCTCTCTGATTAATTTTGTCCATTATTTCCTTTTTTAAACATTTATTTGGTTTTTACGAGCTTCATCCAAATTGATCGATAAAAGCCTAATTATCCTAAAAAAATCCCTAAAAATAACAAAATTAACCTTTTTCAAAAAAGAGCAAAAAAATAAAATAAAATAAAAAACCTTTTACAAGCCCTGATGCTGGTTAGGGTTTGCTGGCAAATAATTACGCGCAGGACAAACTCCCCGTCTATATTTTGATGTCAATGAGTGGTATACTGCATGGTGGTGTACACAGTTGCATGCAGACTACACATAAGCAGTGTTCCAGCAGGCTTTCCAAACACACATGGTGTAACCCAAGGGTCACTCACCGGTGTAGTTGGCTGTGTCGTAGTAGTCCCCAGCAGAACCGCCGTTGTAGTCACCGCCGTACCTGGAATGTACGGTCATATGGTTAAACCAAGTCTACCACACAAATCAGTTGTTATAACAAGTAACATATCACTATATCACTATTTTGAGACAGGGACCTCACATAGTGGGTATTTTAACCTGAATATGAATGAGAGATGAGTGTAGGATGATTGTAGCGCGATCTTGTAGTCTTGTTACTGACTAAGGCCGACATTCTCCTTAGGCATGACTGTTAATAGCCCAACAGCCAATGTTATCTAGGGACCTACAGTTTAACGTGGGATCCGAACCACAATTTCAACCTCATATATACGAATTGGTCTAATTGTGAGGATGGTCATTATGGATGAACTAGTATTCACTAGTGTGGACGTTAATCCGCTCTAGGGAATATCGCATCCACAAGCCATCGCTTATAACCATTCACAATTCGTGACCTCCAAGTAGCTGGATTACAGGACGTCGCCACCATCCCAGTCAATAACCATACACAACCCACTCAAATAGTTGGAATTATTCAGAAATATTAGAACTAATGTTTTCAAAAATAACTTTTGTAACTGAATTAAACAGTTTTAGATTGAGTTTTTAAACAAGTTTACTTAGTTTTATAATCTATACCTCCGTTAAAAATAGATTAATTTAAATTACCACCAATTAATAAGTAAATCAAAGTTTTTATGTTTCCAAAAATCAATATTTTTAAAACTAAGGGTTTAGTCATCATGTTATGCCTATGTTATTTGGGGTAAATTATTAAAAATTGCCCGTCCTCAATATTTTCGTCCACCGTACTTAACTCCTGACTTCAAATAATGTGTAGATTGATTTTATTACAGTAGACCCTCTGTAACACAGTACACATCAATCCATAAAATAATCAGAAATTTTTATCAGCACTAATTTCTTTATTTTTTAAAAACTTTTCACATCTGGTCTTTGGTATTTATTAAAATAAGACCTATCTTCAGAACAATGCGGCCAATTTTCTAGAGTTAGATCGTCACCTTAACCAAAATCACAGGTCTGGTGGAGTAACAGGTAGTAATAACATTGGCATCAGTGTGTTATATTGCCTTCTCCAAAAAAGGTGGCTAGTAGTGTTTTCATGTTTTAATAGAACCTGTGCAATTCCCACATGAGCTGATTGTTCCTTTCCGATTAATTTTTTAGTTGGTTAATGTGAGTTCCCTAAAAAAGTGTGAACATATGTGAGTGAAAACGACAATTATGCCAAGCGACATCGGGTATGGCTGTGTTTTTATGTGTGACCGCAAATAACGTAGAAATTCTTCACATGTTTATCACTTTATTTTATAGTGATTTACCATATTTAAGTCTGTCATGGATAAAGTAGTGTTTGTATTCCCTAGCTTTGCTTCTTTCCTAACTTAAATCTCATCCGTGGATTTAAGGTCTTCATAATGCAGTTACACCTCCCTTATCCAACCTCTCAAAAATAGAGTCCTCCTTATGTCCGACCTAGTCTCCAACCGTCTTATCAGTGATTCCCATATTCCCATTGTTGCTGAGTTGTCATAACGTGAATGACTTATTCTACACACTACGATTTACATATGAGTATAAACATTGTAATTTTTCAGTTATATCATAACTTACATAACTTGACGTTTCAATTAATATGTTACAGGTGCAATAAATCGACAACTTGATTTTGTCCCAGGCTAAAGCTGCCCAAACAGCCGGACCTATGACCAAGATCTATATAAGAAAGACTGGATCGCTAGCTGATTTGGCAGGATAGCGATTGATCTGAACCGAGTCAGCTTCCCCCAACACTTTAAGGTGATATCGCCACCGCCGAGCACATATGTCAGCTGTCATAGTTATAATTGGTATGTCTTATTTCTTTACATTCTGTTCAAACCAAATCAAAATCAGTTTATTGTGATAAGGTGATTTTGTTTACATTCTTTTGTTAATGAATAACCACCTAACGGTGTTTACGACTCGTTCTTGCAACTTGTTGTTTGCGATCCAGTTGATCCTATTTATAAATGTTGTTCTATGCCTGTGCCCCGATGCTACCAGGGGGTGTTGGTTACGTACCCGGGTCCCGAGTTGAAGCCAGGTGAGGGTGAGTCGTAGAAGCCAGCGGCAGGGCCTCCCATGTCCGGGCCCATGTCGTCGTAGCCACCGTAGCTCTCCTCCATCGCCTGCCGCGCCCGGTCCAGTATGCTTAGCACCTTGGTCTTGGCGGGCAGCGGCCTGCAACAAAACAATTACAATAATAATTTGTCACAATCTTAAACACCCTTAAATTCTTGCAATATTAGGCAAACATTACAAACCAAAGTATTACCTCTTCCTGTAGGAAGACAAGTGTTTAAACTGTTGCCAAATGAGATAAACAGAGAAGAGAAAATAAACAATTTAAAATAAAACTAAAAAGCCTACTTCACACATAATGCCTTTTACTCACTTAAGGAGTTAAGTGATCACTTTGCTTCGTTATAATCTTAAACGAAATTCACAGTCTGTTAAGTTTCAAATTTATGCACAAACAATAAATAAGAGAATGTTTGTAACTATTTTTCATTTTATCATAACTCATAAAGTCCAAGGCAGTTATTTCTCTGTATTGACTTATACAAATATGATAATGTAAGTCGATGATGTATGACGCATATCTAATGCTTGTTTGTACAGTTTTTATCGATAATAAAGGGATTTTTTTAAACAATTAATTATTTACAGATATACCCTATAAAGTTCCATGACATTAGGAAAGAATAATTATTAAAAAATAATCATATATGATACTTAAGTTTTATGTCTAAGGAAAATCAGTTTGAACTTGAGACATTCTAGAAGGTTTCCAACCATTGAAGTAAAGAATAAAGTATTTAAAGTGATCTCTAACTTAAATTCCTCAGCTGACTACAATAACGGTATAACTATGATGACTACCTGGGCAGCAGTGGCGGGGCAGGGCGGGGGGCAGCCATGCGCAGACCTAGTGGAGGGCCGCCGCGGGGGCCAGGGGGTGGCGGCGGGGGCACTCTGCCCCGCCCCCTCACGGCTGCACCCCCACGCTCTACTGGTGGTGGACCGGAGTACGCCTGGATCTCCCGCATCTGCTCCTGCCGGATCTCATCGTTACTGTCGGGGACAAGGTATTTGCGGATCTCGGCGAGTGCGTATGCGATCCTCGCGTGGGCCTCCGCCGGCGGGGCCAGCGCTGCAATCTCTACGTGAAGGTCATCGCTCAGGTGGGCGTACTTGGGGTCCAGGGCCTGCCTGAACTCTTCTTCCTGCAGACAAAACAAAGATAGTGAAAACACGCTGTTTATTATTTATAAACTATACCACAAGTTGTACAATAGAAATTAAATCACTTAAAAGAAATATTTATAGCTTCTTTTCATCTCATTTTAAGAACACGTATGATTTGTACCAGCTCTCAAAATAAATCTAACATAGCGGACAACAAAATGTGATGATGGGTTACTTGTAGCTGTTTGGCACAACTTCATTTTGGCAAAAGTGAATGCCTGGAACACTAAACCGGCTGTGTTCTACTCGTCTGCTCTTTATCACTTGTTTATTAAATTCTCAAGGAATTTCTAGGGGTTCTTTTATTCAAAATCTGCTCAGTAATGTTGCTCAATAAACTATGGATGAACAAATGTAAATCTTTAAACTTTTTCCTTTACATAACGGAAGTTTGCTGAAGTGTAAAATGAAATTTAACCCAGTTAGGGGAAGAAAGGATGATCAAAGGCTCACATTATTCCAGCCAAAGCTGTTAACTCTTCACAAGCCGTTGAACTTGTTAAAGGCTCACTGCCTACTTCCCCTTTGTTAACTTTTAGAATCATCTTCCCGAAACACGTTTACTTTATTAGTTTAATTTTAAAGTGAAAAAGAAGCTGTTTATTTATTTTTTTTACATGACAAAAAAAGGGTTGAAAGTTTAAATTTAATGGGAATACCATTAAGACATTAAATTATCATAATATAATAATCCTAAACAATACTATAAATAAAATTTAAGCAGAAGAATTTTTAATCACTCTGTTATAAAACAACGGTTGTAAAAATGGCATAATACTAACAAAACAGCGCCCTTACTTAAGTTAGTTGAAACGTTTTAATGTCTGGAGCTTTAACTGGACAAGTTCCCGAGAGTTTTATGGCTTTTTTGCTGAATGAAGATTTACTAAAGGATGCCAGCATTGGCAGTGCTCCAAGCACAGTTATTGCACCAGATATTTGACTTGCTCATGAGCCCAGTCAATAACAATACACAGAAACACTACTTTTAATCTCTTTATTGGTCCTGAAAACACCTAACTGACAGATTAAAAACATTGATAAGGTTACCTTTTGCTTATCTCGCATTGATCCTCTGCCCAGGATGGCCATTTTTGTCATGGTGTCTTCCTGAAGTCTTTTCAAAGAGTTTCCTTTGGGTCCCAGTAGTTTCCCAACAAAGTTGAACTGGAAACCAAAATTATCAATTAGAACCAGATATATTAAAGGCAAAATTTTTTAATAAGATGTTGGTTAAGGGTATTCAATAGAGATACTCAACAAAGTAAATATTTTATATACTTAATAATTAAGCAGAACATAAGTCATCTAATTACATGTAGGAGATATAGATTCTCAAAATAGTAAAAGTAACACCAAACAAAATCATTTATTTTTCTTACTGACTTGATTTTATTAATAAGAATATTGACATTTAATGGGACTTTGACTAAATGTGAAAAAAATGAATAAAATTTTACTTGTATTACATCTTTAAATTGTAAATTGTTTTCAAGGCTTAAACTGCAATAAGTTCAAGTTAACAATGGCAAAAAATCTTTTGCCAATTTTCTGTTTGTCAAATTTTTTGTTATGGTTATTTAAACATATCAATTAAAAAAAATAAATACTAAGGAATTATTGTTAGTCAATTTTCAAGCAAAAAGCTGAACTATTTTCAAGAGAACAAGACTGAAATTAAAGTCTGAAGAAAACAACTAAAAATGGGAACATCCAAATCACTGCCGACAAGCCAACTGTAAAATCTGATTTTGAGACCAAGAGAAAAGAATCATCAGACACTGGACTGGGTCCAAAAACTTTGAGTTCTGGGAAAAATTATGAAAACCTTTCTTTTATTAATCAGAACTATTTAACTGGAACAAAAAAGTGATTATAAGTTTTATGTTGCCTTTTAAACTAAATTAATGTAAACAAAATAATTTATGATTACACCAGCAAGTCAAATGATGTACAGATTAGTTTAGACCACTTTATTCTTTAGTTTAATTTAGTTTATTTTAGTTTTCTTTAGTTAGTTTTCACTTTACTTTAGTTCATCTCTGCTTTCTGCTGAAGCAAAAGATTACTGAATTTTAAGAATACTTCATTTTGGCTCTGAGAAAAATAATTTACATACTTAACTAAAGGTAGCATTTACAATTGAAAATTCCAGTTGAAAATTTGGTGGCATAATGCAAATAACTTTTATTTCTCCCTAACATGTTATTATTACGAGTTTTCATGGCTAATGAGCCTAGATACTATTTGGCTATTTTTTCTCAAAAGAAATTCAACAAAAGATTTATCGATACTCAGTAATGCTCACCTTTGGGTGTTCTTTGACAGGTACCAGGACTTTGACTGCAACCCTGATGGGTTTTTCTCTGTAGATATCTACGTATCGATTCTCTCTAGGAAGTTTTGCGCCTTGTACCTGAGCTTTTTGTACTTCTGTAACAGAATAAAAAAAGAACTTAGTAAAAGGTTTTATGTGGGTGTATTCAAATAGATGGATGGCATACATTTGATTTATCATAGTATTAATTATACTGTATTATAATAAACTAGGAGGGCGTATGAAAATTGTGAAATCTATATATTATGTGTACGTCCATGTACGCCGCACGAGATCGCACCACCGTCAATAGGTTTTGAAAACGCCTATGCTATGAGAAGTCTACTCACGTTAGTGTACATAGTCAACACTACAGTGGAACCTTGATATATCGAACCTCGATATATCGAAATCCTTGATATAAAGAAGTTTTCTCATTCCCCTTGAACCTTCCTATCAATCTAATGTTATTTCTACCTCTATATATCGACAGATTAGTGGGGATAACCTCAATATAACGAACTTTTGGAGCACCGATGCGCGACCTAATCACCTCTACATATCGAAGTTTTGACTACAAAACCTCAACATATCGAAGTTATAAAAAGAACAACAATTTGAATCATTACGCTCATCCATTTTCTTTCATGTTGCAACCTGTCGCTCTACAGAAGTTGCCTTTATCCGTGCCTTGTGTTCACAGCGATGTTCTAGTTTCCCACAACACATAATTTGTTTGCAGTTAACTTACTGTGTTAGTGTTGTTCCATTCATTACATTAAGTGTCTTTTAGGTGGCCGTTAGCATTTTTGTGTAAATGCATTTTAAATTATTCTTATGAGTAATCTATACTTATTTAATACGCCAAGGGTTTTTTTTGTCTTGAGAACTCCTCCTACAATTTTCAACCGATTTTCAAGATTTTGGTGTCGTTAGATAGGGCTTGGTCTGTAGTTGTTTCCACCAAAAATTGATGATAATTGGACTGATAATAAAGGCGCTATCCACCATTGAAATATCAAAATTTCCCATTTAAATAAAATTGGAATTAAATAAAGAATTTTAAACATCTGTTAATAATCAGCTGTAAATATGTGTAGTTTTAGTGATTAAAGATATTTACAACATTGGATTGTTCGGATGTAATTTATTTAGAGCTAAAAGTAACATTTATTTGTGTTGTATTAAAATAAATTGCTCGATTTTGAGCAACACTACTACTAGTAATTTTAAAACCCCATATTTACTGCATGTATAAGAGTAAAAACGTCTTATGCATGCAGTAAATATGTATCAGGACAAAGACTATAAATGGTGTCACAAAAAACTAAACAGTGCTGCAAACACAAAATATATAATAAGCATCCGTCGGTACTATAAGAGTAAAAACGTCTTATACAGTAGAACCTCGATAGTTCGACACTTTGTGGACTTGAAGAGTGTCGAACTATTGAAATGTCAAACTATAGGGAGTATGTGGGAAATTTTAACACTGGGGGTATAAAAATCATAATTTGAATTTAAGAAACACTAAATTTTAGTGAAACCATAACCTAATTGAACTGTAACATAAACAACATTCAAATCATTCAAAAATTTATTTACATTTTCACCTTTGTCAGGCTCCAACATGGACACTATCGGTCATTATTAACAGGTTAAGTTGTCATGGACCATGTCGAACTATCAGGAGTGTCGAACTATCAAGAGTCGAAGTATCGAGGTTCTACTGTAGTCCCGACTGATGCTTATTTAGCCTAAATGCATTTTGTGTTTGCTTCACTGTTTAGTTTTTTTGGGACACCATTTATAGTCTTTGTCCTGATCAGCTCGTGATAAAATTTTCATAGAAGAGTTTATAAACATTAAGCAACTTATAGTGTTTCAGTGGACTTTTATATTCTTTTGTGCAATAGCAAATTGTTGGTTATGTCACAGTACACACTTATTTATTCCTCAATTTCTATGCTTACTGGAAATAAGTAATGAGGTCTTGAACCTCAGTATATCGAAGTTTGTAAAAAATAACCTTGATATAACGAACCTCAGTATATGGAAGACCTTGATATTACGAATTTTTTACATTCCCCTTCAGGTTCGATATATCGAGGTTCCACTGTACAATATTCAAAACTGGTGCCATAACCCTCTAAGGGTTTAGAATTACATTAATTCTGGGATCTAAATGTACTTTAGCTTTTAGCTATTCTCAAGCGAATTGTGGAGAGATTATACAGATTATTCCAGGTTTACATTTTATTACATTTACATGGTCATTCCTCTAGTTCTGCTACATAGTCAACAAAAATTCAAGATTCTTTTATTTCTATGGCAAGTTCTGTAACTCTTATAATACTGTATAAGGGGTTTTCAGGGTGTCTACTGCTATCTGATTTGGGAATTCCAGTTTATTTCCAGTATTTCCAGTACATTTTTTCAGAAAATTCCAGCATCACTCGCGAACTGTTCATCTGAATATGGAATAACATTAACGAAATTTTATACATATAAACAAATTTAACTTGGATCTTTGTATTAAAAGATCGCCACTGGTCAAAATTCTATCAAAAAATCACTGATTTGGACTCTAATTTATTTAATAAACCACCCTTCTTCCATAAGATTAACATTGAAACTTTGAAAGCCTGTAGGGCATACCAATGGATACTTATGATTGTGATTAATAAGTGCTTTCCAATGATAACAATTTTTAGTATTATTTTTTTGTTAGGCCATTTAAAGTCTCCTTTAGCCCTCCATACCACCCACTTCATTTTGTATTTTTTTTATAAAATACAAAAAATATAAAAAAGTATAGTTAACTGTAAAAAAAAAATTGAATAGAATAATACTAAAAGTAAAATACTCACATGAATGAAATTTAAGAAAGAAAACAAAATTTTTAGTGCAAAATCCAAAATGTTCTAAGCTTAATATTACACAATTGTTTAGATTTCTTAATTGCTTAGTTAATTATTTGAACAGAAATACAAGGTTTCTGATTTTGGTTTGCAAACATACTTGAACAACAAAAGTAACAAGTGAAACATTTTTACATCGGAATGTACAGATCAAATGAGAAAATCTATATTTTATGTATTTTAAAAACATCAATTTTTGGACTTTAATAAAATTCAATTATTCCAGCATATATTTTGAAATTCCAGTATAATTCCAGTATTTCCAGTATGGAAATAAATTTCCAGTATAATTCCAGTATTTCCAGTAATTCCAGTATCAGTAGACACCCTGGTTTTCCTAACGGAAAGCTGTAAAATTTGATTATGAATAAATGAGAAAAAATATCGGCGTAATTTCAATAGTAAATTTTACTAAATGTAACACAACTGGAATGAATTTATTAGTTCTTGTTAACTTAATGCTTGAAACATGATACAGACGACTTTATTACCGCGTGTTAGGTTTGAAAGGTAAAGGTGAACCACAAATTCGCAAGCTGGCCCCTGTATTCTGGAAAAGCAATTCCGCCAAGTGTTTACCGAACACACACATCAGACCAATGTCAACCCACTGATATTACAACCACCACAATATGTTTGTACACAATATAGGTTCGGCCACACGTACGATAACGTATTGAAAAGTTTCACTCCAATCCTCCTTCTGCAACTGGAAACAGCTCAACATTGGATAAGAGTAATTCTGTTAAAATTCTAGCTACATTCATTAAGTATCTGGTGAGAGCTGGGTTTATTATTCGATGAAATTTCATCAAATTAATTGAAAATGTCAGTAAAAAAGTTATTCGACTGATGAAACAAAAACTCGATATTAATTATTATACTTGTTACAGTTACAAACTCCTGAAACGTAAATAAAATGCTACATCATTAATTAAACGTTTGAAACCCCCCAGACAAAAGCTGAAATATTAATTTTCGCTTCTTGTTTGGTGAGAAGACAAAAGGCTTGGCAACACTTTGTTGCCGCCAGTAATGAATGTTTATCTCCCTCCGCGAACATAATGAATATTGTGTTCATTTTGCACTCACTTAAAAAAGTAAACAAACTACACTTCTACTCACATGATCACATGAAGTGGAGTGTGTAAATTAATGAGAAACGTTGACATCGGACAGGTTAACCTTTACAGCAAAATGTTAGTAGGGCAACCAAGTGGTTTTATGATTCACTAAAATTTTTCTTTATAAAAAGAATTATTGTTAAATTATTAAAAAAAATTAAAATTGTGTAATGACTATTATACAGGGTGTCCAGCTTCCACCTTTACAAACTTCTCCAGGTTATTGCCCACGTCAAAATAAGCAAAAAAGTTTTTGTAAACATATGTCCTAAAATGCTTCGTTAACCCGCTAGCCGCCATTTTGGTTTTTACACAAAATAATTTTTATTTCCGAAACGGATCATTGTATTAACTTAATATTTGGCATGAACCTTCACTATAACAATACCCATTTTCAGTAAAAAAATATTTTTTTCCAATGTGTATTTTCAAAATGGCGGCCATTTAAAAAATTTAAACTCAAATATTTCAAAAACGGCAAATTTTATAAAAATTTTACAAGAGACAAAAAGCTGACAAATTAAATTATCTAAACAGTGAGACCAAGTTTGTAAGGATATGACAAAAAAAATAACGGAGTTATTGAGATTTTTCTCTTAAAATAACCTAAATTGGCATTAATTGTAGTACAAAATCAGTGTGTTTCTGCAGGAAAACCACAATAACTCCGTTATTTTTTTTGTCAGATCCTTACAAACTTGGTCTCACTGTTTAGATAATTTAATTTGTCAGCTTTTTGTCTCTTGTAAAATTTTTATAAAATTTGCCGTTTTTGAGATATTTGAGTTTAAATTTTTTAAATGGCCGCCAATTTGAAAATACACATTGGAAAAAAATATTTTTTTACTGAAAATGGGTATTGTTATAGTGAAGGTTCATGCCAAATATTAAGTTAATACAATGATCCGTTTCGGAAATAAAAATTATTTTGTGTAAAAAACAAAATGGCGGCTAGCGGGTTAACGAAGCATTTTAGGACATATGTTTACAAGAACTTTTTTGCTTATTTTGACGTGGGCAATAACCTGGAGAAGTTTGTAAAGGTGGAAACTGGACACCCTGTATAAAATAAATGAAAAGCGGATTTAAAAAGATATTGTTTACCTATTTAAATTTTATTTTTAGAGTTATATGTTCTTACAGTAATAAAAATTTGTGGGTTTTACCTTAAAATAAATAAATTATTAAATATGCCTGCCTAAATAAACATTATGATAGGTACAGAAGAGAAATGCTATTTCAGCTTCCACATTTGTATCCTAGCAGTTAGACTGACTTGGCTACCCACAAACAGGATGAAAATCTTATTCAGTCAAGGTTGAGGCTGTGTACAGGTTTAAAGATAATCACACAAATTTGTTAAGAAATTTTCATGTTTAAGATGCAGAAACGCTTGTAAACTTTTGAATTCTAAAAGCACGAATTAACATGTTTTACGATTAAAAACAATTATTTTGTTGTTTTTAACACCTTTTCTGATAACTCGGCATGCCAAAAACTTGACCATCCTCCGATCCAGATTAGGCTGAGTTAGAAGGACTCTACAGTAGTAGAAAACTATTCGTTTGAGAAATTTCAAAATATAGAAACCTTCTGATCATTGTAATGTTTGTTTTATTCATACAAAACTTAAACTAAACTAAGGCAACCAAAATGTGACAGTGCAGGTGGGTGCAGAAAAAGGGTGCGATAAAATGGGTCAAATGTCCTCCAACCTTGGCACATTTATGAGTAATTATTGTAAACTAAGCTGTGTTACAAGCCGTTGCCAACTGAGTCGCAGCTTTAGACGGAATCATCAACAATATTAAAGTAACTGGACCAACTCCAGGCTAGAACATTAGTTAATGAGCCTATTTTAACGGAGGTATAAATATTGCACACAACAAAGCGTGTTATTGTGACTTTCCAGGCTGCACCTTGGGTTTCAGCCAACTACCAGGTTGAAACTAAAATTACCTCACAACAAACATTAAACTGATGTCAAAAAGTTAGCTTTTTCTAATACGTTATATGCAACTTACACCTACCAACTACTATACATACTATTGCCCTTCACAAATTTTCCAAAGAGCGGATATATTTTAAAGAGGGCAGAAACAATGATTGATATATCGTGGTATGTAATCAAAATATTAAATTTCAATACCCATTTTAAGTCGTCATTTGTTCCACTTTATTTGTTCATTGTGGTACGGTACTCAAAAGACCCACAAAGACAAAAAGTTAAGTACAGTAAAACTTTAGACACACATAAAACTACAAGGGTACTAATCTGAAGGGTCTGACGTATAAAAGTTACTCTTGCTCTAAAACAAAACATTGCCTCTAGACTTAAAACTTGACTTCCAGTTTATCATTACGTTGATCCTAAAAAAGATTCAAATAAGGTAGGCTAACTGAAAAATTAATAGATCATTTAGCTTAGTAAATGTTCACATACAATGTAATTTATTGTTTATTGGGGGAGGGTAAAGGCCCACGTTACTTTGTATGAGATCTTGGTGTCAATTGTGTAGTTTTAAAATGTATAAACGTATTAAATATATGTATAAACTAAAAATAATTTTTTGTCAAATGACGGGTTCTATGAACAAGATAACTCACAATACTTCAGTATAAAAAATAGAACAGTGGATCAGAGAAAACATTTCTTTCATCAGGTAAGCAGAAATATGGATGAGGAAAGAGAAAACTCGAGAGACAGAACTTAACATTACTTATGAATCAACAACTTCTTCTTTCTGGTCCCTCCAACTTAAACTGGACATTGACTAATGGTTGTGTTCTACGGTTTCTGTGTAGCGGATCTACTTAGGCAATATGATTAATTTCATTCAATTCATACAAACAATTGCAACAATCCGATTCAAATTATTAAGCATACACGTTTGACACAAATGCAAAGACCAAATGTAACTCAAGAGCTGTACTTAAAAATCATTTACATAACTTGAGATAATTTCACAGACAACTTTAACTAAGAAGGCCTAACAGAATATATGAAGACGTACATAATTTTCAACATGACACATTGTTTAAGTTGATTTACTTTCCTGATATAAGCATTATCATCTTTTTAGTTGCTTAATGTATATTTTAATACTATAATGTTCTTAAAATATTGGTAAAAAAAATAATAAAAATCGGTAGAAGGTGGCAAATGCAGCAACCCTTACAAAAATGCACAATAACTGAGTTAAATTTAACAGAGTTAGAAACTCCTTATTTATAACTGAATCTATCTGTTATTTTCAAGGCTAATAATGATATTTTTCATGGAAATCCTGATTTTTATTTAACTTCTCTCTATTTTAAATCATTCTATGAAGTACACAGCTACGTTTTTGACTACTTTACCTTCATACTTAAAAAAGGTTTCATCACAATTTTAAATACGCTAGGATTTTTATTTTCAGCACTAAATAAACACGATTTTGAATTAGTTTCATTTCTATCAAGAGCCACGCGGAAACAATTGAACAAATTCAATACTTTTGTAGAGAACAAAGTAAAGAATCAAAGTGACGGTGGTTCATTAAAATGTTCCTTACTTAAACCAAGAGTCAACCTGAACATAATTCCTTGACAGTTGAACAAACAAAAACAGCTTTGCCTCATAACAGCCTTGCTCTATCTTCAGTGTTATTTAACATCGGCTTACAAAAGGATTAGATTTATAAATTAAAAACATTATTGAAAAGGTACCTATAAAATGTTGATTTTATTTGTAGGCCTACTCTATAGTGTGTTGTTGAACTTATATGCAGAAGCAGAACTGTTAAAATTAGGTACTAAGATAAAAGTGATATAAATAAAAACTGATTGAACTATCAACTAGTGAACATATTGCTTGAAATCGAGCAATTTAGCTACTATGCTGATCAAACATTTCAATTCCTATAACAAAGAAATTGTCCTTTTCTATAACGATCCAGGGTAAAAATTGTTTGTTGGCCTGCATACACTTTGCCATCATTATACTCCGTGTCGCGTATTAAATATGTATAGATTTACAAAGCTGATGTTATAATTTTAAGTTCAATAACGGAATATGCGAGACAAGAAAAGATTTTACGGTAATATTTTACTTCATGAGTTTTGGACGTTTAAGTTGAGAATTGATTGTATATTTCCAATTTTCTATAACTTATTTAGGTTAAAATATTGTCATTATCAGTTACCAAATCCTCTGTTTATAAGATGTGTACAAACTGAGACGTAATAACCAGGGCCGCCCCGAGGGCAATAGGCGCCCGGGGCAAGGTTTTGACCAGCGCCCCCTAAATTAAATAATTGGCATATCTTATAAACTGTAATGTTAAATTACAATTCTAAGCACTAAATTAGGTGCATGACTAACTTTTCAATGCTGTTGTAGTAGGACGAGATGGCCCGTGCGCAAGTTGCGAATTTTATGATTCTGCATAAGTGAAACTCACCAACAGTATGTGAATGTTGATTATGAAGTGACATAACTTAGATCTATTTTTGTTTACTATCTGGCTTTTAAAATTCATCTGAAGGTAATCAGCTGTTAAATTACAATTCACATTCAAGAACTTGCAATAAAAGTTGGTCAACATTTTAAAGTGCCCTCTAGAATTAAAGGCGAGGGGGGCGAAGCCTGAAACAATATGACCTTTTTAATTACGATTCTTCACTGCGTTATATACCAGTACTAAACTTTAAAATGACCCCTCAATATTAAAAATCGGTTCAGTAGGTCGAGAGAAAAGCCACGAAGACAGTCCGATGAGAATCGATACATTGTTGCAAATTTTTTTGTGAAACACATTTTATACTGGTATTACACATGATAAACATAACCACAAATGATAACATTGCAGGGCGAAAGTGGGTGAGTGGGTACACAGGGACGCACAGCTGTTAAATTTCCATCGGACTACTTTTGTACATCTTACTATTGTTTTGTAATGTAATGTAATGCTGCTAGTTAATGTAAGACACAGAACAAAAATAATAAGAGAGAATGTACACACCAACACCACATCAAATTACATGAGGGGTTAAGGAGTGACGGGGTGGGCGTATGCGTAGTTCACCACTGCGCGACCGCCAGGCTCAAATGAGCACTCAATCCATTTTTGCAGTGCGTAAGATCAGCTTGCCAGTAGTAGGTTTACATGTAGCCAAAAGCGATGCTATCATGATTCACTTCCACTAGCTTTGTAAAAAAAGGTTTAAAGTTACAATGAATAACTAGTCACTACTCATTCCCCGACTATAATAAATTGTTTTAAATGTTTATTTGAACTAATCAACAAAATTATTAAACTATTTGTAACAAAAATATTTACAGATGGAGGTTTTACAATTTTGTCAAGCCTTTAAAAATCGGGGATTTCCTCTCGGCCGCGGCGCCCCTTTGGCCGCGGCGCCCGGGGCAACTGCCCCGGTCGCCCCGCCCTCGGGGCGGCCCTGGTAATAACATTAAAACCTAATATTACGGTACAATATAAAATCCAAGTTGATAACCATCAACGGCTAAAACTAATCTCTTCAGTCCACTTGACTAGATCGGAGGAGAAGATCGATAGCTCCACACAGAGCAGCCTTAGAAAAACACCGTCTAGACGTTGATCCTTCGAATCTCACCTTATAAAGCAGTAGACTAACCAGACTTAAAATCAAGTCTTGACACTAATTAAACCCTATCTCTAATTTGAAATAAAACCTTCATAAATAACCATCCCTTTATCTTAGAATTGATATATCTAAAAAAAAACCTCCTGGTAATTAAAAGATACACAAAACATACTAGGTTAAAATGATCTAGTTATATGTTCTTTTCAAGACCTTCAAGGAAGACTAAAATTAGAATATATATGTTTTTTGGTTATCAGGGGAATGATTAAAATATCTGTTGAAGTTAAAGAATAAAATGGTAAAGAAATGCCTGTGTTTGGGCCCTAAAGTTTTTTCTGGTTTCCTGTTTACAAACATTTCGAGATTTTTCCAGTAAAAAATACACAGCAATGCATTACTCTAAAAACTACTGTAGTTTTAAAAATATTTAATACAGCGTTTGAAACAACTGAAATAGGCTACAGGGGTAACTTGTTTTCTAAAACTTTCTTTGTATGAAAGAAAACATACATTTCCAACCATTATATTCAAAACATTTAGAACTGGCTAAATATCTAAAGCTTAAAAACACCACTGCTTTTATTCAGTTCCAGTGGAACACTCCTGCTAAGGTATTGCTCTTGTTTTAATTTATTTAGTCTCCAAAACTTCAATCTTCAATTCTCCTGGCAATATAATAACTTTTATGTTCTCCATTAAATTTTAATCTTAACCTTCTCCGTTACATATAATCATCGATTTCCAAACTAAAATGAGTTTTTAAGAAAACATTTCAGATAGTACGGTACTTTTGCTAATGTCCAATATTTACAATTTACAGCTGTTTACTTGAAAATAAATCAATTTTTTTACTCATGTTAATCAAATGTGAAAATTAGGAAATTTAAGGACTTGTAGGGCCCTTCCTTTTAAATAAAATGTATATTTACCAAATTACTTAAGAAACTACTTCACGCCGAGCTCTATCCAATGGCACCAAAATCATTAAAATCGGTTGAAAACTGTCGGAGGAGTTACATGTACAAAAAACCGTGTCGCGTATTAAATATGTATAGATTTACAAAGCTGATGTTATAATTTTAAGATCAATAACGGAATATGCGAGACAAGAAAATATTTTACGGTAATAATTTTCTTAATGAGTTTTTGACGTTTAAGTTGAGAATTGATTGTATATTTCCAACTTTCCATAACTTAATTAAGTTAAACTATTGTCATACTTAGTTACCCTAATCCTCTGTTTATAAGTTGTGTACAAACTGAGACATAATAACATTAAAACCTAATATCACGGTACAATATAAAATCCAAGTTGATAACCATCAACGACTAAAACTAATCTCTTCAGTCCACTTGACTAGATCGGAGGCGAAGATCGATAGCTCCACACAGAGCAGCCTTATAAAAACACTGTCTAGACGTTGATCCTTCGAATCTCACCTTATCGAATCTCACCAAGCAGTAGACTACCAGACTTAAAATCAAGTCTTGACACTAATTTAAACCCCATACAGTATTTAATTCGAAAAAAAACCTTCATAAATAACCACCCCTTAATCTTAGAATCGATATATCTTAAAAAATAACCTCCTGGTAATTAAAAGGTACACAAAACATACTAGGTTAAAATGGTCTTGTTATATGTTCTTTTCAAGACCTTCAAGGAAGACTAAAATTAAAATATATATGTTTTTTTGTTATTAGGGGAATGATTAAAATATCTGTTGAAGTTAAAGAATAAAATGGAAAAGAAATGCCTGTGTTTGGGCCCTAAAGTTTTTTCTGGTTTTCTATTTACAAACATTTTGAGATTTTTCCAGTAAAAAATACACAGTAATGCAATACTCTAAAAACTATTGTAGTTTAAAAAAATATTTATAATACAGCGTTTGAAACAACTAAAATACAGGGGTAACTTGTTTTCTAAAAATTTCTTTGTATGCAAAAAACATACATTTCCAACCATTATATTAAAAACATTTAGTTAGAACTGACTAAATATCTAAAGCTTAAAAACACCACTGATTTTATTCAGATCCAGTGGAACAATCCTGCTAAGGTATTGCTCTTGTTTTAATTTATGTAGTCTCTAAAACTTCAATCTTCAATTCTCCTGGCAATATAATATTAGATTTTTGTTCTCCATTAAATTTTGATCTTAACCTTCTCAGTTACACATAATCTTCGATTTCCAAACTAAAATGAGTTTTTAAGAAAACATTTCAGTTCTGTAGATTTACTTGTGTAGTACACAGGGTGTCTAGTTTATTTCTCTTTAAAAATTCAAGACTAATTCCAGACTTTTTCAAGACTGTTTTAGTTTTTTCAAGACTGCCGCATTACTTGACGTATTAAATATCTATCCTACATTAAACAAAATTATTTACATAGTTGTCACTTATATATATTTGTTTTTAAATAGTACACACATTCCTTACATCGACCAGCTTTAATTTTGTTGTTGGATATAATCACTACATGTTTCACTGTGAATACAGCATTGTCAAGTGATACAAGAACATAACACCTATCAAAGGATTGGTCAAGGATTAAAATACACAAAATTAACTGTGTTTCTACCGTGTTTTGTCTTTTTTATCCTTGACCAATCCTTTGATGGATAGAAGGCTATGTTCTTATTTATATCACTTGACAATGCCATGTGATTGTCTTTTCTTTATTTTTTACCCTCATGTATTTCTTTCTCATTTTGCAAAGAATAATAATAAGGCTGTCAATCCAAAAAAAACATGTTAATATATAACAATATTTGGCTCAATTCTCCAATGGAAAGCATTACGCTGTCGACTGAAAACCTGATTATTTCTCAAACATGTCCAGGATGTAATATATGATGATCCATCAGAGATATTATGACCGGTAACTCCCGTCGCAATCACCCGCTGAGCCGGCTGAGCCGACACAGGCGGTGACGAGAGCGGGGTACGTAATAGTACCGTAGTGATTATATCCAACAAAAAATTTGAGCTACTCAAAGGAAGGCATGTGTATACTATTTTAGTCTTCAGTAGCAGTTTAGGGGCTAATATAATGAATTGTAATATTTTTGTCAAAAACAAGAACATTAAAATGACTACAAAATTATTACTTTTTTAGAAGAAGCATTATTAATTCTTCAACAACATTGAAAATTTAAATGGTTTGAATTAAAATAATGCATAAGTTTGTAATTCTATTTTTAACCCTTTGTCCGTCCTTCGTAGGGTGTGTGTTCAGTTTAGTTTATTAAAATAAATAGGGTAATATAAATCCTTACAAAAATTCAATATAATAGCAAATTTATAGAACAGTTACGGTCCATCGGGAACAGTTCCCAGAAACAATCCCCCGTATCGGCTCGCGCCGCCGTCGAGAATATTCCAGACCCGACGGGGCAGGTCAACCGCCGCGGCGACAGTGTCAACAACCCTCACTTGAATGGCGCGGCGAAAACAGTGGAATTCCCGAAACGTCTGGAGGCGTCCGGCTTCGAGATTGATCCTAGCCGTTTGGGATAAAAGGCCTACCGGTGCAGCCCAGTCAGTCAGTCAGTGTGTCAGTCAGTGATAACCAGTGCGCGTGAGGTCGACGTGTGTGCGTCTCTCGACCCGTGACAGTGCGACTGCGTCCCGCGTGTGTTAGTGAATAGTGAACTGTGAACTGTGTCAGTGATTGTGACAGAGTAACCAGTGACATTTATAGTGATAGTGCTAGCGCATTTGTATTGATAGGACACTCTCTGTAAAAACCCTGTAAGTTAGATAGTTAGTTGTAAAACTGTAGCTAGTTAGGAATTAGATAGGTTTAGCTAGGTATTTAGCATAAATTTGCATCTCTGTAAATTAATCTATTTTGTAATAAATTATCGTTAGTTGTTGAAATCGCCAAGTGTTATTGATTAGAACCCGTAAGCCCGTAACAGAACACATAAAAATTGCATATGTTTGGTAATAATTAAAATGTTGCTTTTGCTTGTTTTCTTTAGCTTGTAGGCAAATGTTAGTAAAATTCATTTTCCAACATTGTCTACTGTAAACAAATTTTGGAGTTTTACATATTATTTAGTAGAATCGTGAGGTTTGTTTACGGTCTGCAGTTGCAAGCGTTTTGATTGAGGATTACAGGCGTCTCTGGTTAGCAATATTTATCAGAGCGTCTTAATTGGCGATTGCAAGCGTCTCCATAGTTAATTTTTTTGTAAATTTCAAGACTAGACTGAAAATTCAAGACTAATTCCAGACATTTCAAGACCATTATTAAATTCAATACTGATTCAAGACTTTCCAGATTTTCAAGACTACTAGACACCCTTAGGAGTACAATAACCCACTTTTTTCAAAACAATTTGTTAAACACTGAGATAAAGAATATTAAAATTTCTCACAACTCAATTGCAAACCTTAACATTCAGAAGACACTTAGAAAAAAATTATTATAACAAATAAAAATTTTTTACTTATAAATTTATTTTATGTTTTTAAGTGAAATTTGTTTATTATGAATTAACTCGTATTAGGTGTCCTGTAAACGTGTGTATTTCTCAATTAAATTTGTATTTTTCAATTGAATACACTGTCATAATTAAAAAAATACTCATTAAATAAAGTCTAAGACATGACAATACAGTACTTGTTTGATACATTATTGAAGTATAAGCACGGTACAGGTAGAGTTGGACAGAGTTATTTCGAGCTCCGTTACAGCATAGAATACATCTTGGAAGGTATGCTTTAGATATGAGATTGCTACAATGCAATGTTGGGCGCTCTCTCTGTGCACATATCTCTTTAATGATATTGTTTTACTTGTATGGACCGCCAAATTGTAGGTACGATGTCAGTTGTTTTTACTTGGCAACATATTTCTCTTAAAATTATCTCCTATTAAAGTTATTAAAAGATGTGCATATCATTCTCGGGTAAATAAAAATTCTTTGGCTATATTGATGTCATGTACATAAAAAACTATTTTCCTTATCAAGGTTTAAATGCTTAGACCAAGGTCAGTCGTTGACTGAAAAATATTAAAAGTTAATAAAAAATAAAAAAATACAATAAGATGAAGGTACAAAAAATAAACAAAAGCTTGTAAAAACAAGCAGCATCCAGTCTACAAAATGATGAGGAGGGACACAAAATTCATAAAGGTGCTGTAGCAAACCCTACTCCCACGGGCAGGAACGGCGTGCATAATTCAAATTCAACACAAAGTTGCAACACAAATCACGAGTGCAGTGTCGAGCGCCAAGAGCCGAACTCGACCGAGAGCAGGAATATTCCGATCCAGACAACATTAAGCAGCTCGTTGATATTCCCCGGGAACAGGCAAAGCACGTTTTATAGCCCATAAATATTTTTTCCAGCAGCCCGAGCCAGCCCAGTGGAAACATACTTTTAGATTACAGTCACGGCCTAACTACATCTGTGATTGCGCTCGCATGGCGTATCATTTCTTGTTTGTGTGGAGTAATAACTAATAATTTATATTAGAGAATTTCAAACTAACACAGGCTATTATTCACAATTAAAAGGCTAACAAAATCTATAAACTGGTCACTAAAGATAATTTCACTTCCAGTTTTTTCTTTTAAAACGTGTTTCTTTAGAAAATATTGTAATATTACAAGTAACACATGTGATATCAAAGAACAGAACCCTCATGGGAAACCAGCAGGTGAGAGAAACGTGTCGTACTCAGAAAAACCGCTCTCCCAGCCCTGCGCCTCAATATGAAAAATTTATCACATCTGTGTGAAAAATGATAACATGTCTGCAAAGAACACCGCTGGCATATGATGGATACATGTTTTGTTTGCAAAATAGGTAAAAATGTTTAAATATGTTAAATTGACATAAAAGTATGTGCTTTTTATTACTTCAACATGTTTCTAGACAACATTTTAATTGGTTTAGTTAGAAATTAGATTAATTAAAAGTATTAATTCAGTTTCAACAGTTTTTGACTTCATAATAATTTACAAGGAAGACAAAATAAATAAATAAATAAATAAATAAAAATAAAAAACACAATTTTTGATAATACGTTTTATATTCTGACACAAAGAAATAAACGTTAATGTACAATTTTACATAATTCTTTAAAAAATCTGAAATGCCAAGGAAAAATTAGCAAAACTAAATTTTCAAGTTCAAAAGAAATAAATGAAAGTATTATTCTAAAATAAATATGAGAAAACAACCAAAGAAATTCTTCTTTTTACAAACCAACATGCTTCTGAACATGAGAAAAGAACCAATTACTGATGACCTGAGGCAAGGGTTTGTTTTTATTGAATTTAATCCTTTTGATGTTTGCTTTGAACTGATCAAATCCATTCACTTTGAAGGATTTCCCTTTCAAGGACTTAATTTATTTTCTTGATGGAAAATATTTGATTTCTCAAAAATCATTCGGATGAATTATTTTTATGAAAGGGGTTCTTTTTCTGATGCCGGAAGAACTAGTTAAGAATAGATTACAAAGAATAAATAATTAACAACTTACACTCGTTTATAAATAGATGCAACACACAGGTGCACTTGCAATATTGGTGTGGTAATTACTTTAGGGGTTATACCACATTCTGTATAATACATAGTTACGGTTTACGGTACATAATACGTTACGGTACATAATACGGTTTTGACTTTGGAACAAGTTGTATTCAGTTCAACTTAATTATTTTTTTCTCAATTACATTAAAATGTGATTAGTTTTACAGAGCACTTAACAATACGTACAATTAGACAAATAAAATCTCACTAAATACTAATTTCTATATTTGGAATGCTCACCCTGACATTCGCCTGACTAGAAAATTGAAAGTCATCATTTTGGTTTTCCTCAGTAAATAAATACCATAAATCAAATAATTTCTCTAAGGAAACTAACGGATATAGTTGGAAACAACCATTAATTAAGTTTGCTTCCAAATAATGAATACTAAGCAAAAATAAAAGTCAGGTTGGATTCCTCAATGAATAAAAGTTAACAAAATTATTATTTCACTTAGTAATAAAAATTAATTAATTATTCCACTAACAAAGATTTAAGGTTTCAAACAGCCATTGATTAAGTTTGTTTCACAAGTATGAATACTGTTGAAACACATTTTACGTAACAGGTTACACGTTACTCAACAGCTACAGGAATAAAATGTACCAGGCTTCGCCTAAATCGTTAAAACAAATAGGCCTAACAAATTTTAATAAGTTTAAACAATTATTAAAATAATTTTTGCTCAAGTATAGTTTTTACAATCCAGATGAATTTTGGGACATTTAAAACCCACCCTTAAATCCCACCTTATCAACGCACGCGGACCCCACCGATGCACACGGAAGCCGTGAATGACGTGACCACAATTGCAGTGGAACATATGACAGATCCCACGACTCCTTGGAGGACACGGGACTCCTAGGATACGTCAAATACGGTAAGTAAGTCAACTAAATACTTTCACAGAATATACATACTAATCTTCAATGTTCAAATTGTGTCAACTTTTGTATGAATAAAACAAATCCACAGATATCACTACACCATTGATTGTAGATTGTTAATTTTATCATATTTTGTAGATGATTCTTAACACTTTTCCCAGGAATTTCTTTTACAGTAGATCAGTAGCAACCGACGGTCGGATGGTATTCGCTATGTAAGCCACAGGTGCCACTGTGGCGGGCTCGTGTTCAATATGGATATGTGAGGGCACGATATTGTGTCGTGTCGCGCCGCCCGATGAGAGTTCAAAGTGCCGTTCGCCATCAATCTCCGCCTGTCACGTTATTGCATAACTTGGCCACCCCTCCTTTTATTAGTGAAAACCCCTTGTCACGTCATTCACCAACAATGGGGAACAATCTATCAAGATTAAGGAGAAGTAAAAGTCACAGATACATTGTTTCTTTTGTAATCAGTTTTGATGGCACAAAATTAAACAAATGGATCAGCAGGATAGTTATATATCTATATTTACGGTCTTGTCCTCATTTTTGTTAAGAGTAGTTGTTGCGGTTTTAAAGTTAATTGCGGTTTGGTAAAAGCGGTTTGGTAAAAATTTGAACTTAAAATTGAGCG
Organism: Neoaliturus tenellus; assembly: GCA_030545055.2. Classification (NCBI taxonomy): domain Eukaryota; kingdom Metazoa; phylum Arthropoda; class Insecta; order Hemiptera; family Cicadellidae; genus Neoaliturus; species Neoaliturus tenellus. Next base: position 327,445,195 of record CM061531.1, on the reverse strand, counting down.
GTTAGAGAAACGTGCACACTTACTAGTTGCTTGAAATGAAGTGAGGATGAGTCCTGGCGTCTAGCGCTGTCGTCTGCTTGAGGTTATGGGAGTTAGGCGGCAAATTTAAACTAGAGTTGAAACTATATGGTTGCTTTTGGTTGTGAGGAATTATGAATTGTGCCTGTATTTACAAGATTAGAATTGTCTCTGATAGTTTAAAATTAAAACACTTTCTTCAAAAATAAAATAAGTTGAATTAATTCAAAAATAAAGTTTTATTCTTCTCTGGCTCTAACATACCGCCCGCCAAACTAAATTTATTTAGTCTCTTCAGTAAAACAAAAAAAAGATTAATAAAAACAAAATTCTTCTTGAGGCGGCAGTGGATAAATATTCATTCATTTCTCGATTGGTAGTGGACATATCTTCACCGCAGGTCTGACCAAAATTTGTCCATTTTTGAGGCGCAGTGTAACTACACGAACAACACCGTCTGGTCCTGAAGTGACGTGGATGATGACTCCCATTGGCCATCGAAGTGGAGGGAGATTTGGTTCCTTAAGGAGAACAATGTCGCCAACTGCAAGGTTAGGTGGTTTTTTGATCCATTTCGTTCTCTGCTGAAGAGTGTGTAAATATTCATCACTCCATCGTCTCCAGAAGTGTTGGGCAGCTTGCTGGACTAACTGCCAACGAGACAATCGGTTGAGTGGCAGTGGAGTTAGGTCATGCTGTGGTGGTGTGGTAAGTGAATCTCCAATGAGGAAATGCCCAGGTGTGATAACTTCAAATTCATTCGGATCTGTAGACATAGAACAAAGAGGGCGAGAATTCAGAATAGCTTCAATTTGACAAAAAAGGGTAGAAAGTTCTTCAAATGTAAGTACTTGTTCTCCAATAATACGCTTCAGGTGGAACTTGGCCGATTTTACACCTGCCTCCCATAATCCACCGAAGTGGGGTGCAGAAGGAGGGTTGAAATGCCACTGAATATCCTTTATGCTGAGAGCAGACTGAATGGTTGACGTGTTGTTCTTGAAAAATTGGAAAACTTCCTTAAGTTGGTTGTGCGAACCAATGAAATTTGTGCCATTATCAGTGTAAATGTCTGAGCAGATTCCTCTTCGGGCAATAAATCGATTTAAAGCAGCTAAAAAATCATCAGTAGAAAGGCTGGAGACGGCTTCAAGATGTACTGCCTTGGTGGATAAACACACAAAAAGGCATAGATATGATTTATACAGAATGGGTTTACGAGCATGATATGTCTTGGTTTGGAAGGGACCGCCAAAGTCGATACCAACATGCAGGAATGGTCGGTTCTGTTGTAATCTTGCAGCAGGCAAGGATGCCATGAAGGGTTGAGGTGAAAGAGCCTTGAATTTAGCACATTTTATGCACAGTCTGATGCGCTTACGTATCAAGTTGCGGCTTGAAAGAATCCAAAATCTTCTCATAATTATTGATTGTAAACTCCTTGGACCAATGTGAAAATAGAGGCGATGAAAATGATCTACAATTATCGTTGAAAGATGTCCTTGTTTAGGAAGTAAAACCGGATGTTTCTTGTCATAGCTACAGTCAGAAAATCTGAGTCGGCCCCCAACTCTTAAGATTCCCTCTGAATCCAAAAAGACATCAAGTCTGGCAAGAGCTCCAGTCAAAGGAATCTTGGCGTATGAGTCACGCAATGCCTCCGAAAAGTAGGTGCTTTGCGTTTTCTTCACCCACAAGGATAATGCTGCATTTAATTCTGCCATGCTAAGAGGAGTAAAATCTCTGTTCTCAGGTGACTTGGAACAGTTGTTAGCGAATCGAAGACACCATGCAGTGACTCTCTTCAAGTTTTCAAAATGTGAAAAACGCTCTAATATTGACAAGTTGTCAGGTTCCATTTTAGAGATGTTACTTTGAAGAGCTACTGTTCGAACTTCCGGAAGTTGAGTGAGGGGCACTTGAACATAATCTTGTTTAGGCCAAAGACTAGAATCCTTTAGTAACCATTCTGGACCCTGCCACCACAAATCGTGGGTGATCAATTCACTTGGAAACATCCCTCTTGATGCACAATCTGCTGGATTTGTGTGTGTAGAAACATGAAACCAGCAATTTGGATTTGTTTTCTCTTGAATAACTGCAACTCGATTGGCAATAAACGTTTTCAGTACATGTGGTGAATTATGAATCCAATTTAGAGTTATGGTAGAATCAGACCAAGCATAGGTAGACAGGTTTAGGTTCAGGCGTTTGGACAAAATGGTTTTAGAATAATCAAGTAGCCTAGCGAGTAATACTGCAGCGCAAAGTTCCAGCTTGGGTAGGGAAACTGTTTTCAGAGGTGCAACTCTTGATTTTGAAAGAAAAAGGTGGCATGACACTGAGTCATCGTCATTAACTACTCGTAGATATACTACAGCTGCATAGGCGTGAATTGATGCGTCGGAGAATCCATGCAAAGAGATTTCCTTCAAAGCGGAGGACAAAATGTAGCGAGTTATTTTGATTTCACTAAGAACAGGCAGGTCATTGATAAATTTCAACCATTCTTCTTGAATTGATTTTTCAGGTAAGTCATCCCATCCTATGCCTAATGTCCATAGGCGTTGAATCAAAATTTTCGCCCAAATTACAACAGGTGAAACCCATCCCAAAAGGTCAAAGATGCGAGCTATGTGAGACAAAATGTTCCGTTTAGTCGGAACTCCATCAGTGGTCTGGACTTGATAGTTGAATACATCTGAAAAGGGACACCATTTAATGCCTAAAACCTTTATTGTAGGAAAATTGTTGTGATCATCAAAGGTTAGGTAAGGTTCTCGATCTGCTTCAGTGATCGTAGCTAAAAATTCCGAGTTGTTACTGCTCCACTTTTTCAGTTCGAAACCCCCTTTGTTTAGAAGGGATGTCAAATCGTTCTTCAGGGATAAAGCTTCATCAACGGAAGATGCTCCACATAATAAATCATCAACAAACATGTCTTCAAGGATAGGCCTAATTGCCAGAGGAAAATTCTTACCTTCATCTTGTACAAGTTGGATAAGCGTTCGCATAGCTAGGAATGGCGAACTTTTCACTCCATATGTGACAGTGAGTAACGTGAATTGTTGAATAGGTTCAGTAGGGGAAGATCTCCACAAAATAGTTTGAAACGGTTGATGTTCAGGATGGACTAGGATTTGACGATACATCTTCGAAATATCAGCAACAACTGCGATGGGGTGTAGACGAAAATTGCAGATGATTTCCACAATATCCTTCTGTAGTTTAGGTCCAGCATGCAAGACATCATTAAGTGATTTGCCATTCGATGAAGCAGCCGAGGCATCAAAAACTGTGCGAAACTTAGTCGTGGAACTTGATTCCCTTAAGATACCATGATGAGGTATAAAGTATTTTGGTGTAAGGTCATTAGCTTGAAGTGGGCGCATGTGGCCTAATTGAAAATATTCATCCATAAAAGCATTGAATGAAGTCCTCAGTTGAGGTTGAACAGTGAGTCGCTTTTCTAACGAGCGAAGGCGAAAAACAGCAGGTTGAAATGAAGAGCCTAATTCAGGTGGATCTTCACGAAAAGGCAATTTAACGATATATCTACCGGTATCAGGGTCCCTAGAGTGGGTTTTCACAAAATGATCTTCACAAATTTTTTCATCATCACTAGCATGAAAAGTCTTCGGAAATTCTTCCATTTCCCAAAATTGCCTTAAATGCATGTCCAAAGAATCATTGTCCAAAGTGCATAGGTGTGAAGTTTGGCCTAGGCCAATGTCATGATCAGGTGCGATCGAAACTAAATTGACTTGAGTAGGTCCAATAAGTACCCAGCCGAACACGCTATGGTATGGTGTTGGAAGTCCCAATGGAGAATTCAGCCGCCCGCCATCAAATGTGTGAGGGTACAAGTCAGCACCCAGCAGGAAATCAATCGGCCCGGGAGTGTCGAATTCATCATCAGCAAGATCCAAGTTTTGGAAGGCTAACCTAACTTCCGAAGAAATTGAACAAGTTGGAAGCGGAGAAGTTATTTTCTCTAACACTACCGCTGTAGCAGGAACGGTAGGCTGATTGAGCTTGTTAGGCTTTAACAGACAGTTAACAACGCCCTTTGTTGCATTAACAGGCATTTGAGATAGCCCCGTTATGGGCAAATGATACCTTTGGCGTGGCAGACATAAGTCTCGAACACACTTTTCAGTAATAAATGATAACTGGGAGCCTGGATCCACAAGTGCACGAAACATCTTAAAATTACCAAATTTATCTTGAATGTTGTGCTTCACGGTACCCAACAATGTCACAGAATGTTTTACATTAGGCCTATTTAAAATTCCAGTGTTTGCAGTTAGGCCTAAGGCAGCATTTTGCAACTCAGACGAGTTTGTAGGATTTACGTTTGAGTCAGAAGTCGAGTTAGGTGTAGACCTATCTATATTAGCAGTCGATTTGGACCTTGGAGAAGTGTCTTGTTCTTGAGACGTGTGAAGAAGTGTATGATGGCGATGGCGACAAACTCTACATGTGTGGGTAGACTGACACTTGTCCAACATGTGCGACCTGCTTAAGCAATTAAAGCAGTATCTCTTGGAGCGAACAAATTCCTTTCTCTGAGGAGGAGTTAGTGCATCAAAGCGAGGGCATTTGTAAACAGTATGATTTTCTGAGCAAAAAATACAAGAAGAAGTAGGAGTTGCAGTACTAGAAACAAACGATTTTTGGTTTTGACCAAACTTAACCGCTGGCGCAGTTGCACATTGCGCTTTGTTAAATTTATAGTTTGATTTGAGGCCTACAGATTGCTTAGGCTTTGAATCATTACACTGAGCTGCTTCCATGGCTTTGCAATGATTTGTCAAAAATGATTTTAAATTTTCTAAAGTGGGAAATTCATTTTTTGAATACTCCTCTTCAAAAAGATGACGAGTTCTCTTATCCAATTTTTTAATGATGGTTTGGAAAATGAGTAAGTCGCCTAAGCTAACTGAAAGTTTCATTCTTTCAAGAGCCGACATGTTTTCATTTACCGTGTCAAGAAGTTGACGAAGTTTACTTGGAGATTCAAAGGTCAAGCTTTCAAAATTCATGATTTCATCAATATACAAAGAAGCAAGAAGTCGTTTATTGTCAAAACGAGTTAACAATTTACTCCATATAATATTGTAATTTGCCTCAGTGAGGGGTAGGGTCTTAACTAAAGTATTGGCATCCCCCTTTGTAGCAGAGAGCAAATACTGAAACTTATGAATATCAGAGATATTTTGATTTTCATGGATGAGCGATAGAAAACAGTCTTTAAATGCTGGCCAATCTTTGATTGTACCATCAAAGTGTGGTAAATCGATTCTAGGGAGCTTTACTGTTGATTCAGAGTTAGGCCTATGAAAAGATTCATCATGAGATCTACGGCTTGTAGACTCATTGGGACAGAATTGCCTAAATGTCTTTAAAATGTGAAAATACCTTGTGTCCATATCACCACTGAGTCTCTTTAACTCTACAAAAGCATCTGCTTTGTTTTCATCATCCAACAAAGATTTCAATTTAATTATATCTAAGTTACATTTGTTAAAGTTAGAGTAATTGTGCTCCAATTTATCCATTTTGAGTTTGAAAGTATTAAAATCCTCTGATTCAATTGACAAACTAAGGCTAAGTGTGTACAATTCATCTACCTGTTGGTAGCACAAGTCTCGCTTAAAGACTAAGACCTCTAGTTGTGAGGTGTACTCTCTTTGAGATTTAGCAGACAACGCCATAGTGACTAATTTATAAAATATATCTCGTAACAAGTAGAATAAATTTCCAGGCCTACCTTATGTTGAGGCATAAGACACAATAGGGCTAGGCGACCACCTTTGGTATAGGCCTAGTTGGCCTTATAATCTGCAATCAACATGTACACAAGGAAGGATATCCATAATAGCCTATAATAACAATTAATTGTTCTTCAATGCTTTATTATTGATGATATTGTTCAATACTTACAAGTCAAATTCCATTTGTTTAAGCAATGAATTGAATTGCGTAATACGTTTGGTTTAACCTCCAAACAAATGAACACATTGCAAAAGAGAAGGCATCTTGAATGAATCAACAAGTAGCAAGGAGTACGATATGCTGTTATTAGAGTTGAGTCATTGACTATAATCCTCTTTTTTTCTTCTAAGTTGCTGTCTGCAAGGCTGCATTGCAACTAAAAACTTGCCACAAATAGAACAATCCTACTCAGCTTTCTTCTTCTTCACTATTAAGAAAGAACTTATGAAAATGGTTGCACAGACAAACTTGAACATGAAAGACTTGAAAGAAAGCCTATTCTTGAAATTAAAATTTAGTAAATTGGATATATTTCTTGATGAGTTATTGTTTAATATTATTTGACTTTAAATTTAAATTTATTGATGATCTATTTGAAATTGCTTGAAAAATTGAATTAAATGTCTATTCACTTGATTTTCTTGAGAACTAAATGTTGAGATGTAACTTACGTCTTGAAGTCTTCACAATAATTTGGTTTCACGTAATAAAATACTTACAGGCACAATTTGTATTAAATAATGATAAAACTGGTTCAATATGGGGCGAAGGACCATTAAATGTTGCGGTTTTAAAGTTAATTGCGGTTTGGTAAAAGCGGTTTGGTAAAAATTTGAACTTAAAATTGAGCGGTTAGAGAAACGTGCACACTTACTAGTTGCTTGAAATGAAGTGAGGATGAGTCCTGGCGTCTAGCGCTGTCGTCTGCTTGAGGTTATGGGAGTTAGGCGGCAAATTTAAACTAGAGTTGAAACTATATGGTTGCTTTTGGTTGTGAGGAATTATGAATTGTGCCTGTATTTACAAGATTAGAATTGTCTCTGATAGTTTAAAATTAAAACACTTTCTTCAAAAATAAAATAAGTTGAATTAATTCAAAAATAAAGTTTTATTCTTCTCTGGCTCTAACAGTAGTTTTCAATTAGGAAGTGTAATGCCATTACTATGATGTGTATATTTAAAAAAAAGTCCAATATGCTGAAGCAATCTTGCAGATATGAGTAACAGAAAATTACATTGTAATATAGTTTTCACCATACTGCATGTAGAACAGCTGTTTTCTGGCCTGTATTTAGTCCACAAAATTGTTGGCATTTTCTGTAGCCTTTTAAAAGTGCACCGAAAAAACATCTGTTAATTTTTTCTGTGCTCTAACCTCAAAAGTAGTTTTTTCTTAATTAAAATTAATTGTTATGAAGCTAGGAATTTCAACTCAATTATTCTTGTTTTCAAATCAAATTTACGCTTGTCTCAATCACCCTGAATATTGTCAGGTTAATTTTGTAATGTCTGATTTTAGTTATATTTTCAAAGGATATAGGTTTAGGTCCTAATTTTACCAGGGGCTCTTCTGTGCGCAATCATGTTTTACGAGCGTGGCAAAGCCGAGCTCGGAAACATCGATTAAACACAGATAAAACACTTTCCGTCCAAGTGATTAACAACATTTTTCATCATACTGCGATAGATATATTTATTGGATAACACATTTTAAAGTAAATTAATTAAAATTTCATTACAGTATCTGTTTAGTTGACTTCCATCTTAATTTAAATATTCGTTATAAACAGCTAATACATTGAATTAAAGCAATGTAAAAATCTTGGATTTAAATTGTAGTCTGCAAGTCTTTGGCTTTATTTGTTTTGGATTAGTATGATTTTAGAGAAAAATGCATAAAGATGAGGGGTCCGTATTTTAAACATTGAAGTTGGTCGTCACATTGAAAATATGTCAGTTGAAAAATCAAAATTTAAAAAATTACCCTGTAACGAGAATGAAGATGAAAAAGGAAAGATTTGAGGGAGAACGGTTGGCGGTGATCTGGCATTTCCGCGAGTGAGATCCGAGATTGTATCAGTGGCAGGAGGAAGTAAGCCCAGCCAGGAAACAGTCCCATTATCACTGCCTGTCTCCCTCGGATAAGTGTCAACCAGCCTGGGTCTTGCTTGCGGCTCAACAGCCTAGCCTCCAGCTCTGGCTTCACCACTAAGAAATTGCTCCTTTTATTAACTGTTGGATTTCTTTCAGCTCACCCTAATTAAGGGCTTGTTAGCAGATTGAAATCCTTCAAATGAAACGTTTAAATTAGAAAATAAATCATCTTTAAATAATGTTTACGGTAAAGATTTTAAATACAATGTGATTTGCATACTAAGGTGCATTTAAATCCATTAACTGCTCAACTCTTTTAACTAAATTGGTAAATCTTAATCACCAAACATTTTTCTCCTATACTGAACAAAAGAAGTTAATGAAATCTCATACTCTAAAACAAGCACTTGTGCTAGCAAATTTTATTTTATTTTGGGTGTTTCTACGCCAGTGGCATTTTTTAACGTTTTGACGGGGAACGGTCCAAACCCCAGTCTTGTTACTATCTAACATTGACCAGTTGTTAGAAAGCATCATTAATTAATAGCCCAATGAAAATGGCAACTGGGTCCGGAATCTAACCTTTAAAAAGCTACTAACTTTTCTCAGGATCGAACCGGTAACCTTTGGATTCAAAGGCAAGCACTATAACCACTCAGCTACCCAGCCTGTTGATCTGTCAGGATTTGTTATTATTTATTTTCATATACAAAGTTTTTGGCTATAAGGAATCGATTGGAACTGGCCTCATGACTGAGGAAAATCCTGTTTTCCATGTTAAAACAGCCCTTCAATGGCCATATTATATTTATGGAACTGATTTTAGTTTACAAAATTAAACAAAAATCAGTTGATAACTAAGAAATAAATCACATTTTGCATTTTCAACCTGTGCTTCATTAAATTTACACCATCTTTAGCCTGGCAAGTGAGCAAAGCGAACGAGCTCCTTATGGGAGCAATTGAACAGAGCGAACCAGCTCGTCTAAAAAAATTTTACAAATTTACCGAGCATATGCTTGGTCCCCCTGGTACTATAAGCAAATTGGATGGTAGTACTGAACCTTGAATAGCCTAGTGACCCTTAGGGAAAGGAGTACAGCATATTTATACTACTTTTAAATGTTGAATGCCAGCTGTGTTATTTCAGATAAAAAATAATATCACTCTGCTGTATAAGGCCATACAAGGTCAACCCCCCTCCACCCCACCACCCCCCTCCTCAAATGAAATTTTGAAATGAATATTTATGAAAGGCCAATGAAATCCCAAATTATAGGCACTGATGAGTTTGTACAGAGGAAATTCATACATTTGGTACATGTCATTACATCATAAAATAGCTTATATTACAATTTTTTAATAAGCAACTTGTAGCTTAAATGGGCTTTAATTAAAATATTGACCCCCCCCCCCTCCGCAAATAAATTTATACCAACATACTCGCTGTTGTGTGAACTAGTTAAATGGAATTCAACTCAAAATTACTATTTCCTTAAGATTACTAGTTTATCAACTCAACGACACAATTAGTTCAGACATTTTAAGGTCGGCAAGAACTAATACAAACTTATCTTGAGATATAAAACACATTAGACTTATCAAAAGACCCCTGACCTTTTGAGACTCCAATTAAAAACAAAGTTTCAATCGATAAATCTATATATATAATTCCGTAAGCGAATCGGTCCCCACGAAATATCTCGAGTTAGAAAAAAGCTAGGGTAACAAGTGATGGCTCATTTTAAAGCTTGAGGACCAAGGACGCAAGGAAAAATACCAGAACTATCAAAAGTTACCTGGGCTTCGCCCCATTGGACCTTAAAATTCCAATGTTAATCTAATGGGAAGAAGATTTTTAGATCTACACGTGTGATTAAGCAGATGTTCCAGTGTTTTATCATAAACTCAGCTGGTTATTGATGAGATATTTTGAGTCAAGATAAATTCATAGTTATATCTTTTTAAAATTGGCAATGCACTATAAAAAAGGAGAAAAGGGAATCATGAACGGATTACGGTTAGACAAGAGATTTCATCTTCGTGACCCTATCTATGTCATTAAGGAACAGAAGTAGAATGATTCTTATGTTCAGCATACATTTTTCTTTTTAAGGTTAAAAATAGCTTAGACGAGGCATGGTTGATATAATGGTCAATCGTCTTTATCCAGTGAATGTAGTTTAGTTATTACGTTACTGCTTTATTTATAGACTATTTGGTAGATAAGAGTTGCAGAGGTGAATCGTTTTGTTGAGTATTTGTTTATTTTCGACTGAATCAATAAATTTAAATTTTTAACATTGGATAACCTCCGTATCAAGAAAATTTGGCTTTGGTTTTGGTCCATTCTCTGCTTTTTTTCTTTACGTAGGTCGCAATTAAACAATAAACGCCCGTTATTCCATAAAGAAGGAGAGCTTTTCATATAAATGATAGTGTGCTAAAACTAACAATATATCAATCAGTGTTCTACATCATTGACGAACAGACAAAACAGATAACAATCAAAGTACGAGGAACGTCGGTGGCACGAAGGGTAAGGGGGTATATTGTCACGGGGGAGACATGGGGGGAATAGGGAAAACGGTGGGGACAGAGAAGTTCATAAAGAGGTACGTGGTGGGACGGCGGGGATGGCAGCACAGGACCAAGGAGAGCACAGGGGGTTCGGGGATATGGAGGCAAGAAGGGTACGAGGGGTATCGGTTGCATTGGAGACAGGGGGTCATGAGGGGCACGGTGGAGGCAAGGGCAACATAGGGGCACAGGGAAGAACGGCGAGCATGAGGGCATGGATAGTACGGGGGCATAGGGGACACTCTGGGGAGGCATGGGGATACACTGGGGCACGTGACACAGCCCCAGTAGGCTACAGTAAAGGATGCATGAGCGACATAGCGGGACACTAAAGATTTCAGTGGCACGAAAGCTGGTTGGGAATGGGGGGCACAGAAGAGGAATGAGGATGATAGAGACCACGGGGGCCATGTTGAAGAACTGCAGGCATCATTGGAGAATGGGGGGGGGGGGGGGGGGAGGGAAGGAACATGGGGGCACAAGGTTTACTTGAGTATTCAAACTCATTATGAACATGTTTAAGGTTAAAACTATTTTTATTGAGTCCGGTTGTATAATAGTGCAATAGTTTTTCCCCATAAAATAGACTACTGTATTTTAATAAAGGGGAGGTTATTGGTAAATTAGTGGTTTGATAACTCTAAAATGTTTCGTCAATATTAGGTAATATTTGATTAGAAAATCCAAACGTATAATCATGACATGAAATAGAGTAATTGTACAAGGAGGTGATGAATTGAAACTTATTTTTTGGAGACAACATCACCATTTTGATTTTTAGGGGCCTTTGCCCCTACAATCCCCTAGTATAAATAAATTCCCATAAATGAACAATTATAAATAACTGTATAGAATACTTAATCATCAGAAGGCTATTCTGGCTGGCAAGGAAGGTAATTAGTAGATACAAGTTTTGTAGATTTTGGTTCTTGCTAGGTAGGATTCTCTGGCTACAATAATACTCATTATCGTTTTTAGCATAAACCATGAAAACTTTTATGCCATTCACCAGACACTTTTTTCACTAAAACAATTTTCTTCTAGAGACACTTTGAAGAAATAACATAATGGCTGATACCACAAAAAATTATTCTAGATATATCGATGTTGCACAAAATAAGGAAGTTATATAGGCGTTAGTAACAGCGGTTAGTTAGTAAACAACTGTTTGTGTTATCGTTGTTATAAAATGCATTTATAACACATGAAGTATATACCTCCGAGATATAATGCTTTAGTTTTGCACACATTTACAAATAGACTCGAGACCTGTTAATTATCTAGGTACATTTAATTACAACAAGTACGTTTCTGTTAATGAGGGGTCTGCTTAGAGGAACACTTAACAATAATAAGCTTCATTAGCCGTAGTGGTGATGACCCTCAGCATTGCAAGGAGCAACCAATTAATTTGGGCTTTTCCCATTTAAACTTTTACTAGTACACGTGTTGCTCGAAATCGAGCAATTTATTTTACTACAATAAAAATTTTACTTTTAGCTCTAAATCAATGACATCCGACCAATCAAATATTGTGAATATCTTTAATCACAAGAAACTTACAGCTGATTATTAACAGATGTTTAAAATGCACAAACCAATCTCAATGTTATTCTAATGGGAAAATTTCAAATTTAATTTGTGAATAGCGCTCTTATTTTAAGTCCTATTTTCATCAATTTTTGGCGGAAACAACTACAGACCAAGCCCTATCCAACGACACCAAAAACTTGAAAATCGGTTAAGAATTGTAGGAGGAGTTCTCAGGACAAAAAAACCCTTAGCGTATTAAATAAGTATAGATATTTCCTTTGATCTCTTGAATGACTGTAATTGAATTCTCCTCAAAAATGATATTTTACTTATCTATTAAACTTACGTGTACAAAGAAGTTGATAGAATCAGCATATTAACCTGAAAAATAAATGTCAATTAGTAAAGGCGATGTTAAGTATTTAACCTAGAATTTTTTTACTCCTAAAATGTTTTTATTAAAAAAAATAGGCATACTTTAAACATTAACTACAATTAATAAAGAAAAAAGTACAATATGTGTTAATACACTAATAAATTACAAAATAGGAGGTAAACATCATTTTGATAAACCATGAGTTATACTGCCACGATTTTCGGGAGGAAACATGTATTAACACATGGAGAGAGTTTTGACTTTTTTATAATGAAAGATGATTCATTAGAATCTACTTGTAGAATGGGAGTAAGATTTATGACCAAAGTTTTACCCCTTCTATCACATTTTCAGTAAATGATTGTTTTACTGCATTGAGACCTACAAAGAGTCAAAGAGGTGCCAATTGAATTGGATCACTGTGGAGATTTTGAAATGGGAAAGGGTATGAAAAGCAAGAGGAGAATATGGAAGAAATAACAAATGCTTCTCGGCCCGATTGCTTCAAAAGGGCTTATATTTCACACACCAAACCTCGGCATCTGCGTAAGTGCGGCTCATTTTTCATCCTGCACTCTGCTGAAATTTATCAAACGTTGAACTTTAATAAAGTAGTAATAATGTGACTCAGAATTATTCTCCGACGATTTAAATTATTTTATAATAGTTTTATAACTCAACTCAAAGTATTATTTTGAAATATTTAGAAATGATTTAAGCTTATATTCCATGCTTTTCTTTGTGAGATAGTTGTAAAAATCATACTTTTATCACATTCAAACCCAAAGAAACATGCCATGCTTATGAACTGCGTTGTAAAGTAAAATGTTTATCCGAAACAAAAAGACCTGCTTTTTATTTTTTATTATATTCAAACTGAGGAAATGTTTTTTTTTTTTTGCGACACAATACTCCGAGAGGGCTGATTGATAAATGATCAAAAAATTAATAAAACACTTGAACAATTACAGTTCTTTATAAATAGCTATCATCAACGAAAAACTTATGTCAGCTTATTCAAAACAGCTGTTTATACCTTACTTTTTATTCAACCAAATGAAAAGTCAACATTGACTGGACACACATTGTGTCAAACATCAACGGCGGCAACACTTTGGCTGCAGGCAATCAGACTGAGTGGCTGCAACAATAAACCAACTACAATAAATGTTATGCCCCATTACATCGGACTGCCATTGGCATCGGCATTATGGCCTTTAAAATTTTCTAACTGCCGCCTCTGATATAAAAGCAAAGTAACTTAGCAGTTTTATTAAATTTTTTTATTTGGTAAAATTTAATTTGATCTTCGTCCAGTAATCAATTGGGATACAATTCTGTTGAATTCCTCTGAACATTTCTGAGTGTTGACCAATTATTGCCTACTGAAAAAAAATATTTGATAAAAAAGTATACATTTTTAATGTGAGCGTGGGACAGGGGAAAATGCTATCTCAGTGCAGTGCACTCTTCACACCATATACAGATGGTGACCTGGGTTACAAGCGCTAATTATGAGCCCCATGATGTGGAATTGGTAATAACACACATGGCTATACGTACATGGTAAAAAACTCCTTTGACTTTCACCATGTCACTGCAATCGACCCGAACATCTGCTCTTAGTGTGGCGTCCCCCCCCCCCCTTAGCCCTTTTGCAAATTGGCTTTCATTGAGGAAAAGTTAGTGATTTTTTATGGTTTGATACTGGACTTAGCTTCTTTTAGCTAATAATTAATTAATGATCCAGACAAATGAATCAGCAGCTATTTGTCAGTAACAAATGGTACACCTCATTGATCCATAATACGCATCACACTCACCCTTCAGTCATACTCACTGTAAAATACGCACTATACAGTACGATGGAAAGTATCATTTGTGCTCAGTAGTATCAGAGTAATGCGGCTTGTCGTTTGTGCTCATATTTTTTATGAAAAATAATTATCAAATTTTTTATTGCAACTACTGTACCACTTCTACAAGGCAAATAATTGTTCAATTAATCACGTTGTATTTAAAATTGTACTTTTGATAAGGTAAAGCGTATAGACACAGCCAAAACTGCCTTCAGTACCTTTACAGTTGTCTCTCTAATCAATATGCATTAGGTAGGGTTACCCGATATTACGCAATATTGGTGTGTTGAGTATTCATCATGTCTTCAGATATTAATGGAATCTAGAGTAAAGGATTTATATGTTAAATTGTCTCTAAAATGTCTTATCACACTGAAAATAACCTCCTTCAAGCATCCAGTATTTAATGTTAATAGGAATATAAAATTACAGAGTGGAAAACTTATAGGTCTTTATTACACTTACAGTCTTAAGATTTATGATTTCATAAAGGCACAGCAGCTATTTTTAAGCCAATGAAGTGACATTTACACAGGTGTCGCCTGGTGAAATGTTTTGAAATGTGGGAATGTGGTTCAGAGCTCAAATCTGAAACCCCACTGAGTGAAATATGGTGGAGACAGCTAATTTGGGTTCCGAGCGCCGCACCGCCGCTGCTTCCTTCCTCTATTCCGATGCCGACATTGGAATACGAGATGGGCATCAGTCCATGTTTGTATTTGTCATGTGGAAGACTTTTGCGAGCATAGCTTGTCTCATGAGGAAAAACTGACTAGAAATGCATTGTGAAAGATGAATATTCAATTTAATATATACATACATATTAGGCGCCTACTTGTCTGAGTTACATTGAATTTTTTAAGAACACATTTTCCACTTAAATCGTAAGTTTACATCATTAACTGTTTTTCATCAATTGCATAAGTTACAGTATTGCTATTTCAAAGTAGGCCTTGTCTTATATTATCCAGACGTACTGTTTAAGCATGACACATACTGTAAATTGATTTTAAAAATTTTATTTGGAAATATTGTCTGCTTATTTATACCTAAACTCTCAATATGAGTGAATGCAATCGTTATAACTATTACTGACTTATAATTGTGAAATTAAATATAAGTAAAACATATAATTGTGTGTTTCTTCTCAGAGAACTCAGAGAAGAAAGCTAAAGATAACCAAGGTAGAGTAAGCTAGGTTTTATCGATATCCAAACTAATAATGATGCACCATTTCAGTATCTGCAAGTATACATCATTAATTATTTAAAATTTATTGGGCTACACCCACCTTAATATTTACAGTAAATGCGTGGATCCTTCGTCAATTGGTGAACACAAAAAACACAACACACACGTACACAAGATTGGACCCCGCTATCAAAGTCCCGACGTTTCGCGTGACCGAAAAGCATTCACGCCTCTTCGGGGGAGTTTATTGACGCCGACAATGTTGTTTGTAGCCCAATAAATTTTAAATAATTAATGAAAAACCCCCACCCAACAAGAAATCATGTCATTCAGAATAAGTATACATCAGTAAATCTACAACCGCTTCACCAGGAAAGTAAATGCATAAAAAACCGTTTTCAGCGAATAAAACACCTACGAAGCATTTATTGCATCTGTTACATCCAACGTCATCTGCCAACATTTACCAGTAACACGGCATCACGTAGTTTACAACCGCACAGAACACCTCCGGCTATAGGTGTGAAGGATTTATTCATCCCGGTGGTGGTGTGGCTGTACGGCTCCGGGTCCGTGGCGAGGGTTTATTCATCGCGGCACGGGTAGCTAACGGTGAGGGATGAGTCGGCGGGACCTGGGGGCGCGGTGAATGTTGCATGAGCCAACATCCGCACACAAGGAAGACTGGCTGTAAACACCAGCGTATAGCCCTAGGCTCACCTCCCTTTGTGGTGACTTACAACACTGCACGCCTCGCCTCACCTCATCTCCCATCACATGCATTATCAGTCCATGTTAATCACGTTGAAGTGTTCATCACATTGTTCAATATAAATTTTAAACATATCAATCTATATATTAATACGCAAGCATGTTTCGTTTCCTCCTTTTTTTCTCAGCTTGTGTGCATCGTAGAATAAATCCGCGCATACCGTTAGAAAGGTATAGTCCTGTAGATGAGCAGAATCACACTCTAATTCACATCGGACTCCAGGGTTACGCCCCACAGGCCTTCAAAGTTCCTATGTTAATCTTATGGAGGAAAGAGAATTGGAATTATTAGACAGCTGTTGTAAAAACAACTGCTAGAAAAACAGGGAGAACATTATGTTTTAGTTCTAAAATATTTTTAAGCTTCTTGGGTCCAGAAAAACTGAACTTTTGATTGAATTTCAATTAGGAAGCGATCTCTAGTACTAATTTAATACGCTAAGGGTTTTTTTTTTTTTTTTTTTTTTTTTTTTTTTTTTTTTTTTTTTTTTTTGTAGATGGAATGCCTCCGACAATTTTCGTCATTGGACAGGGCTTGGTTTGTAGTTTTTTTCTACCAAAAATTTATGAAAATCGGCACCCAGGGCTACACCTAAAAGGCTTAAAATTTTAAAAGTTAGGTCTAATCTTAAAAGAGAGGGCTATTGGTTGAATCATCTGACAGCTGTTTGACTCATAACTACATATTTGTTTTCAGTGAAATAATTTTCCCTTCACAAATTACTCTTTTTCTAGTCTTGTATAGATAAAAAAAACCCCATGTGAGAGACATGAAAGCACACCTTATTAATGTTTTTATTTATATCTGCAATATATATGTTTTTATAAAAATGTCTCAGTGGAATTAATATGACTTTGCATTCTTTTAATGGAATAAGATGTATTTATTTATCTATAAGACATATTTATCTACAGGAAATATTTATCTACATTTAGAGACATTTTGTAAGACCAACACTAGTTTATTGTTGAGCTACGTAACTTACTTAACTTCCTATTACTAACTAGGCCTAAATTTTTGTACTTAGCACACACCACCAAGTAATATCTTTTCCGTGGACATCCTTAATTACATCACAACTAACACAATTTCAGTCACTTATAAGAAGGATGACGATGTCGGCATATAAATTATGGTGGCCAGGCTAGCGTAACCTATAACACAATTATCACAGCCCTCTGGGCGGGTCCTTCACCGTTGAAGGGCCCTAGTGTAACCCAGTTATCCTAACAAGGCAGCTGCCTAACAAAGCATCACACACTGTACGACACACACGTTACACCTCCAACCTACTGCACCACCGATAACTTATTAACAATATGTCATAGTTAATTATTTATAACAATTCTATAGGTTATATTTCATCATTATGGGCTACTAAATGATCATAAGAAACTGATAATTTTTTATACATTTCAGAATAGTTATTTTTATATTATAAATTATTCTTGATAATACCACTGCATTTTTTATACAATGAAGTTTATGTGGGTGGTCAATCATATTAATTTGTTATCGTAAAAAATACCAAAGACTTTGCTTTCCCCTTACAGAATGGTGCATAACCTACATAACCTACTATTATGAAAGATTTTATTACTTAAAGAGAAAAAATGAAGAACGACACTGGACAAAGAACCAAACAAAATTAGGCTGAACATAGGACATAATTATGTCGCCGGAAGGTAAGGTTTATAACATAACAATAGCTAGAAATGTTTATCTTTGATTCGATTCCAAATTCTGGAAATCATCACATTTATGTTTTTAGGTCGAATAATAGAGTAGATAACTGAATACGAATGTTTGATGGCAAATCTGTGCATTTTTACCTTTAATTTAAGACCAAAATTATCAAAATCGGTCGGTTAGAATAGCCAAACGAACACGAAAAAGGCAAATAAATTTATCTCCCATAAAAAATGTACAGGGAGGGAATTTAATTTGTGTGTAAATCGAGTAATATAATAGGAAAGTGAATTCCAATGCTTGATGGCAAATTGTGAATGCATACCTTTTTATTTGAGACTAAAATCATGAAAATCGGTCTGGTAGAAGAGCCAAACATTACCGGAAAAGAAAAACCCAATTTTAAACAAATATATAGATGCCTCATAAAGTATAATTATATATAAATGTTTTAGTTAGAAAAGCTTAAACGGGATGCCAATAGTTACGAAGAAGTTTCTTTGAGGTGTTATCCCCTCGTTTCTAACTTTGCAACCGAGAAAGATTGGATGAAAAATTGCTAAAAGAGAAGTTAGTTACACCTCTGCATGTGCCTGTGAGCAGTAACCAAAAAAACTTTACTGTTATGTTAAATTACACCAAAAGATTGTAATGGCAATTTATGTTATCAATGTAAACTTTTTTCTAAAAAAAGTAGATTTAGATAGTGGTAATTAAATTAATAAAGAGAACAGTTAAAAAACCTAAAACAAATAACAATTCAAACAAACAAAAAATTATTGACATCTGAAATCAAAACACTAAATAATACGCTTGGTACCAACACACACATAATGCTCAGTAAAGCCCGTACATGTTTACGGTATTTGAAAATCAGTTTCAAATTTCAATAAAACTAAACTACTGTAGCTAGAACTATATTCTTTATGAAAATCGTGGGGAAAAACAAAATGTAATAAAAACTTTAATGCTGACAATTAATCTTAGTTTATATAAATTTAAGATCAATTCCTTCATCTGCTAGCTTCCATTTGCAAAATACAACCCAACTAATGATTAAAGCCGCATTGCAGCGACTGCTCACTGCAATTATTTACTTGGAAAACGCCAAATGACAGAAAAAGGAAGGAAAAAGGAAGTGACCCAAATGTGTTTTTGGAAGGGGAAGGAGTTCATCAAGCTGAATGGCATCTTTGTAGCCTGTGTCGCTCAAAGGGTGCACAGTCAGTCACACCATTTCATTTTTCACTCAAAGCTTCACCTTACTGCTACACTGAAGTCTTTTTTGCGTATTCAAAAGCAAGAAATCTTTTGATATCGCAGAATCCCGGTGCAATCAAGTAATGGGTTTTGTCCCCACAATAATCCTCTGTGAACTTTCATTCTTCGTTAAAGGAAACAAGACAAGTTTACATGCTGGAACTCATTTTAAGAATTAAGGTGTCATTTTTGAAAAATTGTTTTTCATCATAACATGGGTTGGTTTAATAGTCATCATTCAAATCAGGTTTAGCAGAAGTAACTAATGATGTGGCTCATAAAATAAAACTTTGTTATCATTATTATCAAATGAAATTACTTATGCAAAAAGCTTGTAATTGTTTTGAGTTTTCTTAAACTCAAGCCAAGGAACACTAGGGTACATTACACCCTTCTTCGTCATGAAAAAATAATTTATATGAAACACGAAGAGCTATAAGTATAATTTTATTCAGCTTGAATATAAGACGCCAGTTACTTGGTTTACTACGTTGACCTCATTTGATAAACTGAACTTAATTTTAAAATTTATGTAGACTGACTACTATTGACACATGCATTGTATCTGTTTAAATCACTACACTATTAGGTTTATGAACTCAAGCAACGAAAAACTTTTCTTCTCCAGAAAATATCAATATTTGAGCTCGCTTTGCAATAAAGTCATCTTTGTCAATCACAGTTTTTCAATCAATGTGAAATGGCAGTGACAATAGTGAATTTGTGTATAAAACATCAATTCCACGGGGACAGCGAGATGTTGGACGGAATCTGTTGACATTTATTGAACATCGGCCGCCGCTTGTGGCGAGCATCGGACCAATGTTGCAGCCGCACAATTGATTCCGATTCGCGGACATGGACATGCTCTTGGCCCGGTGTTTAATGACGATACTCGGAGATACACAGCCAATGGCGGGACACCTGATAGTGCTCAAATGGGCCCCACATCCCGGCTTGCACCATAAATCCACACTAATTGACATCAAAGCACGCCGATATCGGTTTAGTGTGTCCTGATTGCAAGTTCTGCTTAGCAGGCTCATCTCTCTTTGTTCACTGTATAAAGGTTGTGTTTGATCTATTAGAGCACTATAATAAACATTCTTGAAATAATTTTCATGGAGCACTATAGTAAGTTGTTCTTTTCCAGTTTACATGTATTTTCATGTGGTCGGCCTAAACATTTGGCAACAATGCATCAACTCTCATTGGACTTTTATGTGAATTTTAGTATAGTGACATAAAATAAATGACGCGGCTATAGTCAGGAGCAATAGAACAGGCGTGTCAAGGTCAAGTCTTTTAATAAGCCAGCTGATTTTTGCTCATTTAACTACATGTTAATTAGCTTGACCTTCACCCGCCCGTTCTATTGACGCCGACTATAGTGGTATTGTGACATTAGGTATTGTTGGCATAACATAAAAATAAATATCTACAACACCGGTATCGTTGTTTCAAATTGGATTAAAACCCCAGTTATTGTTCCTGACATGAATTTTGTAAACGACAGGCATAAAACAGACATAACCGACTAAATAAAACGATATAATATCAATATAGAATATTATACAGAGGGAGGTGTATCGCAGAGTCGCATGCAAGAAGCAGTTATGACACGTCTCGTGCGACATATTGAAATGTTCTGCTGCAATATCGGCCTCAGACATGCGACGTGCATTCTGCTGACTTCGTGTTATTTAGAATACACCGTATAAAATAACGTCCTATGAATACAAAGTGAACACTTCCCTGAGATCATCTAGTTTTTGAGCCATTAACCTAGTCTGGGATATTAAGCAAATGTGGCCAAAAGTAAGCAATTTTATTATGGCTAGTTTTTAATTAAAAACCAATCTTTTTACTCCTGAATGCAGTTTGCTGCCCACTTTAAAGATTAATTCACTTCTATCAATTAAAAAATATATAGCAACAGCATTTTTTTTTCAAAGTAAAAGCTAAATTTAACCTATATTAGATATAGGAATACTTCCTCCAAAACTCATTACCAAATTTATCGTTGAAGGACTGATGTTTTTAATCACGCAAAGACGAATCAAAAAGAGTACATTAGACGTGGGGATGGGGTTAGACTCGAAGTGACTAGCGACCACTATGACTGATGTGACAGGAGCCTGGAGGTAGAACAAGAGTCGAGCGTAGCGCCGCGCCGCACATTACTGTTGTGACGGCGTATTGATTTATTTCACCAGTTCTTGTTCCGTTCGTTATAAGCTCGCGCCGTCAGGTCCGTCCATGTTGTGACTGATGTGACAGGAGCCTGGAGGTAGAGCGAGAGTCGAGCGTAGCGCCGCGCCGCACATTACTGTTGTGACGGCGTATTGATTTATTTCACCCGTTCTTGTTCCGTTCGTTATAAGCTTGCGCCGTCAGGGCCGTCAATGTTGTGACTGATGTGACAGGAGCCTGGAGGTAGAACAAGAGTCGAGCGTAGCGCCGCGCCACACATTACTGTTGTGACGGCGTATTGATTTATTTCGCCCGTTCTTGTTCCGTTCGTTATAAGCTCGCGCCGTCAGGGTTGTCAATGTTGTGACTGATGTGACAGGAGCCTGGAGGTAGAACAAGAGTCGAGCGTAGCGCCGCGCCGCACATTACTGTTGTGACGGCGTATTGATTTATTTCGCCCGTTCTTGTTCCGTTCGTTATAAGCTTGCGCCGTCAGGGTTGTCAATGTTGTGACTGATGTGACAGGAGCCTGGAGGTAGAACAAGAGTCGAGCGTAGCGCCGCGCCGCACATTACTGTTGTGACGGCGTATTGATTTATTTCGCCCGTTCTTGTTCCGTTCGTTATAAGCTTGCGCCGTCAGGGTTGTCAATGTTGTGACTGATGTGACAGGAGCCTGGAGGTAGAACAAGAGTCGAGCGTAGCGCCGCGCCGCACATTACTGTTGTGACGGCGTATTGATTTATTTCGCCCGTTCTTGTTCCGTTCGTTATAAGCTTGCGCCGTCAGGGTTGTCAATGTTGTGACTGATGTGACAGGAGCCTGGAGGTAGAACAAGAGTCGAGCGTAGCGCCGCGCCGCACATTACTGTTGTGACGGCGTATTGATTTATTTCGCCCGTTCTTGTTCCGTTCGTTATAAGCTTGCGCCGTCAGGGTTGTCAATGTTGTGACTGATGTGACAGGAGCCTGGAGGTAGAACAAGAGTCGAGCGTAGCGCCGCGCCGCACATTACTGTTGTGACGGCGTATTGATTTATTTCACCCGTTCTTGTTCCGTTCGTTATAAGCTTGCGCCGTCAGGGTTGTCAATGTTGTGACTGATGTGACAGGAGCCTGGAGGTAGAACAAGAGTCGAGCGTAGCGCCGCGCCGCACATTACTGTTGTGACGGCGTATTGATTTATTTCACCCGTTCTTGTTCCGTTCGTTATAAGCTTGCGCCGTCAGGGTTGTCAATGTTGTGACTGATGTGACAGGAGCCTGGAGGTAGAACAAGAGTCGAGCGTAGCGCCGCGCCGCACATTACTGTTGTGACGGCGTATTGATTTATTTCACCCGTTCTTGTTCCGTTCGTTATAAGCTTGCGCCGTCAGGGTTGTCAATGTTGTGACTGATGTGACAGGAGCCTGGAGGTAGAACAAGAGTCGAGCGTAGCGCCGCGCCGCACATTACTGTTGTGACGGCGTATTGATTTATTTCGCCCGTTCTTGTTCCGTTCGTTATAAGCTCGCGCCGTCAGGGTTGTCAATGTTGTGACTGATGTGACAGGAGCCTGGAGGTAGAACAAGAGTCGAGCGTAGCGCCGCGCCGCACATTACTGTTGTGACGGCGTATTGATTTATTTCGCCCGTTCTTGTTCCGTTCGTTATAAGCTTGCGCCGTCAGGGTTGTCAATGTTGTGACTGATGTGACAGGAGCCTGGAGGTAGAACAAGAGTCGAGCGTAGCGCCGCGCCGCACATTACTGTTGTGACGGCGTATTGATTTATTTCACCCGTTCTTGTTCCGTTCGTTATAAGCTTGCGCCGTCAGGGTTGTCAATGTTGTGACTGATGTGACAGGAGCCTGGAGGTAGAACAAGAGTCGAGCGTAGCGCCGCGCCGCACATTACTGTTGTGACGGCGTATTGATTTATTTCGCCCGTTCTTGTTCCGTTCGTTATAAGCTCTCGCCGTCATGTCCGTCCATGTTGTGACTGATGTGACAGGAGCCTGGAGGTAGAGCGAGAGTCGAGCGTAGCGCCGCGCCGCACATTACTGTTGTGATGGCGTATTGATTTATTTCACCCGTTCTTGTTCCGTTCGTTATAAGCCTGCGCCGACAGGTCCGTCCATGTTGTGACTGATGTGACAGGAGCCTGGAGGTAGAGCGCGAGTCGAGCGTAGCGCCGCGCCGCACATTACTGTTGTGACAGCGTATTGATTTATTTCACCCGTTCTTGTTCCGTTCGTTATAAGCTCGCGCCGTCAGGTCCGTCCATGTTCTGACTGATGTGACAGGAGCCTGGAGGTAGAGCGAGAGTCGAGCGTAGCGCCGCGCCGCACATTACTGTTGTGATGGCGTATTGATTTATTTCACCCGTTCTTGTTCCGTTCGTTATAAGCTCGCGCCGTCAGGTCCGTCCATGTTCTGACTGATGTGACAGGAGCCTGGAGGTAGAGCGCGAGTCGAGCGTAGCGCCGCGCCGCACATTACTGTTGTGACGGCGTATTGATTTATTTCACCCGTTTTTGTTCCGTTCGTTATAAGCTCGCGCCGCGCCGTCAGGTCCGTCCATGTTGTGACTGATGTGACAGGAGCCTGGAGGTAGAGCGAGAGTCGAGCGTAGCGCCGCGCCGCACATTACTGTTGTGACGGCGTATTGATTTATTTCACCCGTTTTTGTTCCGTTCGTTATAAGCTCGCGCCGTCAGGTCCGTCCATGTTTGCCTGCCGCATTAATCTCCGAACCCTTCCCCTCGCAAACCTTTGTCCATTTGAATTACAGATCCAGAATAATTTCTTCCATGCAGCGTTCACGTAACTGGTGCTACATTAGTTTTAAGTTTTTCTGGTAAGATCACCAAGAATTTACTTCACTTAAGCCTAGTTCAAAAACATTTTAGGCCTAAATACAATGGTTCACCACGAATAGTTCAAAAATCAACTCGCGCCATACGTGTTTGAATATAGGCTACTTGTTAAACCAAAAATAGAGTAAAAACCGTCCCATCTAATGAAGACACAAGTTACTATAATCATTTAAAAATGCATTAGTTCTACTATTTTAAATCGCATTTTGATTGCGAAATACCACGAAATTGCAGGTCAAAAATTCACATCTTCATAATTTCCTAGTCAAAAAAGTTAAGACATTTAAATCAAATTGACATTTAAAAGCTATTTGAACACAATAACACTAAACTGTTCGTTAAAATGCATATGGTGTTAAAAAACTAATGCATTTTTATTTATTTAGGTATAGGAAAGTTTTAAAGAAGGTAAAAACAAAAAACAAGGTTAAACTTGGTGACCGAGGGAAACAGAAGGTAAACCAAATTATCGAGTCCTTTTCACAAAAGAGACCGTCGAGCAGACGTGGGCCGTATGCTAACAACTAACAACCCGCCTCCAGCCCGCGATTGTGCCATCCACCAATCCACCGCCGAGCGCCGAGTGAGCCTTTCTCACTTTCTTGGTAGTTGACAACATTATCAGATAAATGCAACCACAAATAATAATACTATGTTTGATTTGAAATGTGTGAATGTGTATTTAATTAAGTGCAGAAATAAAATGAAGACTTTTAATGTTAGTAGGTTTTCAACGTCGATGACACTGTAATAAGTTTTCCGATTTCTCGTCCTAAAGCAAAATTTGACAATAAGAATATGAGGAAAGCAAAACAAATTCTACAGGTTTCAATAACGATTGCAAACAAAAATTTTAATGGAAAAAATTAATTGGCCTATAATTGATTTAAAACATTTTCAAGTTCAATAAGTTACAAAATCGTGATTCACGAAGACATGATGTCTCCGGACAGTCAATATTAAATTTAACAGTAATTTTTACTTCTAGGTATACTGTATTTTACAACAGAAATGTAACAATTGTTTCTCTCAACAATTGGCAGACTTGTCGATAATTTGACACACATGTTTTATAAAATAAGATTAAGAGGTTATGTGGATGTATCATTTAAAAATTGCCAAATGAAAATAGTTAAGGTAAATAAAGTTTTTTATGGTTTGCAAACAACAAACCATGAAAATAAAGGTTTATCTATTGAAATTACAACAAAAATACAATTTAAATTAATTATAAAAACTTACAAAAACATTTTGCACGGATCGAAAATACTGATAAGGAATTTCGCCTGGACCATTGTCGGACTATCGAGAGTCTACTTTATAATGAGCTGAAATTTAAAAGACAATATATTTTTATTTATCGCTTGTCAGCTACTTATATATGAAGTGTAATTCCCTTCAATTTAAAACTAAAAGTCCAATATGTACTATTTGACTATATCACTGTATATCGGCACTTGACTTTCACACCTGCACCCATCCTTCTTCTCGACAGGCCATTGTGCGTCTTCCGACACGCTATCGACACAACGGATGCGCCCCTCCAAGGTCGTCCCATCAATTTCCCGATATGCCGGAATGGAGGCGATCATTTCCCGGGCGCATAATCACGTGATACATCAGGGTGTAGGACACAGGTGGCACATCGTCGCCTTCCTCCCTCTCTCCCCCCTCTCTCTCACTCTCCCTCTCTCGTTACTCCCACATCACACACGCCGCCGCCTTTAGCTCTCTCGCTCACCTCCATCATAAGTGATTGCTTTCCCAGTCGCACACATCTTCTTCACCTCTGATCTACATTTACGAAATCGTCTAACAAAGTTTAATTACTTCTCTTTATCACGTATCTTAGTTTTATCAGGTTGGAAAGCATATGACTAGACTTTTTATGTCTTGAACGTTTAAATGGCCAACGAAACCTTTGAGGCATTAATGTAAGTAGCGTAGCCTACAGATGATATATTACGTAGGACTGTCCACCGTTTTTGTTAGCTTTCTTGCTAAAACCTACTGGCCCTGCTTAAACGCAATTACTGTACATAAGTAAAACACACAACAACATGCATATCACATAAATACAATAATAAATAAAGTGTACTGAAATAAATTTTAAATATGGCCATAGGTGAAAAAAATTCTAAAACAGGGTGCTTTTGTTTCCTCTTTTAAAATTTAAGAATAATTTCAAACATTTTCAATGTTTCTTTACTGTTTTTTTAAGACTTTAGACTGGAGGTACTAATATTGTTAACATATTAATAATTGTACTGTTTGTTTGAAGTACTGTACTAGTATTTGAATTTGTTGACCAATGATTTGAAGTACCATACTGTGTAATATGATTTGAATTGGTTGACCAATGGTTTGTAAAGATGCATGCGTCTCTTTCTTCGATGATGTACAGGATTTTCGGTATTAATTGTAAGGGGATGAACACACAGAACGCGGCGCGGCGCGGCACGGCGCGGCGCGTCATGACGCGTGAAAAACAAATTCATAGTTTGTTATGGAGTTCAACACACAGAGAGCGGCGCGGCGCGGCGCGGCGCGGCACGGCGCGGCGCGTCTTCACTTGGACCAGTTGAGTTTGATTTTTTGGAGCGTCCACACGCGTTTTCGCGCGTCTTCCCTGCAAATATGATGGATGGTGAGTGTTTAACGAAGTGTTTTGTAGGCCTGCACTGTGGCAAGCGAAGCATAAACATTACAAGAACAGGGGAATTGTGGACACGCTGTGGAATAGGTGACAATGGTAGAATATATTGCTTAAATCTATACCATACTTATTTAATACACTGAGGTTTATTTTGTAATTGGAACTTCTTTACAGTTTCACTGACTTTAAAGTTTTTAGTGTCGTTGGACAGACTTGGTGTGCATGTGTAGTTGTTTGGTAGTCAGGATTCGGGATTGTTTAACGACGATCGCAGTATTTGACATTATAAAACATACACTTATTTAATACACTAAGGGTTTTTGTATGGAGAACTCCTCCTACAATTTACAACCAAAATTAAAGTTTTTGGTGACGTTGGATACGGTTTGATCTGTATTTGTTTCCGCCAAAAACGAACGTGTGATACTTTAAATAAGTGTTTTCCAAACGCAGCAAACATCGAACCAATTTGCTCAACGCCATATCGGACACTGATTACTGAAGTGAAAAGAGTAAAGACGCTCCGCGCCGCGCCGCGTTCTGTGTGTTCAAGTCGACGCTTGATGACGCGCCGTGCCGCACCGCGCCGCCCCGCGCCGCGCCGCGCCGCGTTCTGTGTGTTCATACCCTAATATAACTTTACTAGACATCGCGCCATCCATTCTCTCACTATCACAGCAACCTTTTTCATGGTGGTTCCATGGATGTTATTGTCCATTTGTCCAAAAAATACACACAATATACAGATTTTAATTAAAACACACATACCTCTAAATTTTCAAGAACATAAAGATCTTTATTGGGAATAATTCAAGACAATTAAACCAGACACCCTGAATGATTTTAATGATAAATTTAAAATGTAACATCGTTAAAGAAGATGAACGCAAACACTATACAGAAGGAACACCAAGTCGGGATTATCTGAGTGAATATTTCGCTTAATTGTTAGTGCGCTGTGCCAACAAAATTAGCATGCTAGCATCGAAATCCCCAGCGGTCGTTAGACGCTGACGAGCGAAACAATGAGTCGCGCCGAGAGACGAGCGTCGTAATAAGGTTACAACTGGCGGAGGCCGCCCGCCCCTCCACCGGCAACGCTTACACCGGGCCATCGCACTGTCGTAGAGTCATCTTCACCCCTGTGCCAGTAGCCCATTGTTGCGCAGTCGGCAATGTTAACCACACGGCTTTTAATGCAAAACATGGTATTTGATTCCCCTGTTTCGGACGCCGTTTTTTTAACCGATTTTCTTTATACTTGATAAGTGTTTAGTTAAATAGTTATATTAGGTCCCTCATACCTCGAAATTTTGAAAATTAACAAATATTACTCTCTCTAACGTCGCAAAATAACTCGATTTTCCTGAGTAATATTTCAAAATTGTGTAAAATGTTCGAAATTTCGAGGTATGAGGGACTTAATATAACTATTAAACTAAACACTTGCCAAGTTTAAAGAAAATCGGTTAAAAAACGGCGTCCGAAACAGGGGAATCAAATACCATGTTTTGCATTAAAGGCGTATAGTTAACATTGCCGACTGCGCAACGATGTGCTACTGGCCTAGGGGTGAAGATGACTCTTAATACTTCTCATCAGAGCCTGAGATAAAGCATTTGCTTGATAAATAAAAAATTACAGTCATAATAATACCAGTCGCAAACTGTATGCTAAAATACAAAGCCCAAAAGATTTTTTTCGTTTGAGCTCTATCGATTCGCTCACTCGGTTTTCAGGGTGTTTTAATGTAGGACTAAGTAAGGGTGCTGTACTCTGGTATGAGTTTTTAAAACTGTAATACGTGGATTTTACGTCTACTGATAAAAACTCTGATTTCATCAATGTTGCTTTGCTTTTGTTTTATAATTTAATATTGTACTTTTCTGTGACTTCCATGACTAATAACTCAAATCCATGACTTTAAGTAACTTGGTGACTTCAGTGACCAGTAAACAGCACCCTGACTACATAAAAAGGCCTACTATTAATTTGTATACTAACATTGATTTTTTTTTTTTTGTAAAAAGTTTGAAGAAAAACGTTAGAGATGTTTTCGAGATCCGTGTGAATATTTACTAACAAATAGGTATACCTTACTCATATTAGAGTATAGGATACCACGGACTAGAGCTCCGGTATACGATGGCTCTTCGATCAGCTTAGATTTTCTTTCATTTAAAAAGAAAAACCTCAAACGGGTGTAAAAAGGTGACGTAAAATTTAAGATTGCTACGTAATTTCCTAGACCTAGGAAGTACAATAATATAATCAAGAGGTGAGGTGTCCAAGGTACCTTATTATTTATCTTAAGACTAATGGTATCCAAGACAACGACACGAGTATGGGGTCATCTCAACATATCTATATTTCTGTAGTAACAACACATTGTTGAGTTAAACTTTACTCGTGTCATATAGGCAAAACGCAATATCAAAGGTATGTCTTTCTAGAGAACGGCATTGTTACGTAACAAAACGTTCATGGGTACGGTGAAATACAAACACAGTGTCTTCGTTGTGTTAAAAATACAAGATGGAAGACATCGATAGACTGGCATGTTGGATCTCGAATAACAGTATTATTTTTAGCTATCGCTCGCCAACTGATATGGTGCTCAGTTTTCTATTCGAATGTGGGGTGAAAATAACTCATTTTTTGTGGCCACTTAGACAGTTGCATCTTCATTCCTAACACTTATTCGTGTATTTATTTTGAATACGTCATGAATTTTAGTAATTTATAGTTTTATTTCACAGGGGTATTAATTCCGATGTCAGATTAGACCACCCTCGAGCCGGATAGGCGAAAACGCCGAACTGCAAGCATGAAACTTAACATAACGTAGTGGATATTTAGTACCGTCGTCGTCTTAGCCGACCACGTGATCTAACGTATTATGACGAGCGGCACCCGAAAAAAGCGGCCGCTAACGATGAAATCACGCTTCAACAACTTCTCGATCACCAATCGTAGGCTACATAGTATTTATAGTAGGTACAGCCTCCATAGTTTGGGGGTGTCCATCTATGGGGGATTGTTTAGTTAATGGGAAATTAACACAGGAGAGTATAAAAGGTGTCGTCCACCGAGCGGCGAGTGTTTTGAGCGGCGAGTGTTCTGAGCGGTGAACCTCTGGTAGAAAAGGGTCAAAGGGAATTTGCGGGGAATTCCTCCCTTGGGCAGGGAGAACCTCGCCTCACGGCCGCGGTCGTAGCGCTAGGCGAGTTTTATGGAGACAGAGGTTTACGGGAATCATGTTTTAAAAATAATTAATTAAGATAGAGATTGACTCTTTTTTTCTAAAAGTACAAAAACAAAGAAAAAATTTTATAGCCTAATTTTTAAATAAATTTTTTTTTAGCTATAACTGACTAAAATCATCTGTTATTCTCGATGCAAATGCAAGGTGTCATATTAAAGAAGAATAACGGTGCTAAATTTCCTTTAGGTTAGGTTAGGTTAGGTTAGGTTTAGTCAACGCCAATTAACTTATTAATTGGCATTCACATTGTATTGCATTTACTGTATTAGTGAACTGATGTAAAGACACTGGAAATGCGAGTGTAGGCCTATATATAGGTCAGAGTCACCTGAGAGGTATTGTACTCAGAGCCTCTCACGAGTTTCTCCTTGCCGAAGGGAGGAATTCCCCGCAAATTCCATTTGACCCTTTTCTACCTGAGGTTCGCTGCTCAGAACACTCGCCGCTCAAAACACTCGCCGTTCAAAACACGTAACCGTATAAAATCGGCGACAATGAAAGTCTACACCAAAACCTGTCCATCGGCAAAAATCATCGAAGCGTTGTTAATACCACAATGAAAGTCCGCACCAGGAAGGTTTTGCAGTGGCTTCAGGTAGCCACTGCGCCGTCTTACTCCTATTTCTGTTGCCTGTTGCCCCCTTGCTAACTCTCTCACCACTTCCCTTAGATCAGTGCAGGGGGTATGTTCAGAGAGTGAAAAGTGCATGATGACGGGGTATAAGCGTGAGGGGAGGTAAAAGTGGAAGGAGGAACCGGCGTGGCAGGTGCGGACTTTCGTGGTGTCATGCTGGCGGCCGCTCCCGGGACTGGTGCGGACTTTCATTGTTTTTTTTTATAGCGACTAAGAACTGGTGCGAACTTCCGTGGTCCAGATAAAATCTTGTTTAATTTAGTAAACACTACAGTTTAATGAAATCATATAACTGGGATGAACTTTAACATAACCAAAATTCAAATCAATTACCACTTTGTTTGTATTTTCACCTTTATTAGTCGCTAACATGGACACTTATAATAAGTCGCATGTTAAATAGTCACCATGTCGAATTATAAGGAGTGTTGAACCATCAAGTGACGAGGCAGAGAAGTTCTCCCACATGTCTATCAACAAGAATCGAAAAGGGAAAACAGCAAAAAAATTTCGTCCATGAAATTTGAAGAAAAACTTTAAATAACTATGTATAAATAGCGATTATCAGCACCTATTTTATAAGCGTATTTTCAATGTACACACACAATTCACAAAGGGGCTAACGAAACAATTCACACCAGGTAATAACAATGCCAACATACAATTTCACTTTACATAAAATAAAACTTAACGTGTCGGGATTGGGGAATTTTTCACACGAGCTAACACAAAGGTGTCCCTTGGGGGATGGCGTTCCAAAGCCGGTATATAAAATCCGTAAAATCGGCAGAGCTATCGCTGCGGCCGGCGGCGACCGGGCTCTGATAAAACTGTCCAACAACTGAACCGACCACTACCTACTGTTGTAATAAAACGCTGGATATATCCTATGTCAGCGTTATTGACATTTTCCTGGTAAATGCATTTGTTGTTTTAAAATGTAATACTTTTCAAAGATTCAAAGATTCAAAGATTTTTATTGCCGTTAAATACAAGACAGTACAATAGGCATTGTAATATACTTAATGTCATATACTTTTACTTAGAGCATTACGATATTCAACCGATACACCTTATAATTTTACTGGAGTTCTGTTTGTATAAATACAATAGTGAAATTGGATATACATGCAAAGCCAAATTAAACCCAATAAACACATCTGGCCGTCCAAATAGTGTGGAATTAAACAACCACTCGGGTTTAAAACATTTTAGAGTGTACCCACTTAGTCTTAAAATGATTCACCATGATATGTGTGTTTAACAACACTACTGTAAGCCTGGGTTTTTTCATAACATTTGAACATTTGAACTTTTTAAACATTTGAATATCCTTCAGTTTAGAAATTTGTACGTTTATAAAGTATTAAAACTGTTTTTTACTAGAAGTGTTGCGAACCGCTTAAATCCTGTAAAACCTTACCAGTTACGTTTTGATCACACTATTTCTCTTCCAAAGCCAAATTTAACACACTATCAACATTTTTACACTTTTAGTGCTCCAAGATTATATAACAAAACTTTTAAATCTATTACACAAATAAATGAAAGCAGTAAGAGTTATTTAAATAACCTTAGAAGGTGGGTAATTAGTGTTGAAGATATCGAGGAGTTATTAAAGTTTCAAATTTAGAATGATATGTGGTTTAAAGGTATTTCTTTCTTGGTATGTGCCACTTATTTCATTTTTGCTGTTCGGACTTTTTTTTTTACTGTATTGCATTTTAAAATGTCATGTTAGTCTAATGTGACGTGCATTTGCAGCTCATATTTTAAATCACTGCAGCATTTTAAAAACATTTGTAAGCGTTGTTTATGAGTTTATGTTTGTTAGCAACTTGGCACACCCTTTCTTTTCTGAAAAAAATAAGTAAAATGAGGGGACCCCGTGTCGGGCTTTTGCCTTGGGGCAACCCACTTATTCATCAATGTTAAATGTTTTTATTATTTATTGTAAAACTAAATGTGTTAACTACTAAAAATGTAAACTATTGTAAGTTGTATATGTACTTGGTAAACAATATATTGTATTATGCTGTAAACTGTTAGTGTTTTCGCCAATCTTGTTTGTGTTAAATTGTACTGTATCCCATGTATCTTTGATGAATAAAGAATTATTATTATTATTATTATTATTATAACGTTGTAATTTTCAAAAGAATCCTTGCAATTAAACATTCTACACATATATTTTATTTGCAGGTTTGCATTGAGCGTTTAACTTTTAAAATTATCAAAGGTTATTTTACTCCGATGTGTTTACAATACTTTATTACATAAACAATTTTAACTTAAAACATAATTTTACGCTTATAGGATAAGTTTTTTCGAACACCGTAAAAATTAAATACTATTAACAACTGAACACGATTTAAATTCGCCACAACAAACTCAATAATATTTTTAACAACACTCCGACACCGTCTAATCACGATAAACATTGTGAGGCGCGATAAAACATCACATTACCAAACCCTAGAGACCCGTAGTGCATGCCGTGTGTGGCGCATGGATGGATTAACAATTAAATATTAAAATCCGACATTGAGTGACACCCGGCGCTTCTGACCCGCGACACGAACCAATTACTCTGGGGATTACCCCCCCCCCCCCCCCCCAACCATCCCGACCGTCCCTACCACCCCACCAGCCAACCAACCAACCATCCGGGCAGACAATCCGCCCGGAGATGTATTTCCACACATATGCTGTCGTCGTCGCACACTATTGCGCTCCATCTCTATCTAGTTCCACACCGAATGAAATTTCAGTTGAGTCATCTTCACTCCTGTGCCAGTAGCCCATTGTTGCGCAGTCGGCAATGTTAACCATACGGCTTTTAAGGCTGCGGTCTACCCCAACCAAAACAATACCCCCGTCGCAGCAGACCTGCGTACTCAGCGAATTTCCAATGGAATTTTAGATTATTTACTTTCCCCATAAAAACACCATAGGATCGAGTATGTAGGTTTGCTACCATGGGGTTTTGTTAGAAAATCTAAGTTAATCAATAATTAGTGAATGTAAACACAAAATTGTATCAAGCTATGGCAATTTTTTATTTTCCCCATAAACCCCATGGGGGTGAGTATGTAGGTTTGCCGCCATATGGGTTTTCAAAGCAAGTATAAGTTAAACCCTATCTAGATAATGTACATACCAAATTTGATTAAGTTATGTCAATAAATAAGCAAGGTATAGGGTTTTCTTGATTTCCCATAAGGATAACATGGAAAACATATTTTTGGATTTTCCCCGTAACCAGTTATGCTAAGATAAAAATTCAAAATACCTAATTGTTTGTTTTTTTGAGCTCTTTTAAATGGTTTTAGTTAAAATTGATAAATTTTGAAAAATGAGGTCCAAAAATGCCAAAAACCCATTTTTGACCCCTTTGAAACCCCATAAAACCCCGTTCCCATAACCCGATCACGCTGGTTCGCGAACTCATGAAAATAGACCTGGTCTTACACCTTCATACCAAATTTCATCAAAATCGGAGGTCGCTGTCAAAAGTTATCAGTACCACGGACACATAGATATATATATATATATATAGATATATATATATATAGATATATATATACATATATATGAAAATGAACTAATGGTGTTTTTGGCTTCTGGGGACCTTAAAACGAAAAAGTATCATGGTCCCGGGCTTAGGTCTTACCATGGCTACTACCGTAATAGCGTATTCCCTATAGGGAAATTCGCTAAAAACAACAACAATGCTGAATATGCCGGCCTCACGGCCGTAGCGCTAGGCGAGTTTGATGGCTGCAGAGGTTTACGGGGATCATGTTTCAGAATTAACCAATTAAGATAGAGATTGACTCTTAACGTTTTCTAAAAGTACAAAAAAGGATCTCGTCGGCTATCTTTTTAGAATTTTCAAATAAAATTTCTAATTTCAGTTATAATTGTGTAAAATTATCTGTTTTTGAGTTTTATAGATGCAGAGGTTTACGGGGATCGTGTTTTAAAAATAACCAATTAAGATAGAGATTGGCTCTTAACTTTTTCTAAAAGTAGAAAAAAGGATCTAGTCGGCTATCTTTTTAGAATTTTAAAATAAAATTTCTAATTTCAGCTATACCGGTCTAAAATCATCTGTTTTTCTCGATTTTTAACTGAAGTTTTCTATTGGTTTTAATGAACTAATTACAAAATTGTAACAGACGAAAACTAGTACCGTTATTCTTCTTTAATATGACACCTTATTTATAGCTCTAGGCTTCATTTGGCAGAAGATAACACGATTCTAAAAAACCCTTGCATTTGGGTGCGCGCCAGGGGTAGACCGCAGCCTTAATGCAAAACATGGTATTTGATTCCCCTGTTTCGGACGCCGTTTTTCAACAGATTTTCTTTAAACTGGGTAAGTGTTTAGTTGAATAGTTGTATTAGGCCACACATACCTCGAAATTTTGAAAATTTTACAAATATTACTATGGAAAATCGAGTTACTTTGCGACATCACAGAATTTCGTTAAGTAAGTTTCAAAATTTCGAGGTATGATGGGCCTAATATAACTATTCAACTAAACACTTACTAAGTTTAAAGAAAATCGGTTGAAAAACGGCGTCCGAAACAGGGGAATAAAATACAATGTTTTAGCATAAAAACCGCATGTTCAACATTGCCGACTGCGCAAAAATGGGCTACTGGCACAGGGGTGAAGATGACTCAAGTCTATGTTATACGAATTTCAAATAATTCATAAGGAATTGAAAATAAGAACAATTGTCGATCAAGCCTTCTCTTTAATTATCGACTCCAAAATAAGTCTTAGTGCATTATGTTTTCATTTTAAAATGGTAGCTAGTTTGAGGATTTGCTTAAATCTACATGAATTTACACAAGACAATTCAGACCAAAGGGGTTTTAAAGAGCGTCTAGACCTATATTTTAAAATTTTTTGCAAAAGGTTACTAATCAATTTAACCATTTTCGTTTACGCAATAAATAGGCTAATCCGTATAGGCCTATGTGATAGATGTGAAAATTCGTTGATACTAAATAAGTTACTACTTATCCTAAAGTAGTATTAAAAATAACTTTTTTATAGTTTTAGTAGTCTGCCCATTAAAAATATAAAAAAAAATAGTTGCGAAAAAAGACGAATGCTAATGCAATGTGCTCATAAAAACTCGAAATCAATTTTTTTTAAGATATCGACAGCATAATGGATTGTGTGGTGCCAAAATATCGGTGCATTACTAATTTAAAACCTTGCCTACAACAGAACAACTGCAGGGAGCTACGTTGCGTTGAAGCGGTGCAGTTTTACACACAAACGTATGAGTCACTTGCTATCAGTAGCCCGCCAGCTGCGTCTAGTGCACAGCCAGAAGCAGATAACAATTAACAACTGATAGTGAAACTGCACTGCTTTGATGAATGTGAGCTATGAACTGTTTACTCTCGACAATCTTGACTGACACACAGACGTGTGGCCGTATTTTTAAACTTTTATTAGATAGAATTGTTTGATTTGAAATTTATAGCAGTAGAAATCCCAATAAAACATAATTAGGATGGATATACCTACGAATGTACAAATGATTTAAGGAAAATATTGGAATAAATTTGAAGCGAACAGATAAAAAAGACTACTTTCCTGTTGAGAAGCTCTCCTTGTAATCAACTCCGAGAGTTATTGAGAAAATCTAGGTTAAATGAAGCCAACACAGCGTGGCAAATTAAGAGCTTAAACACACTCGTCCCTGACACAAATTACTATTTGGAGAATATTGAATGATTTATTGAACCGACGGTTAACATTTTACTACCGACCTTGCCTCTGATATTCTGTAGGTATTAGTAAGAACTGTTAACGTAGAAGTGTACTTTAAAAGACAAAATTCGACAAAAGCACATCAGTGGACTCCCAAGTATCCGAACTAGTTTGAGTTGAATGATTTATTGAACCGTTGGTTAACATTTTACGGCCATACTTAGAAAACCTAGTCATTAAGGTTTTTAGTATATACTAAGATCGATAGTAAATGAGACATTGAAGACGTTTTCAGTTATATTAAATCAAGTTATGACACGCGGGTTAGGCCCAGAGCAAAAACAGTCTACAGGGTGTTTGTTCTCTTCTCCGTGGTAACTAATAATATTAAGTTTTAAGAACATTGAAAAGTTAGATTTTCTACGGTTTCAAAAATAACTCATCTAATGTCTCGAAGGGTCAAAAAACAAATCTGTCCACCCAATAAAAATTAAATTACCTGATAACAGAATATATTTCGGTTCATATCTGACGGTAGGTGAATAAAAAGTTGAAACAAATGTTAAACAAGTAATGTGAATGGAATAGATGACTAGTGGGGGATGCGGCCACTTGTGGGGACTATCACATCTTGTTTTACAAGTTGCAAGTGGTGGTGTTCGCCACTGTCGTCCCCACTTTAAACGTCTCTATCCCCACGAGAACGCCGAACAAATGTTTGTGTCACTTGGCCGCCGCGATACTTGAATATACGACCCTCACGCCCGAAATCTTAACATTCTTGTCTCCGTCTGGCCTTGTTTTGGAAAATAACAACTACAACATTTTAATTTTTAAATTACAAAATATGATTTTAAAATGTTCGTAAAAATAAGACTTGCAATAGTTAAGTACTATTTGACAGGCTGACGATCAATAGAGAAAATAAATTTTCAACGGATATTTGTGACAAAAACAAAGTTCATTTAAAGTGGTTTCAGTTTAAAATAATCATTACATTATTTTGTATTCGTTGGTTAAAAATTAAGCAAGGATTAATTTAAAAGTACGTAAAGTAAATATCAAGAGTACAACGAAAAATACTGTATTCTGATGTGTTAAAACAATATAAAACACAAAAAATAAATTAGGCTAATTTACAATGGTTGCTCAGTATTCGTGAGGGAATTGCTAGTTGCGATTCACCACCGTGTAAATTAAACCCTGGATGCGAGTGATATTAATTCTCCGCGCGAACGACTGACTTGGCGCCGCGTGTTGACGTAAAAGCTTCAACTGAGCCTGAGGGATTACCCGACGTTCACGACATGTTAACTGACTTCACCTTCCACATTGTCGAGTCAACCGTGGGCTGGATACAACGAATTCACCGCACGGATAAAATATACAAATTCGCTAAACCCGGAACGGGTAGAGGAACGGGTCCATTAGGATACAAATTCGCCAAACAAAGGAATTCGCAAGCAGCCCCCCGGGGCGGTAACTAGGTAGATGGCCCCTGGTTCAAATATACATTAATGTGTTTACTTGCTGGTGGAATTTCCACATAACCCCTCCCAACTTTTTGCCCCTTTTCGTTGTCAGAAGACCATCTGGAACTGGTTTTGTAAATCTTATCTACAATACCGCTAAAATTTCTTCCATGTGATAGCTCCATTCGTTAATCAATATGATATTGTCTAATTTGTATCATTGCTATAAAACAAATAATGACTTAAACACCTACATAAATAATTAGTTTTAGTTTAAATAAGTTATCTGTGTACGCGTTGTGCTACCATCATCACTTGAAAGCATTTTGACAGGATTCGGGATTGACGAACTTGTACAGATTTTCTTCCACCCTATAAACATTGGCCGGTTTTTATCTAGCCAAACGAGCACTACAGATCAACAAGCCGTGAGAACAATCCGCTGTTCATTCGCCGAAGGCACAGATTAAATTCAAACCTCGAGCGTTCCAGCATTTCAGACCATTTAGGTAGCGTTCAGCGCGGTATATCGTGATGTAAAAACCGACAGCTTAGTCGAGGTGAAATGCGTGTTCAGTCAACTGTTGGGGAAACTCCAATACAGAGCGGGAGAGGATTAACAATCAAATATTGAAATTCAATATCCACCGAGGACGCGGCGGGATACGTGGACAATTAAGTCCGGAATCCCACCGCACACAGACAGCAATAGCGTTTACTGCGTCATTAAAGTTTGTTGCTTTACAGCTTCGGCGGTGTCCAATATCGGTAAATATTGTACTAGACAATAAACGTGCAAGTGTGGTAATATAGAGCGGATTACTCGTGATGCCTTTTATGTGTCTGGATTGATGAATTGTAGGCATATTGGTGGCATTTCGGATATTTTCGACCACATGTAATGAACATAATAGCCAACGTATCTATGCTCTTATTTGCATATGATATGAGGTTCATTTTTATACTTAAAGTTTAATAGCCTAGAACGTAATTGTTTAATGTAACTCAGAAAAAAATACTAAAGGCCTATTTTCCCATACGCGTCTATCGCTTCAGCAGCCAGCGTCTGTAACTGAGCCGCTAGCGTCTATTAGTGGAAGGTTCGGTATACTAAATGAAGCCAACGTCAATTTTGGACACAATTCTCACCAGGAAAGCGATGCAAACCTACGTCTAGATACCTTCAATGGTATTTTGTAGATAAGAGCTTAAAATTCAAGCTCAATTTCCTTGATTCGCGTTCCAGAGCGTTCCTAATAATTAATGTTTTTGAGGTTTTTTGCTACTTTTCCCAATTGTAATTAGGTTTGATAATTACACTGTTCTGAAAATACTGTTAGGCTTATTTATTTTTCCCTAAGCAAACTAAAAGGTTCAAACCCATGTTAATATGCCATGAGTTAAAATGTGCTTTCTTTTTTATTACTAAAATGGAAGGAAGACTTAATACAGGTACATACCTTCGTCCAAACAGTTCAATGTTGTAATTATCCCACATTGATAATTACTACATTGAACTGTTTGGACGTATGGGATATGGAGTTTTGTTATTCAAAATGCCGTGTAAACTCATTTTCGATTAAACTTAGCACGAAGTTGAACTGTGTAACACCAAGCCTGAAAAACTCAGAAAACTTGGACTCATCAGAACGTATGTGTTTTTCTATTTATGTTTTAACACATCCCTCCTGAGATCTCTTTAAAAACATAAAACACAAAAACGTTTGTAATGCGAAATGACAACTTCCACTTAGTGGAAGTTTTCAATACCTACACTAGATTAGCAAATAAAAAACACGTGTAAAACAAATTTTACAACAAAAAGCAAGAACATGTTAGTCCTACATACCTATTATGAAAGGAACTCAATTATTCCACTATTCTGATATGATGATTTAAGACTTGGCATCTAATTAAGGAAAAGGAGTCAAATTGATAACTTTGGCTATAACATAGACGGTACAACAATAAAGGTAAGACGAAAGAGCTGATATAAGTATCAGTATAATTCATCCATCAACAATGAAGGGTGCGTTGACAAGCTAAGAGCAAGGGCGGGAGAGGGAGTGAGAGAGCGCGTCGAAGGCAAGGTGGAACGGCCAAGTGGAGTCCGGGCTAAACACTGACGTCATTATGTACTCAGGCTTTACACAAAGGTGGCAATTTGCTCGACAGCAGTAGCTAAAACAAAATCTCCCCTACAGGAATGCCTGCTTTTAACGCGCCTTTGCTCCGATCGGTGCACACTGACTCTTGACTGTTTGCACTTTAAAAATGTGTGTCTAATGGTTCATTAGACTGAAGAAAAACTATTTCAAAAGGATTTGAACATTTGTAAACATCTAAAATAGGGTTGTAATTTGCAGTTGCATACATTGGGATATTCTTAAAATACTGCGATACCGGTAATACTGAAGTTAACTAAGTGCAAATGATGCAAACACGTTTGAAAATTTATATTTGAGATACAATTAGTTAAAAAAAATAAAGATTTATTTTAAATAATTACACGGGATTTGCAGTGCTGGACCCAGATGCCGAATCAGGCTGATCCTGTTAAGTTCTTGATTTCATGTTAATTGTACCTATTCATTAGTCATTGACAAAAAAGTTTCATTCATAAGCTCCATGATATCTGCTTTTGATTAACATTGAATAGAAAAAACCGCAACCTAAACAAATTACGCAAGTGTGTGAGTACTTTTTATTGTTTTTGCATAAGAAAACAACTTAACATCTAATATGTATCGTAATAGACAAAACATGGTTACCTATAAACACTAAAAAAATTTCATTCGACTAAAATCTCCCGAAAGACTCGTCACTTGATTAACTTCACGCTGAAAATGAAGCCGAATGTCTGAAATGCGTGGAGAGATACGGCGCAATTTTACCCAAGTAGGTTTGCATAAACAACAGCAACGATGCCTCATACAAAGAGAATAACAAGAAGGAATTTGTACCATTGTCTGCGCAACCCCACTGAATACATTTAGCCGGCTTGATTATCATCTCAAACAGCATTACAGTTTACACTCATTATAAAGAACGACTTCTCGGTGTTGGCGCTGATCAAAGAAGCTGCAGCTCCACATCCAGGAGACGGCTCATGTAAAATAAAACTTGCATTCCGGTGATGATATCCTGAGTAAAAATTATTCTTAAGTTATAAATAAAAGAGAAAAAAGTTGTAATTTCAAATCTTGTCGGTATAAACAGAGCGAGAGAGTGCCTAAAAGACATTAAAGTATATAACTTTACTAATGACGTAGCACAGTCATTAGCATCACTGGACAAGCCCGAAGAGGCCTGTGTTCAGATATCTAAAGCGATTATGGGACAAATTTTGTAGGCGCAAGAAATGCCTTCCGTGATCTTCTCACTTCCCTTTAACGACCTACTGAACAGCTCGGCTTTAGTGCCATATTAAATTCCATTTTAATCCCCCCGATGCACCTCACCATGGCGGTTTGTGGGAAAGTGCCACCAAAAGCACAAAACGTCATTTGAAGAACACACTCGGGACTCACGTACCCACGCTCATAAATTTCACTACACTGAAATGCCAAATAAAGGCGATGTTCAATTCTCGGCCTCTCACTGCCTTGTCTAGTGATGCTAATGACTTTCAGGCTCTTATGCTACGAGGAATCTTCAAAGCGCTGGTACCCAAGGGCACCCCTTCTATCCGGTGGTCTCTGCCAAGGATCACATCTTGCATCTAACTTATGTTCCTGAGTGTTAAATTCTTCCTCGTACATTCGATAGCACCGTATATCGTGGCTGTACAGTCATATGGTTCATATAGATGAACCATCTATCTGTTCAACCATCTGCGATGTAACCTTCTTTGAGTCAGTCTTATGCAAGGATGGATTCCAGACATGGCATGGAACATCAGCTTGTTTCTTCCATTTTCCATGACTTTAATCTCCCTGCCCTTGCCACTTTCTTTTTAGTGTTCCAGACAATCCAAACACAAAAGCCACTTTTCCCGGACCTCCTTCAGTGAAACTACGCACTCCTTCATCCAGTTGTACACGTCTTCGTCAGTCATCAACGGTCTATCAATCATGGGCCGAGATATAAACGGTTCACTTTCATCAGGTGATTTTTCATCAAAACTGATGTCTCATTAATTAGTTTTCGATGCAGTGTTCTGTGCCAATGTATTATCCTCTTCAGACGAGTCTGCATAGTTAACTTCGCCTCTTCTGTGCTCGAAGGTATTTTTTACTGCATTTGAAACACTTGGCATCTTGTC
This sequence comes from Neoaliturus tenellus, assembly GCA_030545055.2. NCBI lineage: Eukaryota > Metazoa > Arthropoda > Insecta > Hemiptera > Cicadellidae > Neoaliturus > Neoaliturus tenellus. The sequence goes on along the minus strand of CM061531.1, from coordinate 327,402,970 downwards.
GGGTCTCCTCGTTGGCTTTGTTGGGTTCCTGGGCTTGGAATCCCATGAAGAGAACGTTTTCTGTAACAACCCATTGATGAGCTATCCTGGATCACATTTCTGTTTAATTCAATTGAGGTCGCAAGAATATCAGTGTGACTTCTGACTTCATTGGCCTCTGGGAGGAGTTATGGCATTCCACCTTTACATTATAGCTGTCCAGGAATTTGAGCGTTCTGGGATTCGTCAATCTCGTTCTTCATATGGAGCCAGTTATTCAGCCTCTCTTTCTCTTCTTCACTCAGAGTTTATGAGTGAAAGTTGACTTAGCAAATTTTCAGCCTCAGAGATGAGGCAACTGGCTCGGTTGTCTTTGAGGTTTAGGTTTCAGGGTGAAGGTAAACAATTTTTTTTGCCGCCACTGGGGACTGCTGCCTTATCTCAAATATGGCCATCAGATCCATTGGAATGGCTACTTATGTTGAACTAGTGGTTATTCGGTAACAAACAGCAAAACACCAGTCTTTTCCTCTCCACTGAAGGACTCTTCTAAGTGTTGTAGGGGTAGTTTCCCTTTAAAATCTTAGCATCGGAGATGTTGACTGTCCCTCCAAGAGTCGCCAATGGAGAGGTAGAGCAAGTAGGCCTAGTGACGTGCTCTACGTGCTCTAATCTCTAGTGGCGAGGAACAATCAAAAACTTTGTTAAATCAACATTAACTTAATGTTAAAAAATTTTAGGTTTCGACGTGACCTTGACCTATATGACGTTGTTGACGTCATCTTGGTGACGTTAGGGGTGATGACGTCATCACCATGTCATTTATGTGATGTCATGTGGGTGACGTCATAGAATGACGTCATTGGCGATGACGTCATCGCTGAGGTCATTGACCCGGTGACTTTGAACTGGCCCAGCACCAACAGTTTGCCACAACTATCATTCATTTCCACTATTAATACAATTGATATAAATAAATATAAAAATAAACGCAGTCTCAGCTTAAAGAGTATTTTTAACACTTCATTTTGGTTTTTTCACAATTTTACATAATGAGTAAAATTTCACTCAAATGTAAAACATACAAAATACACATACAGAAAAAAAATCTTATTTGTTGGAGCACCAACAAATGTTGGCACGAAAGACAAACTTAAATTTCCAAAGTAAACTTTGATTTAGTAAACAAAACACACACGCGGCGAGATTAAGAGAGGGGATGAAAGTCGAGCCCTGATGTGATTCCGCCCTCCTTGCATCAGATGTCAGGGGAAAGTTTAATGAGGCAGTCGCTAACTCATTCCATCTCAGTTTTCGTTTTTATTTTTACTCAATTCCCAAACTACATTACTTTTGATCCGCCTACCCTCGTTATGGAACGAGCTTTGGAACTGCATTCATTATCTTTCTTTAGGGAAGATTAGTTTAATTTATCACTTAAGTTTTCACATTTTCGTGTTTGTCTCGCGTAAATTATTTATGATTGTTTTAAATAAAAATAAAAAATACCCCCCGTCGCAGCAGACCTGCGTACTCAGCGAATTTCCAAAGGATCGTGAGATTTTGTATTTTCCCCATAAACACCATAGGAATGAGTATGTAGGTTTGCTGCCATGGGATGTTGTTAGAAAATGTTAGTTTTGTTATAAAATGTAATAGTTAGGTAAGGTAAATATCAAATTGTATAAATATTCGACACTTTTAAATTTTTCCCATAAATCCCATGGGGGTGAGTATGAAGGATTGCCGCCATATGGGTGTTGTAAGCAAATATCACTTAAACCCTACTTAATAAATGTACATACCAAATTTTATCAAGTTATTCCAATGCATGGGTGAGATACAGGGTTTTGTTCATTCATCATAAGAATAACATGGAAAACCTATTTTTGGATTTTCTCCGTACGGTAACCTGTTAAGCCATGTTAAAAATTCAAAATACTAAATTGTTTGTTTTTTTAAGCTCTTTTAAATATTTTTAGTTAAAATTGTTGAATTTTAAAAACTAAGGTCCAAAAATGCCAAAAACCCATTTTTGACCCCTTTGAAACCCCATAAAACCCCGTTCCCATAACCCAATCATGCTGGTTTGCGAACTCATGAAAATAGACCTGGTCTTACACCTTCATACCAAATTTCATCAAAATCGGAGGTCCCCTTCAAAAGTTATCAGTACCACGGACACACACACACATATATATATATATATATATATATATATATATATATATATACATACATATAAATGAAAATGAACGAACGCTATTTTTGGCCTCTGGGGACCTCAAAATGAAAAAGTAAAGTGGTCCCGGGCTTAGGTCTTACCATGGCTACTACCGTAATAGCGTATTCCCTATAGGGAAATTCGCTAAAAAATTAAGAAATATCAAACAAATTATAGTAACGATATTTATACTTACGAGTAACGGAATTACACAACTGATGTTTCATTGTCATGTAAATTTCAGTAAAATATATGAAGTACAGTACCACACGATATAGGCTAAAATAATTAGAACGCACTTTAGATAAACCTTGAGCTAATGAATTTTTTAAAGAAATAAATATTTTGATAGTATAATTTAAACAGGGGCAACAAAAACGGTGTTATTTTATGTTTCTAATCCTAAGAGTGCAATGAAAATTTAAATAGTTGGCAAAACTCCTCACATTAAAAGTAAAAAGTACACAAAAAGCTCTCTCAAGCGTAGTTGAGAATTACTTTATAATGAAACAGGTCAGATTTAGTTTCAGTTGTGAAGATCTCTCGGAAGTTTATTTCTTAACAGGATCCGCCAAGCCAATTATTACGAATGGAACAGTGATTATTTACTCTTACTTTATAAAACATGGCTTATTAGCACTGTCTTTTCGTTTTCATTTCAATTATTTTAACTCGTCTACTACATTTGGAAACAACCAAATCACACAAATAAAAATACAACTTTATTACCATGAAAATTGACGTAGAGAGAAACACAATTTAGAAGTAAATCAATATGATTGGCTAATAATAGAAAAGTTACTACAATTTAGACTTACTCTTTCAGAAACACTGCTAAATAACACCAACCTGAAAACAAAAATCAAATTTAGCAAAAATCGCTGAATAAAATTGTTTTTCCAATATTTAGAAAATCAATTGAGTGCCCTTAGCGCTTCAACAAACAACTAAACAACTCTTCTGTTCAATTTTGTTATTTCGTTACCAACATGCCAACAAAGTCCAATATTTCTTTCGTTTACTTTTAAAAGGGTTTAATATTAAAAATAAAATACACGCTTTAAACAAATCTACATGATGTGGGGCTTATTTTTCCTCTCGGCTTTTATCTTCATGGCGGCATTCCGCTAAGACTCGGTTTAACTTGGAATTGAGGAGATCCCGTGTTGGCTACAAGACCTTTGTCCATTTACGTGGATATGTGTTTTAATTTATGTGGTTTAGGTTATTTCAACAACCCTTATAAATGTCCAGAATTTATCCTGCAATTTATTTTAGTGTTTAAATAGAAGGATGTAATGGTTTTAAGATCAATGTTGGTATTTTAGTTTAGGATGTAGGCTCCCTGGTACTGTATGTTGTATGTTCTAGTGAAGGATTTGTTGCGTTTCCTGCGACTTTACACTCTTGTTACTACTAAACAAGTTTCTATAGCTTGCTGCTGCATCAGAAGATGTCTTGTATTAGCTAATCAATAATATAGAGAATAGCCTACACAACCATAATTGGTCGCCGCAGACGAAAACAATGAGGGCCAACTTCGCTTAATCCAATTTCTTGACATCTGAACCTGCCTTCCACCACATGAATGAGATAAATGAGAGTACTTTATAGTTTTTAAGCTGAATGTCACTGTGATACCCACAATTATATAGGCCTAAATTACTCTCTTTTGTGGCTGAACTCTCGGAGGAAAAATTAAAACAATAATTTCTAGAAAATCCATCAGATGGGGGATGTGCGAGCTGTCGGAGCGGAAGATGAATATTTCATTGCGGGGAGTGTCAGTCAGTCTAATCCTCGCCTTGTCTCATTCCCAAGTAATCCGAGTCACCTCCGATCAATGCAGCTCAGGTGGCCGACGTGCTGCATAAATAACTGGCTCAGCCACATTCAGACTCAAAGTTCAACTGGTTTGGTCGAATGAGGTGGTTCGGTTGGTAAAAATGGTTAGGGGCAACCATCGTTAAGAGTCATCTTCACCCCTAGGCCAGTAGCCTATTGTTGCGCAGTCGGCAATGTTAACTACGGCTTTTAATGCAAAACATGGTATTTGATTCCCTGTTTCGGACGCCGTTTTTCAACCGATTTTCTTTCAACTTGGTAAGTGTTTAGTTTAATAGTTATATTAAGTCCCTCATACCTCGACATTTCGAACATTTTACAAAATGTTGAAATATTACTCAGGAAAATCGAGTTACTTTGCGACGTCACAGAGAGTAATATTTGTTAATTTTTCAAAATTTCGAGGTATGAGGGACCTAGTATAACTATTCAACTAAACACTTACCAAGTTTAAAGAAAATCTGTTGAAAAACGAAGTCCGAAACAGGGGAATCAAATACCATGTTTTGCATTAAAAGCCGTATGGTTAACGTTGCCAACTGCGCAACAAATTTCACAGAGGTGAAGATGAGTCTTAAAGAGTCTTACTTTGGCGGAGCAAACTACCCTATGTTAGTCACACAGCTTTTGGGGAAAACATGCATTTTATGCTCTTTCGGACACCGTTTTTCAACCGATTTACGTTAAACTTGGTAACAACTTAGCATTATGGCACACATACTTAAAATGTTTTAAAATGTGAAAATATAATTTTCAGTGACGTGAATAAGAAACTTAATTTTTTTACTTTTATAGGATATATTTTCTAAAACAATTTATTTGTACCAAAACATTAAATATGAGGGCCAGCAATCCAAAATTCTACTAGTTAACATATTTTAACAATACATAATTCAAAAATACAGTCTGAAACAGGACAATACCGAGGCATGTTTAAGTGTTTTTGAAGAGGTAAAGAAGATTCTTAATGGATCATACTTGAATCTGGTTTCGCAAGTGGTTAAGAACTTTAAATCAGTTGAAACATTTTACATTTAGACATGAAAACAGTGTTGTTTAGTAGCATTTATAGCTTTAAATCTTTTTGAAATTTTAATGTTGTATTTTTTGAGACCGTAAAAACAGTGAATCTGAAAAGAAACAACTAAAACCATTGTAAATCCTCAAAAGTCATCATTAACATTACGTTTATCACTGAATGACAAAATTTAATTAATTATAACCCAATTTTAAGTAGTCGACGGTAAAATATTAAATATATGAAATAAAAACTTTATTCGGTCCTTTGCGTCTTGTAACCAAATAAACAGAGGTAAGTTACTGTCGACAAAAAGCAGAACGAACTCCTTTAATGCGGTCAGCCCCTTTTTCACCCGACTGTCCGAGTTTAACAAGGCAACACCAAATTACCGCTGTCCAACATTTACTTTTTCAACGACTGTATTTCAAGCGTCTTTATGAGTCCGTAGACGACCAAATACAGACTTTGTACCTTTTTTGAAACTGTAATGAAAGGTTTACTTTTGATTAAATATTACAGATTTCTTACAGGGGCAAAAATGTACATTTCTCTTCAGGGATAGCTCTTTAAGAGGAGGTTATAGGGGCGCTCTCAGAACTCCACACATATTTTCAAAAGTAGTTTTTGAGAGTTAATGCATAAGGAAAATCGCATTGGCAATCAGATGTATCTCGGGTCTTCACAAACAAGATCATTAAATGTTAAAGGCAAACAAAACTGTGTGCCAAAGAGACTTTGTACAAAGTGCAGACTGAAAACTTTCCACCCTTTTATCAAAGAATTTTTATTTTGCTTATTGTAGATTTGGGAGGTATGGTTTAGTATAATCTTAGGAAGATTTTCATTTAGCTCTCATGAGCTTTTCTCCGGGACATAATGTGTTAGTTATCTAAACTTTGAGGTTTTTTTTTTTTTAAATATTTGGAACAACTTGCCTTTAAAAAACCTCTTTATGTAATTTTAAACTCTATTTTGTAGTACACCGCAAAATTTAATTTCATTTATATAAATTATTAATTCTACTGCCATTATTTTCTCAGGCAATAATGAAACTGGTAGTGATCAATTATGATAGGGAAAAATATGCCGGATGGAAGATGCAATAAATAGACAAAAAGAGAGGATCGAGACGAGGGTTTTGTAAACTCTGAAGTGTTAGAGAAGATTAGGTCTAGTGTGGAGGGGGAATCGCATTGTCCCCAGTATTCTTTGTCTTCAAAGCAAAAACACCCTCTCACAACTCCATGGAGAAAAACAAATTCTTTTATTCGAATAATATAAAAGTAATATTCCACCTGAATGTTAATTCTTTAGAGATCACGGATTGTGTAGTTTTAACTCAACGTTTAAGTAGGCTAACTTATGCGTTTTAAAAGCATTGTGACTGTAAAAAAAGTGTTTGTTAACTCCGATGTTAACGATTAAATACGATGACGATCAGAGCTTGTTTGGTTAAGGAATACTAATATTACACCATCACTAAGATTAGTGAACTTAGCTTACCAATTATTGGAGGGTAAAACGATTCATTTTATTTGTATTTTAATAGAGCATAATAAGATTTTTACAGTTCCTGTTTAGCTACGGTTGTAGCTAACATATTTTGTTTTACCTATGTTATCATACTTTAATTTTTGTAAGTCACCAGTAGGGAACACAGATTAAGAACTGTAAACATGCCTGAACTAATATTGAAGATTGATTACAAACTTAGAAAATCGTTGTCTTTGAGTAGATTTTTCCTACTAATCAGGGGCGGGACATGTTTTATTAAATATTCCAACCCAACAACAACAATGAACTTTACAAAATTAATGAAAAATAAATGCAAAAATAATGTTTTTTTATTGAAAGCCAAGCGTAGTATAAAAATGCTGTACAGTGATTAGGGCCTAATATTATTTTCCACACCAAGCACGAGCTTTAGATTTGTTGTTGTTTAATCCTAAAAAATATCCAATAAAAACGGTTTTAATTCTATTTGTAACCTTATTTATTAATCTACTATTTTTAGAATATAATAATGTAACTTCTCCTTTAAAAAATTTAATTTTTCAAGGTGTAGCAAAAAAATTTTCCTTGAAGCACATTCAGACTGTTATAAACCTCCAGAGATTGGTGATAAAAATTATCAAACTAAAAAATGTATAAAAAGCTATTGAGTAAATTTTAAATAAATTCTTAAAATAAAGATAGCAGAGGAACTTAAAAAAATCCCTTTTAATAAAGAATTTTGCATTTAATCCGCTTATGAAATTGCTGACGCCGGAAGAATACGAAATAAATTTGCATCAGGAAACGACGTATTGAATGGGTTTTGAGATGAAAAGAGCAGATTCTGTGGCCGCGGTAAAACCACTTCAACTGGCAACTCTTCCTCCACGCCGGATAATCAACAGCATCCTCGTGCCCACTCTTGTGTTGCGTTCGCACACGCCGGATAATCAACAGCATCCTCGTGCCCGCTCTTGTGTTGCGTTCGCGCGCCCAACTGGCAACTCTTCCTCCACGCCGGATAATCAACAGCATCCTCGTGCCCGCTCTTGTGTTGCGTTCGCGCGCCCAACTGGCAACTCTTCCTCCACGCCGGATAATCAACAGCATCCTCGTGCCCGCTCTTGTGTTGCGTTCGCGCGCCCAACTGGCAACTCTTCCTCCACGCCGGATAATCAACAGCATCCTCGTGCCCGCTCTTGTGTTGCGTTCGCGCGCCCAACTGGCAACTCTTCCTCCACGCCGGATAATCAACAGCATCCTCGTGCCCGCTCTTGTGTTGCGTTCGCGCGCCCAACTGGCAACTCTTCCTCCACGCCGGATCCTCAACAGCATCCTCGTGCCCGCTCTTGTGTTGCGTTCGCGCGCCCAACTGGCAACTCTTCCTCCACGCCGGATCCTCAACAGCATCCTCGTGCCCGCTCTTGTGTCGAGTTCGCACGCCCAACATGCTCACCTTCCCTATATAAATAATTGTATTGTTGTTATTAAAAAGTTTCTAACTATAACTTTTTGTCATTTTTTATCAAACACTCGTCCACTCTTTTAACTTGTGGTTTCGTTGAAGTAAGTATTATAAATGCTAAATAACATTTCAAGAGCAAACTTTTCCCAATTTAAAAAAATTTAAAAACTGTTTCATTGTGTTTTAATTGATTGCTTAAAACTCTAATTCAAATTATTCACGGTTTGCACATGGTGAAAAAGGTGCAATGTAGGCTACCTATATTCTTTAGGTATTTTACAATCAAACGCAATATTTTGTGCGCAATTTAACGGAAGATGTATCATTATATGGCCATTCCATGAAAAATGAGCCTGACAGTAAAAAAATTAAAATCAACAATTACAAAATTTGACTTATGATCCATGTAGGTAAAAGTGTAAAAAACATGAAAAGATAAGAAAAAGGGGTAATTATTTATTTTTAATTGTTGATCAGCTGATTCAAAATAGATCAGTTGACTGTTTTCAACCACATGTTTTTAGGGGCACATGTTTGTATTATTTTTTTGATGGTGTTTGAGAAGATCACTGGATTTAAGTTAATGGAGAAGAAAGATCAAGTTTTCAAGTTGAACTTCACCAAGCAAGTTTTGAAGGTAATTATTCTATTTGTCTTTCATATGTGTCCAAACAAACAGTGTTTAAATTGTCCCACCCGTGACAAAAAAGATAAAAAAGTTTAGTTTTGATGTTGAAAAATAATTTGGGTTATGTTCATTACCTTGTGAAAGTAAGAAGTGAACTTATATTATTAAAATTTATATGAAAATAATTAGCAAAAAGAAATAATATTTTGCTAAAATGTAGTTTTATTATTGTCCCACCTGTGACAGTCACGGGTAGGACAAATGGTAATCCAGCATTCATACGGCCTAAGTCTCCTGACTATCAACAAATTTATTATTTTAGGTTAAGCTATATGTTCAGCCACAATTTAATGACTTTTTGGTTTAATTTCAAATAATATTAGTAATAAATTCATTACAAATCAGGTTTTCTATTTCTAATCAGTACCGTAAATGGTTTTCAGAAATATGGGAACGACTACATCAACTGAACAAATCAAGAAGCTGCATAAAAAATTGAAAAAGGATAAGGCCAAATATGAAAAATTCCTGGAAAATGAAAGAAAAAGATATAAGAAAAGAAGAAAATAGAAGCTATAGGTCTTTAAGACTGCTTGATCTCAGAGAATAGACGAAAGGAGGCTGAAGGAAAAAGGAAATATTGGCTAAAGCTGAAAGAAAGAGTAAAATTGGATTTAGGCTATCTGGGTCAAGTTTAGGATCCTACAAATATCCTCAATCTCTTGGGAAGGCTGTTAATAGGGTAAAAATGTATTGCCATTTAACGCGAGAAGGAAATCAGCTGTCATAAAAAAACTAGTTCTTGACAGTATGGCTAAAGCAGCTATTAAAAGTATTTGATTAATTCCAGAGTTCCAATCAAAGCACAAAAGGACGGCGATAAGCTACAGATATGCTAATTAGTCAAAGTAACATCGAAGAAGATGGGAAGTGAAAGTAATTGGCATGAGGTGTGTAGGTGGTAAAGGAAGACTCTTTAAGGTAGATGAGAAAGATGTGTTTTATGTTGAATTTGAAAGAATAATCAGAATCCTCCCAGCACGTAAACTAAAACGTGTAAGGAATGCTATCTTCTTTGAGTTTTCTGGTAACGTGGATATTTTTAGCAAGATTAAATTTTTACAAGTTGTGGTTACAAATTGTTTCATTTTTTGTCATTACTAAGTTTAAAATTCTTGTAATTAGGCCTATTGTAATCTACTTAAGTGTACTGAACCCCTTGTAAAAAATTTTCATGAATGAAAGTATTTTTTGTTTTATTAACCACCGTTTTTCTTACTGCGTCCCACCCGTGACAGTTAACTGTCACACCCGTGACACATGTTAAATGAAAGTAAATAATAATATATTGAAGGTAGATCTTAAATTTTTTGATATAAAGATGAGGGTTCTTTTAATATATATAAGCTCCAAAAACTGTTTAGTTTTATTTGAAAAATTCACAAAGATTGTGAAGTTTACAGAACGATACATAGTAGTGCTTCCTTTTCCTGTCCCACCCGTGACAGGTTTTAAAAGTGTACTACCTCTTTTGTTATGTGAGGAACAGCACTAAAATAATCAACAATATTTCCACAACTCTTTAATGAAAACAGGTGGACCGTTCTTTATGGACTATGATTCATAATTAAAAATATATTGTCTTCTAAACAAAACAAAACACGTCCAACTGTCCCACCCGTGACAATGGAATGGCCCAATAGCAATCGACCAAGAAAACTACTACAGTATCTAGAATTGGGCTACGAAAAAAGTAATGTATCACTGGGAAGGCGAGAGGTTATAAAATATTGCAACACAACCACAGTTATTTTGTGGTTGCTAGTTCAATCCCCCGACGGAATAGTTTGGGGACCAGTAACTATTGCTATAATTGTAAAACAATTCAAATTGATTTTACTTACGTAAAACAGCCTGAAGGTGTCAAAAAACCTTTTTGTTTATGCAGGACATGTTTCGGGCAAATGACTGCCCATCTTCAGCTGCTAAAAGGTCCTAAGCTAAGCACATAACGCACATTGTTCAATGTTTGTCAAAAATTAAAAGTACATACACAAATGATACATCTATTTACACTGCTGGTACCACGACACATCGCGTACGCGTCAACGAACGATCGCACTAAATTACTTAACCGGTCGGAGTCTGTAGGCCTACTGGAGTTGGTTTCGGAGGAGGAGGGCAAGGTCCTACGTCACTTATCAGCTGATGGACAGTTGTTAGTTCCAATGCTGTTATCTAGGCTATTGTAAAGCTGATATGTGATTTTCTCCGAAAACTCTTCCTTTTTATTTAATAACTGCTCCTTTCCAAACTGTAGTATATTTTTATAGAAGAACAGTTCCTCCCAAACCTGGGCTTTATTTTTTTTGTTGCAAAACTTTAAGACGCTAAGTGATTTATCAAAATTTATTTTGTGGGTAACATTGTCTTTCAGGTGTTGGGCAACTTTGGAAGTAGGATTATTTTGTTTTGTAGCATTGTGCTCTTTAAATCTATCAGAAAACGACCTGTTAGTGTACCCTACATACTTTTTATTACATTTATCACCCCCGTTGCATTCGATTAAATATACTCCTTTAGCATTTTTTATGTCAACCCTGGGCTTTGCTTTGTTGATATTTGGTTTATTGATTTTAAACCCGGGTAAATAACCATTTCTCTTAAAAACGTTTCCAATGACCTCTGAATTTTTACTTACGTAACTTAAAGGAACGAATTTATTTTTTGTAAGTTTTTCTTTCTTTGGGGCTGATAATCTAAATTTTGTCTTCCTAATCATAGCATCGATGATACAAGGATCATACCCATTATTGTAGGCTATTTGTTTGATTGTGTTTCTCTCCTTTTCGTACTCATTTATTGAAAGATTGTATGTTAGTAGTCTGTACACCATAGATCTAAATGCTGCTGTTTTGTACTCCCATATGGAAAAGTTATATATTTATATATATTTATTATATATTTAATATAGCCTTTTGAATGCCGAAATATATTTAAATTATATTTGTTAAAATATATTAACTTAAAAAGCATTTGAAATACATAATAAATATATATAATGTATATTTCATTTTATATTTATAATATATTTGTTATATACATATAATAATGCATTTTGAAATATATAAATAATGTAGAATGAATATATTTAAAATATATTTCGACAAATATATTTCAACGTTATATTATAATATATTCGAAATGTATAGCATAATATATTTCAAATATAATGCAACATATATTTATGATATATTTATTATATACAAATAACAATGCATTTTAAAATATATAGATAATGTAAAATTAATATATTTAGACTATATTCCGACGAATATATTTTAAGGTTATATTAAAATGTATTTGAAATATATAGTATAATATATTTCAACTATAATGCAACATATATTTATAATATATTTATTATATACATATAATAATGCATTTTGAAATATTTAGATAATGTAAAATTAATATATTTAGGATATATTCTGACAAATATATTTTAATGTTAAATTAAAATATATTTGAAATATATAGCATAATACATTTAAACTATAATGCAATATATATTTATATTATATTTATTATATCATATAACAATGCATTTTGAAATATATAGATAATATAAAATTATTATATTTAGACTATATCCCGACAGATATATTTTAAGGGTATATTAAAATAAACTTGAAATATATAGCATGATATATTTTAACTATAATGCAACATATATTTATAATGCATACAGTATGTATAATTTGTAATATATTGTAGAATATACATAAAATATATAATATGTATATTTAAAATACATATCTGCAGATGCCTATTTTAAATCATATGTTACTTGACCAAAATGGATATAACTTTAAAATATGTTGAAGATGTTAACTCAGTTATTTGTTGTCAAACCTTAATAAACATAGTATTATTGGTTAGACAGTTTAATTTGTTAATTAGTTTGTTCTTTGTAATATTTTGATTGGTAACATTTCGTTGGTTGTAAAATTTAATTTAAAATGGCCATAATTTTGTAAATACAAATAGCAAAAAAATTCCCTGAAAACTAACATTACTGTGATAAAGTTTAACACCAAATACGAACTAAACACAATGATCCGTTATACTAAAATTAAATGAAAATTATTTAGTGTAAAAACAAAATGGCGGCTAGAGGCTTAAATAAGCATTTAAGTACGTATCAAAAAAGCAACTAATTTTGTTTTGACCTAGTAAACAAATCATTTTTTTAAGACACCCTTTTTTTTAACACCCTGTAAAACTTCATATTGTAAAAAGTTACACTAAGTATGTAATTTATGTACATTTATGGGCACTTATTTCGAATGCCAATTTGAGCCAAATGGAAAAATAAGAATGTTGATAACAATTTTAAATAGCACATAATACGTCATTAAAATAAGCTTATATAGGAAAATCAATGAATTATTCTAGACTTGCATGATGGCCACAAAATCTGTTAAAAATAAGAGCGAATGAAATAAAAATTGAATAAATTAATTCAATAAAAATATAGTTAATTTCACTAGTGAAAGCATTATGATTTGGTGAATCACAGATAAAAAGTTGTAAGATTTCTTGGAACAACTATCTTGGTAATTGGAGGCTACCCCTGATGCTCAGCATGTTTCCAAAAAAAAGGAAGGTATGTAAAATTCTGGTTATATTCAGTGAAAATCAACACTTTTCTTGCAGGCCAAATGGTCAGAGGTCACCAAGCGTGAACTTTAAAGCAAACTTTTGCTTTAAATTAAGGTTACAAAACGAAAAGCGTAATGTATATAAAATCAACGGTTCAAATGTGAGAATATCTTTCTTACTCCATGCCACATTTTCTAGTTGCCTACTCGCCCTGCGCTGAAACTGTCAAAGTCAACTCGAACACGGAACACAGTCAACTGTCATTCTGTCATGAATGTTGCTTTATTAATTAATTTAAGTGCCCGTTCGACCGTTGTGTTGTGAAAATGAAAATGAAAATTCGTTGAGGATTATTTGTTAGGGAATGTATTAAAAGATGATAGTGGCATATAGGTTTAAATTAAACACCACCATTGAAAAAGTGGCTAGGAGGCTGGGTAGCCAGCTTGTTATGTTTCATGCCACTGTTAATCGACCTTTCTGGTATGTCAATCCCTTACTTAACTTAATACATAAAGTACTTATACTTAATTTAGGCTCTCACACTTTCATTGCTGTTGCTGTTTTCCTAGCCAAACTATATTCCAAACCGTAGACTCCCCTGAGTTAGTAGGTTAAGTTATGCCTATCTTCCAAAGTAATTTCCCATACCGTGGGTTCCCCAGGGTTAGGCTAGATTATCTTAAGGATTTTGTTGTATGACTAGATAAGCCTTGGGTTCACAATTTACAGCTCTATTTTTATTCAACTTAACATTTTTATGTAGGCCTACCGAAAATCTTATGCGGCCACTGCGCTCATAGCCTTGGTCATAAAAAAACTGGTTATTGGTAGTGCTCGTACCCTTGGCCGTAGGCTTATTAGTTTGGTTTTTTAGCGGGTTTCAAACAATTGAGTGACTTTTATTCACACCCTAATCACTTTATTGAAAGAAAATATACTCAATGAAGTAAACCTTTGTAATGAATCAAATCACACGGTTAAAACTAATTATGTAGAACGGCACTATCTAATTAATCGGCAGACTTCTTGTTTTTTCGATGCACCTGTGAAGAGGCTATTTTTATAATCTCTACAGATGTTTTCGTTTTACAAAGTTAGGCCTAAGTTCTTACCCGGACTTAAGTTAGATGGACCGAATGGTGTCCAAGTTTGTGAAAATTCCGGGTTATCGAAAAAAAGTAATAGTATAGGCTATAAGAACAAGTTGCTGCACTTCCGCAGACACCCCGGTGGAACTATCGAATGAAAATTATCAATCGATTCGATTGATATAACTTAGCGACTAAAAATTATCGAGATGTACAATCGAATTTATCCATAATTCATGTACGGTATAAAAATATCGGGTAGGCCTACTGAATAGATCCAATAACATCTGCCATCACTTTAACCATAGAATTGTCATGGAGGGCCATAAAAAGTAATTGAAAACAGGACTCAAATCATCTAACATCTAGAAGACCGCATCTAGGCCTAGCTGAATACCTGTTTAAAAGAAATGTAAAAATGTCTGCAGCTGATCTATTTAGGCATTTTTTAATGCCTCAAAAAGTCTATATTCCAGTAATTGAAAAAGAGGGATGTTTTCTTCATAATATAAGATGTTTTTTAAAGTTTGAATATTTTGTTATTTGTTTTTTTGTTAAAGTTTTGCCTGGAGGAACCCAATCATGTTTGGTGTTTATACTTTTTAATCAACTTTGTTACAATATAGTAATAAAATCTTTGCTAAACACTTTTACTTTATATAAACTATCATATGATACATTGAGTTATGAATAACCTATATTCCTAAAAGATAATAATTTACCGTTTGAATACGACCAATATATTGATCGACTCGTTCGATAATTTTCATTCGATAGTTCCACCTGGCGTCTGGGGAAGTGCAGCCGAAAAAGTATGAACATTTTATGCTAATCCTCTTAAAAAAAATTAATTGATGTTATTTATAGAGGTATTAATTGTGCGGAAAAGTATTGGTAACTACAGTAATTCCTTTCAACAAAGATCTGTACTATCCTTACCTGAAAAAAATTGTGAGTAATACACCCGGCAATATTGTATAAGCACCCTGTCAGGTGGTGCTTACCTAATACTATTACCATATGTTGATTGCATTGTATGGACAACATGTACACATGAAAGGGTATAATTTAAAGGTGTAGGCCCTCTATGCTTTATGTTAATTTTTTTCTTTATAGCCTTTAATAACGACCCCTAACATACCTAATGGTGCAAAAGAATTATCTACCTTACTAATAGGTAGCCTACTTTTAAAACCCTCAGTGTTATTAGTAGATTTTTACTATTTAGCCACATTTACTGAATGGGTTCAATCTTTTTCCAGTTCAGTCTGAATGTGATAGAATTATGTGTAAACAGGAGGTTCCAAACTTTCTCAAAGTGTCAAGACATACCGTACACATTATTGGCAACTTATAAATTACAATACGACAAAATAATGGTTGTCTTAGTCAGCCGCTTACCTCAGTTACCGTAATTTACGGATATTTCTGCAGTTTATGTAGCGCTTTTTAGAAATAGATTTTTTCATCAAACTGTCCAAAATCACCCAGTAGTTCTGAAAATGAGTCGTTCCTGGTGATAAAGTAAAAAAATTCTGGAAAATTGGAAAACTCAAAAAAATTCACTCTTAAAATAGGTCAAGAGGGTATGTAATAATCTTTTGGGGAAAATTAGCTGAACTCAAATATTTAAGATACCGTAATGTTATCCGTTTGCATTAGGTACTAAAACCTAAAAAAGGGGGAAAAACATATCAGATCAGTTTAAAAAATCCATATTTTTTTGCTTTTCTGGCCTCATCATAAGTTATTCATTGCTGGATTTTTAAAACTATTCATTGTTTGGGTTTAGCGTGATTAAATCGATTATTTCAATATCCCTTTGACCAATTCAAAAACAAAAATATTTTTTTCTGTTTTTTACATTTTCTTCTATCTTTTCCACTAGAAAAACCAACATTTTCAGAATCATGAGCTTTAATTTCTTTAATAGATAAAAAATTAAAATTATTCATTTTCCTCATAAACTTGAAGAAAAACTATAAAACACTTTTGTTTTTTGTCATAAACTGTCAAATGCTTAGGCCTACTGTCCATAATAATTACCGGTAAGTTACCGTTGGTTACTTATTCATGTTTATTTGTTTCCTGGATTGATTTTAGACTATTTGATTTCAGACAATGTAAAGAAATAACTAGGCCTACCATATATATATATATTTTTTTGTTCCCTATAAGATTCTTAACAAAATGCCAGAGAGCAGCACCATTAGTTCTAAGTTAGGCCTACATTAAAACTTTCGGAAAAGGCAAGTGAGCGAAGGGAATAACGCCTTATGGGCTTTGCATTCTAACGTACAGTGTGTGATTATTATTACTATGATGAAAGATCTGCCATTGAGGCAGCTAGATGACAGTAAAAATATTTCCCTAAACAAAGATTTTTAAAAGTCTTTATATCCAAACATTTTTTAAACCGCTATTAAAAAAAGTTGCATTATTTTAATGCAAACCCCTCAAATTTTCAATGTTGATTCATAATTAATATTGCTTCTTCTTAACAAAGTATTAATTTTATAGTTTAATTTTAATAGTCTAGTTTTTGATAAAACAAATTACAAATCAAATAAAACAAATCATATAGGCCTACTCTAAAACAAGCTCCGTTTGTCCGGGCAAAGTTTTTTTTTTTTTTGCTCCAAGGATTTTTGATTTTTTTATTGAATATGGGGGTTTTGGCCACCAGAAATCGATTGGAGCTGGTCCCATAGCTGGGGAAAATCCGGTTTTCGCGCTAGAACCCTTCAAAGATCCCATGTTATCCTTATGGAGATTTTTAAATTGAACAAAAATCAGCTGATACCTGTAGATAAAATAAACCAATGTGTTACATCTTTAACCTGTAGTTTAGGAAAATCATACAAATGTGCAGCAAACTTTCCGCCTGGCGAGTGAGCGGAGCGAGCGAGCTTTGTGAGAGAAACGAAAGTAATAATTTTACCGAGCTTAAGCTCGGTCCCCCTGGTACTTATACTCTAAAGCAAGCTCCATTTGTACAAGCAAACTTTTTTTTCGCTCCAAGGATTTTTTATTTTTGGTTGATTATGGGAGTTTTGTCCACCAGGAATCGATTGGCATTCCTCCCATAGCTGGGAAAAATCCGGTTTTCGCGCTAGAGCCCTTCAAAGTTCCCATGTTTTCCTTATGGAGATTTTTAAATTGAACAAAAATCAGCTGATAACTGTAGATAACACCAATGTGTTATATATTTAAAGGTAAATTATACCAAAGTGCAGCACCCTTTGGCCTGGCGAGTGAGCGAAGCGAATGAGCTTGTCCCAAAAATTAAGAGGGCGAGTGAGCGGAGCGGGCAAGTTTATATGACCTTTATAATCAAATAAAACATTTAAAAAACCATAATTCAATTCTGTAGTGGCACACACATAGGAAAAGTAGCAAAATCAGTGTTTATTTTTCTTTTATTACGTGTAATACGTGTTAGTTTTACATACAAGTTAGACACTTCGTAACTTTTTTCCTCTATTCCGGTCTCTTGTCACTTGTTGACTCTCTGTTCGGTTCCGGTTGTTCTGGGAACTCGGCTTTGGACCTTCTTTTGACGCGCAATCCAAACCCAAAGAAAAAAGCAAAGTGCAATATATGACGAAGACAGTTATGTTTTTCCAAATTAAGTAGACCTCAATCCTCTACTTAAAGTAGACGTTAGAAAAACTATAGTAGGCCTACATTAGGCCTAATAATTTTCTTAAATTTATAAATGTTAACATTTTAAGCCTAGTACTTAAGGATTCATTATATTTTATGTAGCCTAGAAAAATAGCCTACTGTTCTTTAACTGAAACATAAAAATATATATATAATTTATTTATATAAATAATTATAAAAAATATATATTGTTGGCATAATGATTGATCCAAACCTTACCCAGGACAAAATAGGCTATTGCATAAAACATAATCTAATCAGTATTGATAAAAATGCACCAATTTGAGTATGGTTTTCCAGGGTAGGATTCCGGACCCTCTCCCTTGTTCCAATGGGGGTACTCCATACACCATCCCCCCTTCCACAGACCCCCAGTGTGCCTTAGCTCCAGTACTCTTTATTTCAGAAACTAAGCCCTAGTTAGCAACAATGGTATTTTTAAATTTAGGCATTCTATATAATTAGTAATGCTAATTTTAAAAAGTTGGTGTTCTAATGCTATATGTCTATGTAGGCTAGTCAATGCTTAGTTATCACATTATAATTACAAGTTCATGATATACTGGTGAACAACTTAACTGAGCCACCATTGGCATATATATTAAACTATGAGATTTAGAGAAAACTTTAAGTGGGGAACACCACTTATTTTTTGAGGCAATAAAAAATATTAATTCCATTTTCTTCTAAATGGCCGCCATTTCCAATATGGCGGCCAACTTAAAATTTTCTTATGGAACACCCTACATTTCATGGTGTTTTTTAAATGTCAATATAATTGTAAGACATTTTTATTCTTTGACATTTTTCTCTAAACCTAACGGTTAAGGAGCTACAGGTAATTAAATTTCATTTTTAGTTCCATAAGAATAACACAGGAAAAACTTTATCTGCCCATATCTCCAAAACCATTCAGTAAAATAAAAAATACTCAAGAATAAAAATGTCTTAAAATTATGTTTCAAGAACACTTCATTCATAAAAATGATCATTTACGCATAAATTAAGTTATTTCTAATATGGCGGTCAAAAAATAAAATTTTTATAGGCCTACAATTGATGTTATTATGAAAAAATGACATTAGAACATCAGTTTAAGAAATTTTTATTCTTGAGTATTTCTTATTTTACTGAATGGTCTCGGAGATATGAGCAGATGAAGTTTGACCCATGTTATTCTTATATGGGACTAAAATGAGCTTTAAATGAGCTGCTCCGTATCCGTTAGATTTAGAGAAACATGTTAAAGAATAAAAAAGTCTTAAAATTACATGACAATTTCAAAAACATCATCGAATGTAGAGTGTTCCATAAGAAATTTTAAATTTGGCCGCCATATTGGAAAATGGCGGCCATTTACAAGACAATGGATTTCATATTTTTAATTGCCTTTGTTCCCCACTTAAAGGTTTCTCTAAACCTCATGGTTTAGGATATGTACAATTGTGGCACAGTTGTTCACCCTGTACCGGTATATATTTCCATGGCCTATAAAATACATTGCTATGTATATATTACTAGGGCATTTAAAATACATAATTCATATACTTACAGTATATTTTAAATTTATTAATTATTACATTTCAAGTGTATTTTAAATACATTATGAATGTAATTAGTTTATATTTCATGTATATATTTCAAGTCTATTTTAAATGTATCGTGAATATATTTAAATTATATTAACAATATATCTCCATTTAATTTTAAATGCATTTAAAATATATATTCAATCTATTTGAAATATAGTTTTACTGTTTATCCAATATATAACAAATATTTAATTTTAAGTATGTTGAAGTATGTTTAAGTATGTTTACCACATTTTAAATATATTTTAAATATATTAAAACCACTGTGCTATATATATGTATTATACATTTCAGATACATTAAAAATATATTAACAGTATAATTAAACCATATTACGAATATATTTACTAGATTTATATTTATAATATATTTTAAGGTATACATTTTGTATATATATAAAATACATAATCAACACAAAATAAATATATAGCAATATATTTCTCCGTCCCATAATTCTACTATATGAAATATAGTAATTATATATAACCGAAAATATATGACTATATATTCCAAATATATTTTTTTTATATATTTCAAATGTAAAATTTCCATATGGGCTGATAGGGATGGTTTGAATTTTTAGGTATAACTAAATCAGTTTGCGTAGGCTTTCGGTAAATACCAAATGTGATAACATTATTCTTCCTGTTAATATTAACATCCAGAAAATTAATAGAGGAATCTGCTTCTGTTTCAAGTTTAAATTTTATTGTTCTGTGTAGGCTATTGAGGTAGTTAAGGAATATGTCTGCTTGTCTCTTTGTTCCCTTGAAAACCATGAATGCATCATCCACATAACGTTTATAAAACTGTATTTTGTTGTAATGGGGGTTTTGGGGATTTGTAATTTTTTCAGATTCAAACTGTTGTAGATAAATCTCGGCTAACAATGCAGATAAAGGACCTCCCATTGGCAGCCCTTTTGGATCAAAATATGTTTTGTTCCTCCATTCGAAATAGTTTTGTTTTGTTATTTCCTCAACCATTAGTTTGATATCATTTATTTCATCATTCGAAAATTTATCGGATTTTTGCAATCTATCAACCAGGGCAGCAATGGCTTCAATGGGGGGGGGGGATATTAGCATACATGTTGTCAACGTCAATTGATAAAAGGATACTATTGCTATCTAGTTTTTGATTTTGAAGAGATACGATGAAATCCTTAGAGTTGTTGCAAACATTACTCGAGGTCATATCCAGACGGGACTTTATCAGATTTGCCAAATGTTTACTTAGTTTGTATGACGGTGAATGAATGCAATTAATGACTGGTCTGATTGGCATATTATCCTTATGAGTTTTTACTAACGGTTTGAACTGTGGAGGTGCAGCTTTTGGGTTATACAATCCTCTTCGACTTTTTGGGTGGATGACACCATTATTTTCAATTAGATGTTTGATATTTTTATTATACCTGGCAGTTTCATCTTTCATCATATTGCTATAATTAATACTATATTATGTAATAATTCATATCCATATATGTAATATGGAATAATTGTAATAAGTTAATGATTCGATTCAAAAGGTCAACGTCGGATAGTATCAAGATCGCAAGTAAGCCGTAAAAAATGTCACTGGCGAAGTAATAGGAAACATAAAAATATATTTTTACATGAAAATACTACACAATCCCTAAACAAATCAATAACTTGAAGAAAATTCACCAGGAACATGAAAAGATCTGCGGTAACTCTTAAAACACTAAGTTTCCTGATATAACAATTTTAAAGAATAGCGAGCACGAATTTTGAAAAATTAGAAAATAATCCGACAACTTACAATTTAAATTATTTTAAAGAAAATTCTACAACATTCTGAAAAAAATGTTAATGTAAATATTGAAATTCTGAATAATGCAGGTAATTTAGAGTACCTCATAAGAAGTAAGCCGAGCTACAACCAACAAGACTTTAGAGGTAAGAAACCCGGTGTCCGAGATATTATCAAATTTCCAGGTGGCGGGGGCGGTGGGGAATGGTCAGCGAACGGTGCAACAATAAAGTAAGTCCCCCCCGGGGTCCGTAATTGCTGGGGTTGGTCGTGAATCGCTGATTTGCAGCCTTTATCAGCCCCCCCTCCCCCCCACAACTGCTCCTGTTCCACACCAATTTTCTCACCTTTTCCTTCAATTTAGAGAATAACGCCGTTCAAGTACATTTCCTCTCTAAGTTGAAAACGACAGGGATTTCAGTTATCCAATTGAAATTCTGCAATTGAATGTAGTGTTTGTTTTCTTGCATTATTGATTTTTTAAACTTAATATCACTGTTGACGAAAATTATTTATGTATAAAACAATTAGACAATATCATTCAAATGTGGACCACACAAATTTATTGTTACGTTGCTGCTGATAACAAAATGTTTATTTTAAAGTTACCTAGTAGGCTTAGGTGGAATAAAGAAGAATTAGGTGTTTCAAAAATAAAAACACAAAAAGAAACGTACTTGAAAAGTATATCTTTAAAACAGTTTGATAAATAAGTTGTTGGTTGAAATGACATTTTTAGAAATGTATAACCGATTTCAAAATGAAGATTATACATAAATACACCCTATCAACCGAGTTATGACTATGAAAAAGGTAGATTTAGGCTATAGAAGATCCTAAACAAGAAGGGAACTGTATTTTTCAGACAAGGAATTGGATGGAGTAGTAGGGCCTACTATTAATTTTTTTGTGAATCATCAGCCGGTGTTGACGAATTACATTTCTCTGTAGATGGTGTTCGAATCCGCAATGTTGAAATTACGAAATGACGCAAAATGTAGGCCTTCTGAAAAAGTGATAACGCGCTAAAAGACACATGGCAAAAATAATCACGACATATCCAAACATTAAATAAAGGTGGAATGCATAATAAAAGGAAACATAAACCAGAACCAGAACGCCACTATTAAACATTGCTGACCAGCATAACCTATTATAAAGATATAGATTTTATTTTTAGTAGCCTAGCTTTTAGTTTACTACGGAACCAATAAGGATTTCCAATTAAAATCCTAAATCATAACATTTCAATCTTCATGAATTTATAAGTTTTAGCATTGTTCTTTAGACTTGCAAAGTAAAATTATTTTTATACAAATCAACTGAGAAATTATTTTTATGGAAATCAACAAACTATTTCATGTCGTGGAATTCAGTATTTGGGCCTAAAAAGCAAATTTAAATAACAAAATTGCTCTAAAACAATACAAATCTAAATGTCAAAATAACGTTTTTAAAACTGATTATACAAGGCATTAAATTGGTTTCAATTTAAAATCACATCTACGTTACATAACATTTTATCGAGATGAAGCTAAAGCATTAATAGCATCGTCAAATGGAGACAATGACTAACCCATGACAAATGTGGCATTACTATTGCTTTCATAAAAAGCACTACAGATTTCCAACTTTTACAGGCCATTGCCGGTTGTACGAATTCACATTTAATGAAATATTAAACCTTTGGTGCGCAATGCGGTAGTAAATGTAACCGGCAGTAACATTTTACGCGGCAATATCATCCACATCCGGCCGAGTTCAATTTGCCCGGCGATAAACTTGCATCCCATTGTAGGGCCTGATAGGCGTCTAATCCGGTCGACATCAATGGCCGATCGACGCTAAACACCTCTAATAGATGGGCGAGATACGAGTACAGCACCTGAGGCGAGGTAGGACCCTCAAAACTTCGGCGCTCTACGATCGGACCTCGCAAAATCGATATTTCAGTTAAAAAATTACGTCGAACACCAATCGATCATTGTAATAAAGCTTGTCATATCAAAATCAAAATCATTTATTGCCGAGACATATAAACATGTATAGCAACGTCCAATGATACAAATTATTTCTTATACTAACAAGATCATCAGCCTAATTTCTGTTTAGAGAGGCCAAATAATCCACAAATTCTTGTACATCATAAACAGCTAAATTACATAACATGAAGACAATAGATTTTTTAAAACAATATTAAGACTTTTAATACTACTTGGTAACAAGGTGTATATTTTTTTACCAAACTCAAAAAAGCTGTTAATTGTAGTCACAAAGTTACACTGCTGGACTCTGAAATGTATGAAGTCAAAGACCATAAATCATCAAGGTCCTAAAATCAACGAAATTGCGTCCTTGATGTATCGTCGACCGAGGTTTCCCTCCGCCGGCGACACACTACCAGACTTTTCGCCAGACCGTACATCGGACCGAGCATCGTACCGGACGAAAAGCGCAAGGCCGATAGTGTGTCATAGAACCAAACAGTACCAGACACCGGACCGAGCACAGTACCCCACGTTGACATGAGCGCTCGGGAGGCGGTTTTCTGGCGAAACATCAAAGAAAAGATCGGTCCTGTGGACGGTAGTGTAGGGTCCATTTTGCTCCGTACGCCGTCCCGAGTTTCGCCCCCAAACCTCGCGAAGGAACGCCCCTTCCACCACATCCTCTAGCGCTAGCGCACACACACTCATGCTCTCCCTCTCTCTCACTCTCTCTCTCTCTATAAACTTCCTTCACCTCGCTAGGTGAATTTGTCCGGTCCGATGCTCGGTCTGATGTCTTGATTGGGTAAATGCTCGGAGTATAGTAAATGCCAAAATTAGAGAGACTGGAGGCAGGTAGTCCCGACCCGTCCTAATCCTTTGTTGACAAAACACCCTCTATTGTAGGGCGGCCGGCCGGTTCGGCACCGGAAGGCCGCCCGGGTCTCGGGGAATTCTCAGAATTTTGGCCACTGCCTCAATTATCCAATAATCGAACCAATGCACGTACAATAAAAAATTATGGACTATGTGTTGCGTGTTGATTAGACGATTATAACAAAATTTGAATCATAGTTCTACGATGTTTAATAACCATTTTAAAAAGGGATAATCCTCAGACAAAATAGGAGTTACACCTTAGGCAGTGGCCAAAATTCTGAGAATCCCCCGAGACCCGGGCGGCATTCCGGTGCCTAACCGGTCGGTCGCCCTACAATAGGGGATGTTTTGACAACAAAGGATTAGGGCGGGCCAGGACTACCTGCCTCCAGTCTCTCTAATTTTGGCATCTACTATAAATCTACCTCCCTGTACGGTGCAATATTCTGTTCGATGTTCGGTCCGATGTACGGTCCGGAGCAATGTCCGGTAGTGTGTCGCCGCCTTCAGTTGTGTGGGGAATATGCGTATTTTTGGAATATAGATGGGGATTCTACGAAATCAAATCCAACTGGAACGTCATCAGTGAAGTGCTATGCTTATACGAAACTTTTACCAGCAGCCATTTTCAAGTAGGCGAATCCATCTTTTTATGCACCCATACTTAAATTTTAGTTAATCTGAAGTAGCCTAAATAAGCCGTGATAACAATTATGACTCGGATACACAAGCAATTATTAGTTAAGCGTTGTAGATGGTTAACTAAATAGAAAGAGCCATGTGATCCTTTAATACAAAAATGTCCAAAAAATGTTTCCTTTAGTACAAAATGTTTAATTTAATCAGAATAAAATCAAAATAAAAAAGGTAAAATTTAAATACAAAAATGGTAAAAAGGGTATATTATGATGACAATTTATAAACGGTACAATGAATACTACTTGGAAAGATAATTATTATTAGTTCCTCTCAGTCATAATTATGTTAAAGGAAATTCTAAACGGCAATATGATCATGATAGACGGGAAATGATATCGATATACAACTGAGGAACCGAATACACGCCTAAATGCGCAATTACGAGGTAAATTCAAACCGCAGATGTTGAGTCAACAGTGAACGTCTAATCGACACTAAATACAGCTAATAGCGGGCGAGGCGAGGGGTGGAACGTGATGGAGCGGGGGGCGGGGGGGAGGAAATATAGCGCCGCTGCGGAGCCGGGTACCCGGGGCCCATTTACCTTGCAATATGTAAACACCAGTTAGAAGCACAACACTGTACAATTAAGCCAGCTAGATGGGGCACCGTAAGCCGCAATATTATGTCAACATCAATTGTTTCCACCCTCTGGCAGCGTTGTTTATAGAAAATTAGTCTTGCGGTTTAACTTTGTGCAAGAAAAATCTCGAGGGAAAATGTGGATTTAAAAAAACACAAAACCTGAACACTATTGTTTTATCATTCAAGAATTTACTTTAACTACGCCTGAGTTTAAACGACCTGATTTTCTACACCAAAAATAAATTTCGATGTTTCATTTGCATCTTATCCCATCTTTTCAAGTCTATTAAGAATTAGTGAGCATTGATTTTTTAACGTTAATTTTAAATTATACAAAGCTTGCAGCAGTGTATTAAAAACGCCGAAAATGTGGATGGATTTTTAGATTTTTACAGGTAACACGCGCTGTCAGTAATTATTTTATTGGTTCGTGTTCAGGATGTAGGTTAAATTATAAACAGCAAACATAAACGTCTAAATATCCTATGGAAACAACCTAGATTGAAATTTAACTGGCTGGGTAACTGAGTGGTTATAGTACTCGCCTTTGAATCCAAAGGTTGCCGGTTCGATCTCGAGAAAAGTTAGTAGCTTTTTTAAGGTTCGATTCCGGACCCAGTTGCCAATTGTCATTGGGCTATTAATTAATGATGCTTTCTAACAACTGACCGATGTTAGATAGTAACAAGACTGGGGTTTGGCCCGTTCCCCGTCAAAACGTTAAAAAATGCCACTGGCGTAGATACACCCAAATAAATGAATAAATAGACTTTCGCGGTTTTCTTTCTAGACCACGACTTTCCATGACGAGGGTTACGGCCTTACTACAAAATTTACTATATAACAACAAATACATCAAATTTCGAGATTGATAACTTGATCATAGAAAAACAGGTTTAAAATCCAATGTGTACGTGGTGTACAAAATACCAATGAGGAAGTGGTCTATATTATGGTATCAGCGACACGCCAATATTTACATTCCTCTAGTGGTTGGTGATAACGCACGACTGACGGCGATGTATGACTTGGCGGTGTAGGTGTAGGTGTAGAGTGTATAAACGCAAACACCGCCGCTGCAGCTACGGCAGTGGCTGTGTGTTGTATTTGTACAATAATCTGCCGGAGTGGCTATACCCTTGACTCGATGATAACGCACGACTGACGGCGATGTATGACTTGGCGGTGTAGGTGTAGGTGTAGAGTGTATAAACGCAAACACCGCCGCAGTGGCTGTATGTTGTACTTGTACAATAATCCGCCGGAATGGCTATACCCTTGACTCGATGACTCCACTGCTCCTTTATTCCCACTCACGCTTGCCATTACAACGCACTCACAGCAATTGCGATCTTACATCATCTGAAATATAAAACAACCTTCTGTGTTTACCGAAAATCCTTTGAGGATTTGAGCTTTGTGAAAGTTTTATAGGTCGAAGTACGTATACAAATTTACCTATGTGTTTAAAATTCAACTTGGTTTTTAATCTAACTACGAATTATAACATAAATATGAGGGGAAACATTAGTTTTAACAAGTTTTAACTGGCTCGGTAGCTGAGTTACCTATAGTGATCGCCTTTGAATCCAAAAGTTGCCGGTTCGATCCTGAGAAAAGTTAGTAGCTTTTTAAACGTTCGCTTCCGGACCCAGTTGTCATCTATACTTATTTAATACGCAAGGGGTTTTTTGTAAGTAAGTAACTCCTACTACAATTCTCAACCGATTTTCAAGTTTTTGATGTCGTTGGATAGGGATTGGTCTGTAGTTATTTCCGCTGCAAATTGATGAGAACCGGACTTAAAATAAGGGCGCTACCCACAAATTAAATTGATATTTTTCCATTAGAATAACACTGAGCATTTTAAACATCTGTTAACGTACAGCTGTAGTTTTTGGTGATCACTGATATTCACAATATTGGAGTGGTCGGATGTCATTGATTTATAACTAAATGTAACTTTTTATCGAATCAAAATAAATTGCTCGATGTCGAGCAACACGTGCACTAGTTTGTAATTAATGCTTTAATGAATGATGATTTCCCAGGGCTATTAAAATTAATGATGCTTTCTAACAACTGGTCGATGTTAGATAAGTAAGAAGACTGGGGTTTGGACCGTTCCCCGTCAAAACGTTTAAAAATGCCACTGGGGCAAATACACTCAAAATAAGTTTTGAAGCAAAGATTTATCGTCCATTTGTAGCAAAAAAATGCTCTCATTGTCACAGACTTAAACTTAAAACGATAATAGACCACTGGTACTTTACCGATACCCATGTACTAAAAACTGTACACGCATTTACAGCAAATTATATCTAACCAAATGCAGATTTATGGACAAATTAAATGCAACATTAACTTGCGAAAGTTTTGTTGCATTACCCAGCCTATAGTTGTTGGGGACCCAACAGCTATTATACGCCTAGTAAGTAGGTACGCAAAGATGTAAACATAAAAATATCAGGGAACCCAAATAGTTTTATTTTACAAATTAATTTAAAACGTTTAACTTAAAAAAGAAAAACCTATCTACCAACATGCAAAGACTGCAGTTTGCAAACAAAGGCATCGTCAAAACGCAAACCGCTATAAAAACGGCGAGCTTATTAGGTGTAGACAGAATGAATCACCCTGTTGTTGTGTAGTGCGGAGCCAGCTAGGCATTGTTGGGGAGCAACTGGCGTGACCATTGACGGTGCGACGCGGACAATATCATCTAACAAGTCCGACTGCACCAATGTGCGGACGCTTTGTTCCGCGTTATTAGTCCGCCATTCACGACGACCAATCAAACCGATCGTATATTACACGGCCATTCAATACACCGCTGGCTCGGCGATCTAGACTACCGCCGCCGGTAATCCCTTGCTACTTGTTCGGCTGTTCATCCGATTCAATGGGTGACCCAGATATCCGCATACGCCAATTAATACGTTTTGAACGACCAAAATACAGGTTGATGAAATGAAATAAATAAATCTACAATATTTTATATGTTCAATTTAGTTTACAAAGGGATTTCTTCAAAAGACTCACAGTATTATAGTACCGTGCTTCAGATTGGGTAGTAACCTAGTTTAATAAATCTTCCTCGCGATTCATAATATTAGGGATACCTATGCAGCACAATGCGCCGCATTAATCAGATTGGGTTTACATTAGCAGGCTAATGTAGTTTAGTTGCTTCTATTCAGCTTTTAACATGTTCTGTTCTTTTACCATCAACAGTTGTTTTAGTTTGTAATTCAGTAAGGACAAGTCCTCATATTAATCTTATGGACAAAAACGAATTTTAAGAGTCATCTTCACCAATGGGCCAGTAACCCATTGTTGCGCAGTCGGCATTGTTAATCATACGGCTTTTATGCTAAAACGTGGTCTTGTATTCCCCTGTTTCGGACGCCGTTTTTCAACCGATTTTCTTGAAATTTGGTAAGTGTTTAGTTGAATAGTTATATTAGGTTTCTCATACCTCGGAATTTTGAAAATTTAACAAATATTACTCTCTGTGACGTCGCAAAGTAACTCGATTTTCCTTAGTTAATATTTCAAAATTTAGTAAAATTTTCAAAATTTCGAGGTATGAGAAACCTAATATAAGTATTCAACTAAATACTTACCAACTTTCAAGAAAATCGGTTGAAAAACGGCGCCCGAAACAGGGGAATACAAAACCATGTTTTAGCATAAAAGCCGTATGATTAACATTGCCGATTACGCAACAATGGGCTACTAGCCCAGGGGTGAAGATGACTCTTAAGATCGCATTTTGGGCGTTGGAGTCTAGATTCCGTTTTAATGTTATACGGGGAACGCAATAACTCCTTTATTAGTAAGCCTAACGAAATCTGAATATTATGGGTTTAAGTTGTAAATAAAGGTTTCATCAAGCCGGATGTGTATTACAAAGGCATATTTTGGTAACGGGTATAGTTTTTTTACAAGAAATGGAAATAACAAAACAAATTTTCAAATACTTTTAAAACCTTTTTTGCAGGATTTTATCAAATATTTACAAGGAATCGATCTCGCAAAAAGTACGGCAAATTTAATTGAGATTCAAACACAATCGGACAAAAAATAAAGAAATTTTATGTAAAATTACGGGGTCAACTTTAGCATTGCTCTTATAAGAAATAAATCAAATAAGTCGGCACCCCAACCCCACCTAATTCACAATAGAAATATCATACTAATCTAAATCCTTATTGCAAAACTACCACCTGAGACGAAATTTGGACATTCTTACTTTAAAACGCGAAGTAAGAGAGTTCACAAAAAACTGCTTCACGTAGGCCTATTATGTATAAGGGTTCGATCATTGATGCTAAAGAATTTGAAACTCGCCGAGTCACTCGAGTCGCAGTCGCTAAAGAGTCACTTGACTTGACCTTTTGTGGAACTCCTTGTGACGTGGGTAGGTCTCATTTTTCGGTTCTGTATATTCAGTACATTAGGCTTATCTACGCACGAATTTTATTTTAAAGCGAAGCTCATCCTATGTGACCAAAAGAGCTAGTTTTAACCTCTAACGTAGGTAAAACCTGTATTATAAATAAAATTATTATCTTCATCGATTTTTTTTCAATAAGTTTTGACGAAATCGTTGGACTAGAGATATTTCCTCATACACTATTGTCGTATAGATGTCCTTACAATCTTTAGACGACGTCGATTGACATACTCATCCCACAAATATACAGCGATTTAAGATTAATGATTCTTGATTTATTGTAGAGCGATAAATACACACACAAATAGTGAGTGTCTAGTTCCAGTGATGTTGACACGCTTCAGTTCTAGGTTACAAAGGTTGTTCAGGCTTAGTGGCACAATTCATTGTAATATTCCAAACAATTTTAGTTAAAAAAACGCATAAATCGGATTTCCAAAGTAAGAAAGTACTTATGTAGTAAAACAATGCTCCTATCCAGGACATTTTAAAATCAAAATATCACTTGGTACCTCAAGTTTTAAGGCAGGTTCATATCACTCTGCGAATTTTTGTCTGTTTGTTACTCGATTGCAAGATGAACCGGCAGTAGAAACCCCTTAAAACAGTTAGGGAAAGTAAAACAGTTGCTTTATCCCGTTGTGCGCCATTTTCACTTCATTACCGTAACAGTATCGTTAACAGTAGAAGAAAGCGAGCCACATTGTTCCATTAAAAGCATTACCGCTAAGCTTACGTTCATTACGATCCCGCCCTTGCTGTATGAAGCTGCTAACTTCCACCGTATTTCCTTCCTGCAGCAATTAATTGTAGGGATTTACTGGACTACAGAGCTGCATTTTTCACAACAAGGTAGGCTATTATCATGTTTCTCGTTATTCTTAACCAAGTAACAAATTGCTTAGCTGCTAGCTGCAAGAAGGTTTAATGGGCATAAAAAACTTAATTTTTACGAGGAGTGACTATCAAATGTGTTACAGAGTCTTGATTTTTCCTCCATAGTGTTAAGAAAAAATTACTGGCTTAAATTTTCCTCCAATATTTTTATGTATCTTATACTCTAAAACAAGCTCCGTTTGTATGGACAAAGTGTTTTTTCGTTCCAAGGATTTTTGATTTTTTTTATTGAATATGGGGGTTTTGGCCACCAGAAATCGATTGGAGCTGGTCCCATAGCTGGGAAAAATCCGGTTTTCGCGCTAGAGCCCTTTAAAGTTTCCATGTTATCCTTATGGAGAGTTTTTTAATTGAACAAAAATCAGCTGATAACCGTAGATATAAACCAATGTGTTAAATATTTAAAGTAAAAATTATAGCAAAGTGCAGCATCCTTCGGCCTGGCGAGTGAGCGAAGCGAACGAGCTCGTCTTTTCATATCGAAAGAGGACGAATGAGCGGAGCGAACGAGCTTTGTGTGAGGACGAAAGTAATAATTTTACCGAGCTTAAGCTCGGTCCCCCTGGAACTTTGGTTTTAAACTGTCCTCCATGGACGAAATCCATAAGTGTACAAAATATATAGTTTGTTTTACCGCTCCATCTACGGTTTGCCAAAGCATTTTGAATCTAAAACAAGACACTACAAAATCTCTGAAGGGGAACCCAGTCAGGTGGAAGTCGATAAGCAGCGCCCACATCAAACTTAGTTCGGTGTTTAACGTGAACGCCCGCCTTCGTCAACTTTGCAACACGACTAACACGCAAACACGTGCACTCGAAACTAATCAATACTTAATTAGTCGTCAGCAGAACAATGCGTTTCCAGACTTGATTTCCCCGCTGACAATAACAACATGTCTTGATTAGCTGAGACGTCTGGGACCTGAATACCAGGGGTAATTAGATAAGACAACCCAGTTGATGTTTTTTATCAATTTGCATTACGTCTTGAACATACAATAGATTTTGTTTGTTTCTTTTAAAAATTCATATCCCGCTTTCTTGGTTGTGTTAAAGCTACAATTTGGCTGCCCCGTAATTTAATTCGACTAAAGGCAATCGAGATTGGAGGGGTTTATTTTAGTGTACAGAATTTAACTAACTATACGTTTTAAAAATTTATACGATCGAAGAATAAACAATTCAAATGCTAATTTTAATTTACAATATGTTCACCCCAGTTCCTAAGTGTAGACTAGGCCTAGTATCTATATATTAATAGGCATGTTTCATTTCCTCCTTTTTTCTCCACTTCTGTGCATCGTAAGGGACATTCGCATATACCGTTAGAAAGGTATTGCGCTGTAGATGAGCAGAATCGTATTGTAATGCACATCAGTCTCCAGGGCTACGACCTACAGGCTTTTAAAATTTCAATGTTAATCTTATGGGAGAAGGATACTTGATCAAATCATTATAGCTGTTGTAATAACAAATAGGCCTACTAGCAAATAAGGAAAAACAGATGTTTAAGTTATCAAACATTTGAAAACTAATTGACTCAAGACCAACTGAATTTTTGGTTGAATTTCAACCAGCTGGCGATCTCTTTCAATAACAAGCTATTTATAAGTCCTAAAATGGAAACAGGCCACCGTGTAATCTAATGAGTGGTTTTCAACAACTTTTCAAAAATTTATCGCCTATAATAAGACACTACAAAATTACATAGCTTTAAGAGTTTGTGGGAACTTAAAATAATGTTTCAGTAAAAAGACAATATTTTACCCACAAGAAAGTAATCGACCCAACCCATTAGACGAGTTTCCAATTAATAGTCGACCATTAATTAAAAGCCAATCGAGAACCGGGTCTAATTCACCAAAAGAGAGAAACGGGCGAAATCAATCGGTGGGGCATTCAATTGAGACTGAGTCCACAAATGCATTGAGGCCACTTAATTTAGTTAGAGAGCGTTTTAGAAGAAGCGCTGGGGAGCGGGGAGAGTGGAAGGGCGATGGGGTGGAGCAGAAAAGAGTAATCAATCAATTGTCGGACGCTGCGAGGCAGCCCCGCCACAATGGACTGCCAGATCTTTCGCTTCTTTGCTGCGTCTCTGCCATTGTTGCCGACTCGACATTACCTCGCTACGAGCGCTCAGCGCCGCGCCGGCCGCCGCCGCATACCTGGGCCGCTGCTTAGTCGGGCGATAGTTGTGTCTAATGGAATGCACAACTTGATTGGACGAACTGTTCGACCGAATCTATTGACGGTAATATAGGTAAAAAATTATATATACTTGGTGGGTACTAAACGCTTCAATAAAATGCCATCATACACATTTTCTACCTTGATATACCTACAACGATTAATTGAAAGTTTGTTTTAGCAGATGACAAAGTTTTAAAAACTATTATACAATTTATGTATTATTCGGAAAGTGTGAATCTTTTCCTCCATTTCTTTCAGCTGAGTGCCTCGTAGAAATCTGTGCATAACATTAGAAAAGTATAAAAAAGACCTGTAGGTGAACAGAAGCCCATTATAATTTATAACGGCCATCATAGTTCTACGCCTTGCAGGCTTTGAAGTTTCTATGTTAATATGGAGGCTGCTACTACAGTGTTCAGGAATTTAGAAAGTTTTTTATTATATAGCCAATGCATCTTTGTAATGTCACTTCAGGTCATATGAATGATAATGACTTGTGACTTATCAGGTGTAGCGATTAATTGAATCATTGTATTTTTAGAGCTGTTAGAATAACAAATGTTGACAAAACAGAAAAAAAGAGACGGATTAGTAATACTATTTTTTGTACACTACTGTATATGGGTCCAGATAAACTCAAATTTAGTCGAATTTCGACCAGTGGGCGATATTTTAGGATTATAATAGTTTATCAATTCATAAATTAATGGTACAAATATCAGATAAATGTTAATTGGAGCACAATAACTAAATTTTATCTTTGAAAACACAAAAAGATAGGAAGAGGTTGAAACAATCTTTCCTAGCTAATGTGTTCAATTTTAAACCGCCAAAGGAAAATATGAATGAAATGATAAAGGTTACTTAGGAAACTGATCGCATAAATTCGCCAAGTATTGAAGGTTCTTTGCCAAGCTAAAGGCAAGAACAAACAAGATTAAATTATCTCCAGCTTTCCAATATTGAACTTCGGTTTCAAGTCTTCCTCTTTTTGTTTCATCGGATATCACCAAAATTAAACGAATTCTTTAATTTATTATTTTAAAATATATATGTAAATAATAAACCCCTACACGTAGCATTATTTTAATAAAAAATGTCCAGAGGCCCATTGCATTGTTTAAATCATGTGTATGCATGAGTAAAGTAACCAAAATTTAACTCATCGTTGTCCTGGTTTCAATAGTCTTCATTATTTGATAGAAATGTATTACAGTACAGTCCATATTGTTTCACAAATACACTAATACTCTGCGAGAGAGATAATCAATAATTGCAAATTACATTAAGTGTTAACATTTGAATGTGTTCTTTAATAACAACAAAACAAACATGGCATAAAAAATGATCAGAAATTTAGAACGAAAATAGCTAAGGCCGTACTAATAAAATATCACAATCTATAGCACCACTAAAGTTACTTCATTTTCAGTTAACTTGCGAAGTAGGCGTAGTAAGTTTAAGCACATAGGTTACAAATAAATAACATTGCAATCAAAATATTCTTTTAAATTTAAATAACAAAATAAGCTACTTTATATGAACACAAAATCCGAGATTCTTTAAAATCGAATAAAAAATATGCGCAACACACAATCTTGATCAAACAATTTTAACAAGAAAGGAAATATCAATACAGAAATCTAAATCACAATCTAAAATGAAAGATTGCTGATAAAATACTTCAATCTAAAAGACGAGTGTCTTTGAGCCGAAATGATAGAGGAACTGGACTCAACAAAGAAAATAAAAGATTGCAATAATAGCCCCATTCCCGAATCCTCGGCAGTAAAAGAACAAATGTTTTGTGGCTCAACAAAAGGATTGTAAAAACTCATTCATCTTCCTTTATTGTTTTGTTCAATATTTCCATTCCATGTTTTACAGCAACATGATCGACGTCAGATTAATCTCAGCCATAAAATTCACGTCTAGACTGTTGACTCAAGCTGTGAGAAGTAATCGAGATCAAATTTTACGCAATTTTAAATGTACAGTAATTTAAATCGATAAATGGATACAAAGTAAGTAATTTTTACACATTTGACATAAAGCGGTTCAAATGCTGAAAGAGCAGATTTTATGTTTTTATGACATGCAGCAGACTATACAATATTATTAAATACAAATTTTTGGAGGATATTGTGAAGTTTATTTTACTAAGATTCAACTCTTCCTATATGGAACCCCAGTAAAGCAATCGGTAGTCCATTTCTTTTTGGCAATGCGTATGAAGTACCGTAATGTATTACGCAGTTCTTTTTTAAATCTGCCCTTTCATTGTGGAACCCACTGTATTTCCCTTTTGATTTGAAAACGAACCCGGTAGCCATTTGTTACTGGGCTCCCTCTTGTATGCATTCACTTTAAGACCAGACACAACTTCAAGGCTTACAACATTCCAAATGTAAGAGATGCCAACGAGTAAATAAAGAGTAGGCATAAAAACAAACCAACAATGGACATTTTACCGCGAATGCGATCAAACTACGGAAAGAATTGATGGTTTGACCAGTCGTCACGCAATTTGCGCTTAATTAAAATGAAAATTAATGTAAAATCTGTGAATGTTTTCCCACTAGACAGCGCGTAAACGTGCAAACAGTCCACCGGCCGCTGATTGCTGCATAATCACACGCTCTTGTTCCGACGATATTCCGACATTTCTAACTCTGACCACCGTTACACTTCCTAACTGCAACTCATATCGTACAAAATCATTCGTAATGGTGCAAAAATTATAATAATTTTCAATAAAAAGTATACACCATTTAAAAAAAATTAGAAGAAAACCATATTTTAACATAGCAAACGGATAGGACTGCCTTAGTGTTTTATTCATGTTGCAAACAATCGTCCACAATAGTTCACAACGTACAAAAAATATAATTACAATCTTCATTATTTTTTCGCCTTAAAGGCTGGTAGGGCAGTAAGTTATGTTAGCAGTAAGACTCTTGGGTAAAACCGGTATTTTATTCCCCTGGTTCGTATGCCGTTTTTCAAGCTTTGACGGCTCGTGCCGCCAACGCTTCATATAGTAGCGATTCTCCATGCACTGGCGGTAGCGCTGGTATCCGACAGCCTCTTTCTAGAAGCTTCTCGAAAAGGTCCGCAAAAACGGTAAAGCTCGTCTTTCTCTCGCCCCTTTCGCCGCTGAACCTTCTTCGCGTTTGCATCGGAACAACGGGATGACCGGATAAGTACTCTAATTTATAGGGGGTACCGACAGGTCCCAGGGATGTAGGTTGTGGGGGATGATAATTATTAAATTAATCAGTCTAAATTTATTCAGTTGGGTATGAATCTAATGCTATAACCTTGCTGTACAGGGTAGCCACGGAACCTTACTTCATGTCCCTTCAGGACTACACGGCTTTAGCTATAGGATGTGTTAGATTTCTAGATACAGTTTATTATTAGTAAATTCACTTTGGCAATTAATTTAGTTAACGTACATCGTTAGTAAGCTCATCAAAATGGCTAATAGGTTCTTGGTACTGTGCTTGGCGACGATCCCTCTGGGTAATACCTTCAGTATGTCCTTTAAGATACTTTCCTAGGTCAGTCAATAAGTAATGTAATTCCCAGCTATCTAATTTCACACCATATACCTTAATCCGCGCCCATATCCATAGTCACCTTTATTTAATCACCCGAAACCTGGAGATGACCAGTCAGTCCATTCCTGTTATTACTGGACCCCAGTAATCTATCATTTCAGCTTCCCAATATATTCTCAGTAACTCAATACCACCATAGGACCACTGGCAACATATCCGAATACCCATTACCCATATTCAACCGAGATATTCCCGTTCCAAACCGATTTTCTTGAAACGTGATACTGTATAATTATTTTGTCGAATAGTTACATTACAGCTGTCATACTTTACTTAAAGTTTAGAGTGAAATATGAAAATATAATTCAGAGTAACTACTGAGATAAGTAACAAATCAGGTATGAGAACCATGGATCCAAAATTAATGTCGCCTACAAGAAAACTTTTCAACAATAAATAGTACACAATATCATCCGAAACATGGAAATACTGAAACATTATTCGTGGTAATTGTCCACCAGAAATAGCTGATGATGGGGGTGACAGTGTTCCCGTTTACAAAAGGAGGGTGTGCGAGTGGCTACTCCGCCTGGGACCGGATGACGCGGAGGCCCTGATGCTGTCGCAATATATTTAAAATTCCATAAGCAGGTCATCCATTTCTCAATGGTTAGTTTCTTAGATCTGTACTACTAGAGTAGTATGTATCTGCGTGTGTTCTGTTGTTTTTATTAGTATTATGTAATTTTCCGTGCTTATTTTTTATTATTTTTGTAAATTTAGTTTGTACATGCTGAATCACTTGGTTATCCTTGAAAACAGTGTGGACTGATAAAAAAGACTCATTCCCACACACAGATGTATAGTCTTTGTGGGAATTAATTCCTGTAATTCTGTAATAACACTGTTATGTTAATGTTTATTTTTGTGGAATAAATATTTTTTAATTTGAATTTGAGTTGGGTATTTTTTACAGGGGTGAAGGCAAATACCAAAATGAAACAAATTTCACGATTAAATTTTCCCAAACCAAGTCACCGATTACTTGGATAAAACGATACTAAAAGCGATTCAACGGAGGGGGAAATGTTATTAAAAAGGCCACATATTTGGCGGGGATGATTAATGTGGGGTGGTCGGGGGGGAGGGGGGGCAAACCTGGGGGCCTCCCCTCCGAGATCGAAGCGGCTAACGAGTGACGGCGAGGGTGAAACCGCACACCGGGATATTCCCTCGTAAAATCATACCTCCGATGTCTCCTTCCCGGGATTATGTGCTCCTCTATTGCATAGCTTCCGTAAACGTTTTTATTAAGGCAGGGCTTCACGTTGCTCGCTTAGGTCTTTGGTAAAAAAGAGCAATCAAATTTTAGTACTCAATCTAGTCCTAGGTGTCCCTGGTCAATGATTTTAGTCAGTTTCTTTTAATTGTGTTATACCCAAAACAGCTATGCTCTTGATTTAGGATTAGTTTAGATTCAGAAAGTAAACAAACCACAGTTAAAAGTTGAGTTTTGCTCTTTGACCACAAAATGTAGTTCACTTTTCATTTGGCATGTGGGGGTCTCGTTAAGCGCATTTTAAATTGATGTTTTAAGAACATTTTTCTTTAACTTTTTGAAATTTTAATTTTTGCCCGCCATATTGGAAAGTAGTTAATCTATGGGTAAATGATCATTTTAATCAGTAAATTGTTCTCGAAACATAATTCTAGGACATTTTTATTCCTAAGTATTTTTTATTTTACTGAATGGTTTCGGAGATATGGGCAGATAATGTTTGTCCCATGTTATTCTTAAGGAATTAAAAATGAACTTTTAATAGCCTCTAGCTCCCTAACCATAAGGTTGAGAGAAAAATGTCAAAAAATAAAAAAGTCTTAAAATTACATGAACATTTAACAAACACCATAAAATGTAGGATGTTCCATAAGAAATTTTGATGTTAGCCACCATATTGAAAAAATGGCGGGAAATTTTGATAAGAGAAATACATACCAGAAAGCAACATAAAAAAGTAAAGGGGGTACCCCATTAGAAGTATTCTGTCAGATAAAGAATAAAAAAGTTAGCTATTGGATTACTTTAAGGAACTCGCCCGGTATAACCTAAAAACTTGCCGATGTGAACGAGTCTTGCCAAAAATACGCAGCCGATATA
Organism: Neoaliturus tenellus; assembly: GCA_030545055.2. Taxonomy (NCBI): domain Eukaryota; kingdom Metazoa; phylum Arthropoda; class Insecta; order Hemiptera; family Cicadellidae; genus Neoaliturus; species Neoaliturus tenellus. Next base: position 327,364,104 of record CM061531.1, on the reverse strand, counting down.
CGCATCTGCGGAATTCGCATAGTGTAGACCCGGCCTAGCAAACACTATGTTGTCTACTATTGAACTATAATCTTAAATCTAACCTAACCTGATGACTTAACCAAACCAGTGTTTTGGTCAACCGGTTAGTGACTGTATTGGTAGAAATGGGTGTTAATAATACATGATCGCACTTTGCGATTGGGTAACGGTTGATAATATCCTGTGTTAAAACGTTGAATGAGAAATTGGTTGGGCACAATTTACATGTTTTCCTCTATTTATAGCCCTGCAATCCACCGAAACATAACTACAGTTTACTTATTTAATACGCTAAGGGTTTTTTTGTCTTGAGAACTCCCCCTAAAATTTTCAACCGATTATCAAGTTTTTGGTGTCGTTGGATAGGGCTTGGTCTGTAGTTGTTTCCGCCAAACATTGATGAGAATCGGACTGAAAATAAAGGAGCTATCTAACATCTCAAAATTTCCCATTTAAATAACATCGGGGGCTGAATAAAGCATTTGAAACATCTGTTAATAATCAGCTGTAAATACGTGTAGTTATTGGCCATTAAAGATATTCACATTATTGGATTGGATTTGATTTAGAGCTAAAGTAACATTTGTACTGTATTTAAATAAATTGCTCGATTTCGAGCAACACGTATACTAGTTAGGTATTTAAATATTACAGCTTAAGAAAATGTTAATAGTGGAGGCCCTTTTCTAAAAAAGACCCAAAAGTGATACTGTATTAAACTAATTTAAATTCACAGTTACAACAATCAGAACACTGCAGATCCCACCTAGAGTCGTAAGTTCAAATTATTAAAATATTGAGAGGCAATAGAGGAAAAACTCTTACAAACCAGGAACAATAAACGTTAAAAATATTAAATGAAAAGCATATCGTTAGCGGAGGCGTCCAATCGGACGATCACGGTCCAATGACTCTGTAAAACATTTTAATTTGTTATCCGATCCCTGCACTCCATTGCTTAATGCTTATTGGCTCGCAGGCTCTTTTGCTTGTCTAATCTGCCAACGCATCGTGTTCATATTTTAGTTACAAATAAAAACACCACAAAGTTTAATGTTACTACGTAAAGAAACAAAACAATGGAAGGAAACAATTAAGCAAAACATGGAATCCAAATGAAATCCTCAAAAGGAGGGAAAAACTAATTAGGCCGCCGCAAGGGTGAATTTCTTCAATTGCACTCCGGGTTTAATTTAAAACTGGGGCAAGAATTATTATGCTATGGAATTCTTTAGGAGATGAAAAAGCAAATAAGAGGTGAGCGGAGGTAAATTGCTACAAGCTGAGAAATAAGCTTACAAGATGAAAGGTGAGAGACAGTTTGGCGCAAAGTCGCTTAGCAGCTCTCACTTTCATCCAGGACAAATCTCCTCTGTGCAGTTTCTTTACAGGCTTCCTTTCATCATCTCACATGAGAGGATCTCGAGAAAATTGTCTTCTCAACTTGCAGGCTTAAAAGTTACCTTCCAGGACCAATTTGTTGAGGGCAGTTTGGGCAAACATTAGCTAAATTGCTATACCGAGCCAATTATACTCTGGCATAAAGTCTCTAGAAATTCTTGGACGTTTACAAAAGGACATAATAGTGACATAGATGTTTATGGAATCACATATGAGTGATACATTTTTCTATGAGGTAGCTTAATCCTCGGAAGGTTTGATATAATTTGAAATATTTTTATCAAGTAATTGAAGAAATTGAGTGAAAAATATATTTAAAGATTGAATCACAAAGCCTCTGAAAAATTAATTTGGGTCTACCTCAAAGGGGCACTTAATTAGGGTAACTCAGGTTATGGACAATAATATGTATTATCAACTGTACCGTCTCATTTTGTCCAAAACTAAAGGGAACTAAATAATAATGAACAATTTTCCATCTTTTACCAGAACAATAGGTATGTATTTTATGGCCGAAGAAAATGTCATTACTAACATACATTATTAATTGCTGGTGAACACTAGGACTCACTAGAACATAGGTTATTAACTAGAGTATTTTTCAAAGGAAAATTCCAGACTCAAATAAAGATTGATAACCACCCATCACAGTTTGACTTGATGATTTGTAGGTACGAGAGAAGAGTATACAAACTGTGATGCTTTCAGGAGAATTGAGGTTCCCGATCGCATGTATAAACGTTAAATGTGGCCCACAACACACATTTGTCAGCGGGACTGCGGGCTGGCCGGTGATGAGTGAATATTGATGTCCCCCTAATCAGACCCAGAACAATGTGAGCACTGCAGTGGCCGAATAATGAGATTAGAGATGATTTTTGGCAACTTGTTATTTTAGACAAATTTTTAGTTTTAGCAAAAGGATCAATTTTTTTTAATACGATGACAATTTTTACTTGGCACTCAAAAAAGTAATGATTAATAACCATTGTTACGTATATTAAATAGCAATTTACCCTAAATAAATATATTAAGATCTGATGAGATAATAATAATAAGTATAATTGTATTAACTTCTGAAAAAGTTTCAATGACCAAAGGACGAGTCTTTTAGAATTTCAAAACATTAAATCCCCCAGCCTCAAAATGGGGGTTTGGGGCAGCTCAACATTTTTAAAATACAAACCCCCAATTTTTATGTGATTTTTGGATTTTATAAGTGTTTTTGAAACTCTTCTATTCTTTTACATTTTTCTTCAAACTTACGGTTAGGGAGCTACAGAAAATTGAAGATCATTTTTAGTCTCATAAGAATAACATGGGGCAAACTTCAATTGCCTCTTTCTCCTAAACAATTTAGTAAAATAAAAAATAATCAAGAATAAAAATGTCTTAAAATAATGATTTAACATAATTTTTCTCATAAATAATACCATTTGTGCATAAATAAAATTATTTCCAATATGGCATACAAATAATAAAATTTGTAAAAAATTGTTGTTAGTATTATGAAAATATATCTTAAAACATAAATTGTTAAGACATTTTTATAAGTAAGTATTTTTTATTTGACCAAAAAACCTAGAACAAGAAACAAAAAATGTCATAAGATTCCTTGTGAACGTAGTAAAATTTATTATGGACAGACATCACAACCGATGGATTGCTGAACATAAATACAGCATAAACAAACAATTGGAAAACTATTCAAAATTGAGTGAACATGTAATTACACAAGAGCATAGGGTGGATTGGGCAAACACAAGTATACTTTGTCAAGAAAGTAATTGGAAGAAACAGAATGTAAAAGAAGCTTCTTGTATGGCTAGTGATGAACTAAGTACAGTAGAACCTCGATAGTTCGACACTTTGTGGACTTAGTGTCGAACTATGAAAATGTCAAACTATAGGGAGTATATGGGAAATTTTAACACTGGGAGTATAAAAATCATAATTTGAATTTAGGAAACACAAAATTTTAGTGAAACCATAACCTTATTGAACTTTAACATAAACAACATTCAAATCATTCGCCAATTTGTTTACATTTTCACCATTGTCAGGCTCCAACATGGACACTATCGGTCATTATTAACATGTTAAGTTGTCATGGACCATGTCAACTATCAGGAGTGTCGAACTATCGAGAGTCGAACTATCGAGAGTCGAACTATCGAGGTTCTACTGTATATCTAAACCAAGTGCCACAATAAGCCCAATGTTTATTCCATTGATTTAGCAAGAAATGCAGCAAACAGTTTTAAAATCCAAACCTATTTTAAGTTAACGGTTTTTAAAATAGTAATTTTAAATTTCAATTTACAAGCTAAAACCTAAAGTAGCTAAATTTTAACATGTGATTAGTTGTGAATTTGTGTTCATAGTTCACATATGTTTATTATCTAGGTATAGTTTTGATGATAAGCTGAAGATGGTTTATGATAATAAACTGAAATATACTTTTTTTGAAAAATAAATGTGATGAGTACGTAACTCATTAATTTAAATTTAAATCATGATAGAAACCATAACGAAAAATACATAACGGAGAGAATTACTGTACTCTTTACAACTGTTAAACTAAAAATCAATATCCCTAAAATGTTAATCAAGAGGATAAGTAATGAACTTAAAGAATTATAGAGATTTTCCTTTGAATAGATGTTTAATAATTTAGAATAAACTTCATGCCAAGTTCTATCCTATGACATTTTTAAAATCTGTTGACAACTGATGGAGTTAATGTATAAACTTCTTAAGTATTTAATCTATACTATACATGTTAAATAAGAATAAAGTTAAAATTAAAAAATACCTATAGGCTAATCACCAAAAATCGATATAATGGCATATCAGATCCAAGCCAAGTTAAAGAAAGGAAAAGCAAATCCTTACCGAGGGGGGAAAAGCCACAAATAGATATCTGGAAGGCTCAGAAAGTGTGGCACTTGATGGCAGGGCAGATGTGAGATCATAAAGCGACCCATCTTCTTTTCAGATAAATCCTTTTTTATTACTTTTCTTCCCCACCATATATCAACAGGCTCCCTGGCTGAATACTGTCCCTGATGTTATTCCATATACGGTATTCGATACACCGAGCGGATTTATCTATGCCTTAAAAATGTTTACACGTTTGGCACTGATGTTTACAACATTGAATTAAAGAACACATAAGTCTTGTAAATGTAATATATTTTTGTTGACAGAATAATTAAGTCTCAATAATAAAAAATTATTTATTTTTTTTTTTAATACTGAAAGCATACAAATAGTTTTTCCTAGAATCTCTTCAATGTTTTTATGTCCATGTGACATAGTTAATTATGAATAGGTAAATTATCACCAAAGAAGTTAAATGCCAACAGTTAATAACTTTGAATGAATTAAATCAAATCCGAATTCAAAATAATAAAATTATTAACCCATAAAATAAATATGTAGCCAAGTTGACTTTTATCTCTTTCAAATCGCTTTCATGGACACTAATGATAAAATTTACAGCTGAGATTAAAACAGTTACCATTTAAAACGCTGTTAAATATGAAAAATAAAAAATACTGTACTTATAAAATTTAACAGGATAATTAATACATAGATGATCAAACAATTTTAGAATAAGGATCAAGTATATAGTGTTACATAATTTAATAGAACTAGATTCACATTGAAGTACTGATAAAGGACCAAAGAAAGAAACAAACTGAAGGACACAAATGTTGAAACACTCCTGATTTAGCCTCTTTAAGAAATTATTATGTTTCTTCAGACAGTAAAATGAACTACATGACACAAAACAAACAATATCAAAATGATATTCTTAAATCAGCTACATTATTACAGAGAACCAATATTGAATGGATCAAACATTCCTTGCATATTTGCCAAATTGAATATCCACCTAAATATTTGAATTGCAACATGTAACATAACCCACTATTTTGACAAAAGTCACAAAGCCCACCCACCATTATTATTTCTTTATTGGGCCATTTTTAAAAAAAATTTTCATTAATTTTTTTTTTTTAATTTTGTTTTTTTATAAAAATTAACCTATATATAGAATGGGCACTTCTAAACTAAACACAAAAAACAGTTAAGCTTGAAAAAAAGTTTTTTAGGTTTTTTTTTGTGAAAAACAAATTTGCCTGTCCACGGAAGTGATATGATGTCCACGAAGTGACTTTGTCTCTTCTTAAATGGCTAAAGATTATAAATAGGCTACAATACCCCCGTCGCAGCAGACCTGCGTACTCAGCGAATTTCCAATGAAATTTCAGATTATTTACTTTCCCCATAAAAACACCATAAGATCGAGTATGTAGGTTTGCTGCCATTGGTTGTTGTTAAAAAATCTAAGTTAATCAATAATTGGTGAATGTAAACACAAAATTGTATCAAGCTCTGGCAATTTTTTATTTTCCCCATAAACCCCACGGAGGTGAGTATGTAGGTTTGCCGCCATATGGGTTTTGAAGGAAAGTATAAGTTAAACCTTATCTAGATAATGTACATACCAAATTTTATTAAGTTATGTCAATAAGTAAGCAAGACAGGGTTTTCTTGATTTCCCATAAGAATAAAATGGAAAACACATTTTTGGATTTTCCCCGTGACCAGTTATGCTATGATAAAAATTCAAAATACCGAATTGTTTGTATTTTTAAGCTCTTTTAAATTGTTTTAGTTAAGATTTATGAATTTTAAAAATTAATGTCCAAAAATGCCAAAAACCCATTTTTGACCCCTTTGAAACCCCATAAAACCCCGTTCCCATAACCCGACAATGCTGGTTCGCGAACTCATGAAAATAGACGTGGTCATACACCTCCAAACCAAATTTCATCAAAATCGGAGGTCCCCTTCAAAAGTTATCAGTATAACGGACACATAGATAGATATCATAGATAGATATATATATCTATATATATATATACATATATATTAAAATGAACGAATGGTGTTTTTGGCTTCTGGGGACCTCAAAATGAAAAAGTAAAGTGGTCCCGGGCTTAGGTCTTACCATGACTACCACCGTAATAGCGTATTCCCTATAGGGAAATTCGCTGAAATGGGATAAAAATTAGGAATATGAAAAAAAATTGAGTGTTATGAATTAAACTGAAATATACTATTTATTTTTTAAATATTCATAGGGACACATTGAACTTAACTTATAATCTTTACAACAACTTAATAATGTCACCAGGGATACAACATTTTTATTGTTGCCTGTTGTTAATAGATAGTGGGCTAAGTTTTGCAACCCCATCTTTTATTTTATTTCTCCTTCTCTTTTTCTTTTTGTATCTTTCTCTATCTTTGGCCTTAACTTCTTCATGTTATAATGATCGGATTGCTTCTTTTCTCTAGCCTTTCTCATGCTTAGCTTTTTCATTTCTCTCCTTCTCTCCAGATTTTCTTTTTGGATCTCGCCATTTCAAATCTAGAATAGTAGTTTTCATCACTAGGATGGAAAGTGGTTTTTTTCTGAGCGCAGTCGTGTTTTACGAGCGAGGCGAAGCCGAGCTCGGAAACAGCGATTAAGCAATTAAGCACAGAAAAAACATTTTCCGGCCGAGAGATGAACAACGTTTTTCATCATACTGCCAAAATATAAAATAGATAACTCATTTTGAAATAAATTAATTGAAATTTCATTATCTGTTTACGTTTATTAGTTGACTTCCATCTTAATTGCAATATTCCTTATAAATAGCTGATATATATGATGAATTAAAGAAATGTCAAAATCTTGCATTAAAATTTTAGTCTGCAAGTAGTTTTTTGTTTGGCCTACATTTGCATTATTCATTTTGGATAAGTATTACTTTTGCTTAAAAAATAAACAACTCTTGAGGTTATCGCATGAAAAAAATTAACAGATGTTTTTTCGGTGCACTTTTAAAACGCTACAGAAAACGCCTAACTTTCAGAAATGCATAACTTTGTGAACTAAATACAGGCCAGAAAACGGATGTTCTACGTGCAGTATGATGAAAAATTATCTTTAGTAAAAAACAAAGGCAGTCAGAATACGTAAAATAGTTTGGCATTGGTCTATTATATAATTGAATTTTTTCATGACATCTTTCTGATTAAAAAAGTAAAGTGGCATGTTAGTTAATTTTTTTATTTTTATTTTTTTTTTTGTCATGACATTATTCAGATGAAAAAGTAGGGTTTTCGACAAAAGTATTTTTGAGGTACCGATAGTCCTAGTTGTATATTATATTTTAATTAAAATAAATGTAAAATCTTTTTAATTCGTAAATAAAAAAAATTTTTCTTTAGAAATATTTGATAAAGGTACTACTAGAAGGCTGTCTATAGGCTTAATTTTCAGAAGCAATAAAAAATTAACAGAGTGACATAGAGAATGTAGGCCTACAGCCTCAGAGCAAAAAAGAAAAAAAGTGGTAATCTTTATATAATTAAATAACTAATAAAGCCTCTTAGTTATTACTAACTGCAGGAATGTTAGTAGAAAAATACATAAAAATAACAGATTTTATGTAAATATAATCAGCTTACAGTTAACAATCACTTCCGTGGACAGGAATCACTTCTGTGGACAGTTGCTGTCCACAGAAGTGATGTCCACAGAAGTGATGGATTAGCATGGCCAGCCTATTATAAAGTTTTGAGGTTACGAACACTGTATGTGCATAAGTTGTGGTAGATCTTAAAAGCTGTTTGGGTCATTCCATATCAAATCAACCAATAAAAAAATAATTTTGAACCTTGAGGTCTCAGAATGTCATGATTTTTTCTTTGTATGTTTGTATCATCAAAACAGATAAAAATCCAAAATTTCACAATTTTTGGGCTGATAGTTTTTGAGATATTAATTTTTTTATATCATAAAATACACTAAATTTTCCAACGTTTACGTTTCTTTAAACGGCTGTAATTTCAAAACTAATTAACATAGAAGATTGGAACTTGCAGCATTTTATTATGTTTAACAATAGCTTTAATTTGATACCATACATGATCATGTTGGGAAAATAATATATTTTTCCAAAAATATTTTGGAACAAATTTTTAAAAATTTCAAAAACGGAATTTTTATTTTTATCTAAAATTTTATATAATATTGGTTATTTATTAGATAACATACCCACAAAATTTCAAGATGGGATCTCAATGGGATCATAATTAAATGATTTTTTAAAACAATGAAGTTCATAGATGATGGCCTTGGAGTATTCCATATTCCATTGAAAGCAGTTTACACTTATTTTTTCTAATCACAAGACAATAAAATTTATTACCAAAATTTAAAGTTTTTTTGTTAAAAGCAAGATGTTTTAAAATGTCTTAAACACCAACACACACCAATATGTAGTTAACCCATTTAAACAACTTGGAAATTAATACAAACGATTTAACTTTTGTGCTAAAATTTGAGAAGCTTTTCTCATTTCTTCTTCATTTAGGTTGTAGGTTCTTCCAGTCGCTGTTGTTGGGTTGAGATTGCAAACAATGAAGTTTCTTGGAACTGTTAATAAATCTTCTTTTCTTGGATATGTAAAAGATGGAGCGGGCCCACAGGGGTGGAGAAACGAGACATTTATTTCTTCCTCGACTTCATCTTTTGACAAGACATAGGCCATCCACCATTTATTATCATAGGCACAAGCTACATATCCTGATATTTGTAGAAAAGGGACATCTTCTGCATCGAGCCCAACCTGAATCTTATGAACATCATAAGTTTCACAGTCAGAAATGACCTTCGTTTTAATTTTGACCTTAGTGTCCGGTATGTAACAATGATATTTTTGAGTTCCAGTCACTGTAACAGCTTCTTGAAATCTTTTCTCCAGCATTTTCTCCTCCTCGACATAGTCTTGATTTGAGACATAGAAAAAATTCACAGATGGAATATTCTTGGTTCCCCACTCAAATAGTTGGTGTGGTGTCAAAATCTGGTCGTTAATAGGGTTTTGAAGACTAGCTTTGGCTGCAAGTCTTTTGATGGTTCCACCGACCCCATCACATGCCCCCTTCCCATGTGACGTTGCATAGAAATGCCACTCTGCTTTAACCCCATCAAAGTCCTCTTCATGACAGCAGAGATTTGAAAAGTTTTTACGATTCTTGTATTGGGCGGCAGAACCATCACTGAAATAGTACACTTTTTCCAAATTTGGTTTAAGTTCACTTTTTAAAAAGGCAATTAATTTCTTCTGAAATAAATGCACCAGAACTGTATTGTGAATTAAGCAGTCCGAGATAAAAACAACACTTTTGTGTTCAAGATGTTCCTTTCCTTCGTTGCCTATTTTATTGAAATATACTACACACGGATGAACTGTTGCCATAGAGTTTGTCCAGTGAAATCCCTGCGCTTCATCTTGAAGCACAAAAGAGTAGTTCTCAGCAAAGTCACACTGGACAATTACTTCATTGTCTAACAATGCAGATTTCTTTTCAGAATAAAAGGCTGACTGCTGTTTAGCAATGAAGTCATGTGTTTTTAGCTGGACTAGTTGGTTGCCTAAATCATTGACAAAATCCTCTATCGGCTTAGTTATTGTTTCGAAATTGCAGCGATCAACTGTGATCCATTGCTTGTATGTAACAGAATCCACCATTTCATCTTCAAATGCTGTAAGTAAATCATTTTTAAAACTATCGATACTTGGACAGTTTTCACATTGGTTCAAAAAACACGTTTTGTTTGGAACATTGCACAGTATTTTGGAAATACAATCTTTGTATGTTTTTAGAGGATGTTCTGTCCCTGGTAGAGTAATCTTATCCATGTTTGATCCGGCGATCATCAATTTTGTATTTTGGTGAATGGTACAGACACAGACAGCGTGTGTACCACTTGCTCCAGCAATTATGCAGTTTTTTGGTCTGAGTTCAGCAAATTTAGAGAAGCCGATTTTTATTTCAGGGTAAGTAGATTTAAACTGCTGGTAGACTTCACGCAGGTTTCCTAAGATTAATCTTTTTTGAACATGAATACGTTTGCCTTCACCATCTTTACCCACTGAAACAAAGTCTTTTTTACCTGGCATCATCCTACTAGTCTCATCGCTACAATAAAACTCTTTGATCAAATTAGTTGTCTCCTCAGACAACAACTTTCCTGGCTTTGCAACTGCTGTAGAAAGTATTCCCTTTTCATTAGCTAATTTCTTCGCTTTTCGTGCAGTGTAATTACTTACGCAGAACTCTTGTTCGATTCTTGCACAGGACCACGATTTTGGTAATGACGTTAGAATCAAAAGCTTTTCATTCTTACTGGCAATTTTAAACTTGTCCTTGAATTGATCAATAACTTCTTGCAGGGTACTATCACAGTCACACTTTTTCTGATCTTCTACGTCTTCCCCTTGAAAAAATGTATCATTTAGCTTACATTTTATTTTTTCCATCTTTTCTTTGCAGTACTTTTTTGAGGTGTCACATTTTTTCTTTATAACAGGTGATTCACCTATTGATGTTAATGAGGCATTCAGAAGATTAAGTCCTTCATCAGTATCCATATATTCTGGATCATTTAACTTGCTACAACTGGGAATTGCACTATCTTTTAAATCAAATGATTCTGACTCCATTTCATCACTCAATACCTGACATTGTCTTGCTTTTGTAAGTTTTTTTCGGCAGGATGAACAAATTTTCATATTTTCTTTTATACCATAGTCTAAGGTTATCATCCAAGAAGTAACATTTCTTAAATTATTTTTTACCCAGTGTGATTTTTGCTTAAAGGGATTACAACAATATTTTAACCACGTTGTCTCCATTTCTCAAGGATTCAAATTTACACTACAAACTGAACTAATATCACACTCATTTTAAAATAATATTTAACACTGTATTACTATTAAAATATTAAATTATTCAAAAGAAAATAAACTGTAAACTTGAAGTATCCAACAAGTATCAAAAATTACTTAGAGGTGTTCTCTGCTTGGCTCACTCAATAAAACTGCAGGTATTGAAGAAGTAACTTCCCCCTCCCACTACTGTAGTTTCATGTTGAGACTTGCCTGTGTAATACAATACTCAATTCCTCTCCCACTCAATTCAAGTTGCTACATGTCTGTTTTGCTTACCTTACCCCCCCCCCCCCCAAACCATTTAATCTCTCACTCTACCTCTCTTTATCTCCAATATTTTTCAAAATATTGTGGTCTGAATTCATTTCCCTTGTTACTTTAATTAATGTGAAACATACTTATAAAAATGTATTTGTAATATAAGAAAACTATGAATATTAAATACTAAGGATAATATAATTAGAAAAAAGAATAGGCCTAACTAATGTAAAATATTTAAACTTAGTGTAACTTTTTACTAGGTCAATATTTAATGTACGGTTATGTAGTCGGTTATAGTGGTCATATTATTACTATTACCCGACCTATCTTTAATAAACATTTTTTTTCTATATGATCCCATTGAAATCCCATTTTGAAAATTGGTAATTATGATCTTATATAATGTTAGAATAAAATATAAAAATCTAAAAAAAATTAAAAATTCCTTTTTCAAAATATTTCAAAAAACATTTTTTTGGATTTTTGAAAAAATTTATTTCTAAGCTAATATAGTCAAGTAACATATCATATTAAAGCTCTTTGAATTCTAAAGGGAATGGTGAAAATTTTAACTCTCTAAGTTTAATGGTCTTGGAGTTACATGTATTTAAAGGTTTCCGAACATGTCGAAAATCGAGCAATTTTTCAATTTTCAAAAATTAATAACTCGTAAACTAAAAGTCAAAAAAATCTAAAACTTGGTATTTTTCATATTCTCAAATGGTATTACTTGTAAAAAAAATTTCATTGAATTCTGAGATATCGAGTTCCAGACCATTGGTTGATTTGAAATGGATTGACCCGTTTAATTAATAAATAATTTATAAATTATAATTTTTCTTGACCTTTTATAAATGGTCACAGAAGTGATGGTAGTAGCTTGACAAACTGTTACATAACTGATTACACATTTAATAACTCAATTTCACAACAATGTAGCAACTTCTTGCTGCCTCACAAAACAAGATGGCTACTCCTTCTTCATCCTAATATGAGAAAAGAACACCAGTGCTGTCTGGTGGCAATTTATAGGACTTTTTAGATGTGTCCACAGAAGTGATGGATCACTATGGAGACAAAAGTTTTATTTTATTATTTTGTAATGTAATATAATAAAAAGAATAAAAATCATATGAATTAATTCCTGACCACTATAGTCTATAATTATACAGATTTCATTATTTTACATTAAATATTAGAATAAATTTTTAATGTTAACTGGCCCAAACTATAAGTGGTGACTGTCCACAGAAGTGACTTATCACATTCTGTGGACAGATATTTACAGATAATTATTTTAACTAAACAAATTTAGACTTGATGAATAGCTAAATATTGATATGTAATTTAACACTTTTACATGATTAAAAAATTTCATAATTATTTTTAATAAGCTGGTGACAGTGATTCTGGCCTTATCTGGAGAATGGCCCTATTCACACTTTTATCTACTGGCCTATCAACGTAAATATCAACAATAATTTTTTTATTGATTTTAACAAGCTCTACCTACATTGATTTACATGCATTAAAAATTATAAATGAAAAAAATATTATTTCTTCTTAGTAACTATAAGGTTTTGCCCACTTCATGAAACCACAAAGCCAATCCGTTATCATTACAAATTTAAACTTTACCATAAAATGTTTTTGTTAATCTGCTAATTGATTTCATTGAACAAAAACACTAAAAAAGAAATGTAGAAATCTTTGGTTTTGGCAAACAACTTTTAATTCCGACTGTATTTAGGCAGACCTACAAATCACAGCCTTGTTTTTGGGCACTGGACTGAACCGGTAGAGAAATGAGTTGAGAGTTAGGCCCATCCCAAGCAATAAGACAACAATCAATCCGGCAGCCATGACTCATTGGGGTTGCGAGATGGAGGATCCACTTTGAGATAATTGCTCCATCCCCCGGCCGCTCATTAGAAGACCACACTGATTGAGTTTGCAACAACAAAACGTTCATCAATTGCAATGTTATTACGTTAAGTATCTTATTTAATTAAATCATTAATTACTTTATGAAACAAGAGTGGATTTAACACATTACATGGTGTTCCTAATGCAAATGTGTAGCAAGGACAGTGAATAAGTTTCAAGTAGGCCTACCTGTCCACTTGTGACTTACAGTTTACTAATAATGTTCTGAAAGTAATAATTTTCATTTGACAAAAAAGCAGTATGAAGAATCTGCAATGATAAAAAACTTTTGTGGAAATAAATGTGAACAATTTTGTGTGGAAAGAATATTCCCTATCCTCTACTTTTCAGTCAGTATTTCAAGTAAAATTTGTCACAAGTGAATGCTTTTGGCAGCGTTACTTCTTAATTGCTTTGCGTCACGGTTTGGAATATTGCCAGTATCATCTTTTATATGATATGGAGCCAGAACATTTTATTTGGTGGGAAAAAGAGCTCAAGTCTGTAAAGAGAAACATCACGATCAAAAAATATTCTCCATGTTGCCTCATAACCCCCTCACAAGCTATTTAAAGCTATAGAATCAAAATGTTCTGTAAAGTGACATCTAACAACACAAGATTACTCCAGTAAATCCCTACTTAATATTATAAATGTAAATGTCCAGGGTGTTTGTTAAACGCTTTCATGCGAAAACTACTCAACCGATCATCATGAAACTTTGAACATATATTCTTGGAGGTATCAAAAGTAACATTGAAAGGATATTTTTTATTATTATTATTATTTTTTTTAATTATTGTTTACGAAAGACTAAAAAAAATTGAGTGTAAAAATCTGAAAATCTTTATCTATTTTTATTGTTTGCTAAGAAACAAATTGCGATTCCAAAATTCCAATTTTAGATATCTAGCGATTTCTTATATAGGGTGAGCTTTGACAGTGAGTGAGCATAACGAACGAGCTTAACCTGACGGCGGGTGAGCGTGACGGCGAGTGAGCGTGACGGCGAGTGAGCGTAGCGAAGGAGCTTAACCTGATGAGTAGCATAGCAAAGCCTTGGGAATATGCTGTTAATTTATATTTATCTTAAAATTAAGACATTTTTAGAGACTTGACTAAATTAAGGACTAGAGTGAACTGAAAGATGATTAAACCAGGGTTTCTACTGAAAAAGATTATCGCAAAACATTCGCACACAATTGCATTATTTTCTAATCAAAAAAATCAGTAATTTTTCTTGCAATTTAGAAAAATAAGTGACTTTCCCGTGACTTCCGTGACCACTAACTATAATAATCCATTACTTTAGGTGACATCAGTGACTACACAAAGTATTTTATTACCCTTGCTATTTTTTCACGGTTTGTCAAACTAATGAATGTGGAAATTTATATTTCCGTTAGATAACTATTAATGTTAAATTTAAAGAGGTACAGGTAGTGTGTACGACTAATTTAAGTTACAAATTTCTAGAGGCAAACGAGAAAAGTCTGGTAGGTTAATTTTTTTTTTATTAAAGTCTCTAGATATTTTTTGGCCAAATTAATATTCTTCCAATCAACACTGATTAGGGCCTACATACTAACAATATTGTAATAGGTAAATGTGATTGTTTGGTTGCAGCGCACTCACGTGAAAACCGCTCAACTTATACAATGCTAAAATAAAATTTGGAAAGACTGAGCCAAAATTGATATAAGTATAGAGATTGTTATAGGCTTATCTTTTATTTTGAAAATACATTATGCTCCACTGATTTTTTAAGTTCCTGTGTTATTCTTTTGGACACATGTTTCATGAGACGGATATTCCTTAAACCAGCTGTTATGTTATTATATTTCACTGTATGGGTAGACAAGTAAGCACAGCAAAAATTGAGCTAATTAAAGACATCACCACGAGAGAGACAGCAGGTAAAAGCCAGTCCATCATGAGAAAAAAAAAAAACAACAAAAAAACTACTTCATGAAATGTAACAATTTGTTCCTAAGTGACAGCCCAAACCTCGTAATGAAATTCCTTGTCCTCTAGGTGTCCGGAAGGAAACCGTGAATTTACCAGTCACAGATTTATCCAACTGAGGTAAAGTATGCCACAGTGGCTCAAGTTAAAACTTTATATGCCCTAAATCACCAAGAATAATGGAATTTAATAATCTATCATAATCAATTTTGGATTTAGAAACCATGATAAGACTTTGTATTCAATAAAATCTCGTAGGAAAGCATGATAACCCCAAATAAAATTTTGTAAAACATTTGTCGAACATCATTGCAGAACCAATATGAAATAAAAATTGGAAACTTTATCAACCTTATAAAATAAAAGGTTTAGGTCTTAGCCTACATGGAAACTATTTGACTATAGAATTTGTAATAACAAATAATAATGTTCTATTGTTTTAACAACTTATACACTAATTGACTCAACTAAGGAAGAGCAAGAGTATTTTTATCAATTCAATGTATATTTGGAAAACTTTTTACGCATTTTGAATGAATAATCCCTGACAGAGGTTTGACATGTATGTATAAATGGAAGTTGTGTATGATGTGACACAAGATGGAAAACTCCAGAAAATTTATGATATCCTCCCAACCCCCCCCATAAGGCTCCGCCCTAGATGTCTTCAAAGTTACCATTTAATTCTTGAGAAAGCAACATTTTAGTGATGAACACATGATTACATTTAGGAATATTAATTTATAAATCTTTTATCTCGTGTAAAGCATCGAGGGAAGATTGGTAATAACAAACTGAGGGATATTATAAACTTGAGGGGAGTGACTATTGCAAACGAGCAAAACCTGACGGCGAGTGTGCGTAGCAAACAAACTCACCTGAACTTAAGTATTAAGGAAAGATTGGTATTAAAAACTCAAGTATATTATAGACTTAAGGCGAGCTAGTTTTAAATATATAGACATAATCACATTGGATGTCTTAACTTTTTTAAATTTTGATAGGTTGGTCTAGTTTATCTGTATTTGAGGCAAATGTTGCTGCAAACTTTACAGTGCAGCAAAATCATTGAAATATTTAACACTCACAGTGTACCCCCTAAAACTCTGCTAATCCATTTAATATAGGTTAAATATCCAATATATCATGGGAAATCACTAGTTTATTTAAAATTCATTTTTTTATACCTTCCTAGCTAAAATTCATAATCCGACGTACAATTTTGTTATGTTAAATCGTGCCAATGTTAAAACTTGACAATAGAAAGTATCGGAGCCTTAGATAATAGGGTTGGATTAAAAGCACAGAACATAATTGATGTACGAAGGGGCACAAAGGATAACAACGGCCGCGATCCATCAAAACACTAATGAATCCGCTGATAAATGGCTCCATACATCACTACCATCACCCAGCTGACTATCCCCGCTTTATCCCTCCTACTATCGTAATGTACACATCATTGTCCCGGCGGTACAGGCCTCAATACTGCAGTGCCATACGCCATGGCCACTCTAAGTGGTTTTCTATGTACTTTGGTTTTCCTGAATCTCATTTGTCATGGAACCTTGTTTCATTTCAGCCAGAAATTTTCAGGAATAGGAAATGTAAGTTGTCTGATTATCACTAGCCTATCACAAAATTGTAAAAAAATTTTATACCTAGGTTGAGAATCATTGACATTGTAATAAATATTGTTATTTTGTTTTCAGACAACTATTTAATCAACTAATAAACCGCACGACGTTTCAAGTTCCTCACCAAGTTTAAACTCTTGGTTTAAGTTTAACTCTTGGTTAAGTTTCTCTCTTTCATTAAACGTTTTTACAAGAATCCAATACAAAAAGCAGTTTTCCTTAGTTTTGCCCCCTTAACACGTTCGCTGCGGCATATAAAATGTCGAAACTCAACCCCCACGCTGAACGATATTTACATTCCTCCAACGATAGCGCAAAATTAAAAACCTGTAGAATATATTCTAATCACAAGTAATCTAAAAGTTCAATACCCTTACCTACACGCTAATGCACAATATGTGTTTCCTTCTCAAACGCTAGAGGAAAAGCAGTCGCATTATCTTGACATTGTCATATGTAACCGATCGGATACATCCGCACCCGCGAAGGAACGCCTTTGTAACCGATCGGTTACATGCCGCAGCGAACGTGTTAAACGTACCACCTCATTCACTACTTTAAACTAAACTTGAGTTAGGTACATTACGTTAAGCAAAAAATTTTATAAATTTGACTGTCACATGTGCCATGATTTAGCATTTGTAGCCTACCATACAAAATGCATTATAAAAAGTGGTCATTCTGACTATCACTGGACACACAATGTTCTACACTACCTACATACGTTTTTCAAAACAATTAGTCAAAATTACCATCAAAGTTTTTGAAAATGTAAGACTTCTGCTTTGGAACGGTTTACCTAGTTCTAGGTAGAATTTTGGTTTAGCATAATATGAGAGGGAAGCACTCAGAAGGGTTCCCCCAAAAGTAAAGGAGCTTCTGTTAAAAAAGAAAAACAAAAAACAAATTTATAGATTTACAAATTCCACATCGGTCAAAATGATGATGTTTAGTTTTGACAGTTAAATTCAAAATACCACATCTACATAGTGCAGAAGAAGTGGTATTGAAATGTTTTTTGTAATGCAATATCATGCCACATTCTATGTGGTATCAGGAACTAAGCCTATTTTAATTCGGCATTAGTTATGGTAAACTTTGGCGATATGATATAAAGAGCAAACCTTTCAGTATATAATTGTGTGCCATAAGAAACTATTTTATCTAAGCCCCTACTTATGATACTTAATAATTTTATCTGTTCTGGTCTATAAGTTCAAAAAACTTTACCAGCAGTTTGCAGTTAAAGGTAAGCAATTATAATACAGCCATTACCACCTCGTGAAAAGTCAATAATGCCTAGCACATGTACCCTACCTTCAATAAATAGGCAGTTGAGTTAGTTTTTTTTACTTACAATTAGCCAAACACCAATCAGCATAAGGGACTAACCTGGAAACACATAAAATATTATTAGCAAATTGCAATAAACATCAGATAGGCTCATTATAAGTTTTCTCTATAAGGCTGTAGCATAATATGTATAATTTACTATGTAATACATTAAATAATATTAGCATTTAAATTGGTTTATTATATTATGTCGATTGCACTGTTAAAACAATTGTTGTCTAGTTTTTCCAGCCATTTTAACTGGAATCTTTAAAATACAGAGTAGCAAACTACAAACCAAGGGACTGAACAATAGAATTATCAACAGTTCAAAGTCCGTTAACACAATAGATAAGACCGAGTTCAACTGTACCAAACAATTTATTAATAAAATTGACAAAATAACCATTGCACAAGTTTTTTATTTGTAGTTTCATTATTATTATTTCCAAACACAACGAGTATGTAGCAATGTTACAAATCATCCGTACAAGACAAATCAAAGTTACAAGACGAAGAAGATAAACGGATTCAACTTCATCTGTGAACATCATTGATCAGCGAGGAATATGAGTAAACCAATAAAAAGTTGTTTTCATCCATCACGATGGAAAGTTGGATGATTTGTTGCGGTGGACAAAACCTCTCCGTGAATCAAACTAACGAGGGTTGCGGGGGACTGGGCTCCCTCATGAGTGCAAAATGTGGCCCACAACACACATTTATCAACGGGACTGCGGACTGTCCGTTGATGAGTGAATATTGATGTCTCCGTAATCAGGCCCCGCAAAGCTAATGTGAAAAACAGAAGAGGTCAAACTATGTGATTTTTTGCATAAAGTTTTGTACATAGGATATAGGCCTACTGTATAATTTCATTTGTGAATGAACGACTAGGCTAACTCTAACTGTTTTATTGACAAAAAACATTAAATTTACATTATTATTCTACAAAGGTAACATCAAAGTAGATTTATTTTATTAAACTAAAGCATGTTTGAAAGTTAACAGTTTTCATGTTTTGCAACACAACATTTCCATGCTAGATTGGAAGTATTTTATGCTTGAAAGGCAAATACAGCAGACTCTATGTCCAGATCCACAATATTTGGACTTTTCAGCTCATTCGGACCAAAAGATTTTAAGTTTAGGCCTATCAAGAAGGGATTGTTCATTGGGCTTTATGGTTTCTTTCAAATTTTAGTGATTGCCTATAACACACTAACGTCAAGTAGTTTTCATCGTCTTACAATTGATCAAAATCTGTTTTGTGTTTTGTCAAAATTCCACAAAAACAAACTTAATACCAAATAAGTCCAAAAATATTTTTTTATAATTAAAATGTTTGTAGTGCTTCCATTAGTGTAGAATTTTTTAAGTTCCATCACACATTATTAGCGATTAAAAGATAAATGAATAAGTGCCTTAGAATTTATAGTAACTGGTTGCAGAGCATTTGCTCGATAAACTCATACAATTTTTCGCAGTAATATCAATGATAGACTGTGCACTAAAGTGGAACAGGCGAAAAACTTATTTTTTATTCAAGACAAGAGTATTTTAATATAGGCCTACGTTGCACTCTGGTATAAATGTTTAACATATCACAAGTTGAATCAGTAACACGTGGATTCTACTTCTACAATAAACAGCTGATTTCATCTTTGTAAATTTTTTTTACATTTAATTCCAATTCTACACATTGCTTAGGTGTTTTATCCTTTTACTTATTTAAACATCCATGATTATCAGTGTAAAGTACGATTTAAAAACTTATTAATTGTTTTAGTATCATCATTCGCAATCCAGTAAATGGCTAAAATGGAAAACCACATGTGTAGGTACCCTGAACACGTGGAATGTACATTGACAGTCAAGTCAGTGATGTTTTGAGCACCTCTTTTGTTTTGCTTTTCAACTCCATAAGACCAACGTTCAATTGATCAGAATTTACATTCTAGATTATAACGAAATAAGGTTTTTCCTAGTATATAGACATATGTTAATATTATTTTTATGGAAGAAATAATGTTAATTTTAATTTTTTTTCTTTTGAAAATCTTTTTTGAGGTCCGTGTGCATACAGTAGACTACCTCTTAACCGGCCTCCTTTTAACCGGTCTCCAATTTAACCGGCCTACCCATTCACAAAATCAACATCTTTTTAACCGGCCTTTTAGCGAATTTCCCATAGGGAATAAGCTATTACCGTAGGTCTCATGGTAAGACCTAAGGCCGGGACCATGTTACTTTTTCGTTTTGAGGTGCCCAGAGACCAAAAATAATAGTCATTAAAATTTTTATATATATATATATATATATATATATATATATATATATGTATATATGTATATATTTATATATGTATATATATATATATATGTGTCCCTAGACACGATAACTCTCGTAAAAATGGTCCGATCGACACCAAATTTGGTAGAGATGTGTAATCCTACATTTATTCGGATGATTTCGTAAACCAGACATATAGACCTACCGGAAGCGGTAGTTTTGGGGGGTTTTGTACCCCAAAAATGGGTTTTTTGCATTTTTCATATGTAAATTTAAAAGATTTTAAATTTTTATTTTGACCATTGGATTTAGCTCAAAAAAACACACAATTTAGTATTTTGAAGCTTTGCTCTATCTCCATTGGTTACCGAGATATTACAAAGTCTAAAGACAGTACATTGTCTTTTGGGGCTCCAATGTTAATCTTATGGAGAATAAAGATGTGTTAATATTTCACTTATTAACCAATATTTTTGGATGAAACTTGGTATTTAGCTTCATTTGGTTGAGATTCATCCATTTTAGGATAAAAAATCTTGGTTTTTGTACTTATCATGGCAGCAAACCTGCATACTCTTTTCCCATGTTAATCATATGGAGAATAGGCAAACTCTTTTATTTATGGACAGATATTGATGAAACTTACTATATGGCTTTATATGGTCGAAATAAATTTTTTCTATGCTAAAAACCTACTTTTAGTGTCCCCCATGGCAGCATACCTGCATACTCTTTCCCTATATTTATCTTAAGCATACCTGCATACTCTTTCCCTATATTTATCTTAAGGAATAGACATTTATTTCCCTGTTGATGAGCACGTAATGAAATTTTGTTTTCAAGTTTAGCTGGTCAAAATTAATATTACTAATTTGGAAATTCGCTGAGTACGCAGGTCTGCTGCGACGGGGGTTATTTTTATCTCAACATCGCTTTAACCGGCTTTGTTTCGACGGAAACTTTGTTTTCTTATCTACATTCAATTGAACGTTAGCCTATATCATACTGTATTGACCTCAAACCAATTAAAATGAACTGTCCTGGACGAAAGTGTATGCCACCGGAAGTGAAAGCTTTTGGACCTGCTATCCAGTACACAAAATAAGGAAACAAATAATCTTTATTAGTTTAGTTTACTCGTGGATTTCATGGGTGTTGGATGTTAGCTATAAATTATATAGAGTAACAAAAGAGTTGTTTTAAGTCATAATTGCATTTAGGTTTTATAAATTTTAGGTTGGCATTTTTAAAGGTACAGTACATCGGTTTAACCGGCCAAATCGTTATCCGGCCGAGGCCTAGTCCCGAGGTGGCTGGTTAAGAGGAGTCTACTGTACATACAAATATATGTTAGGCTGGTTTAATGCATGCCCTACAGGTCACTCGACATAGATTATGTTGCGCTGCATTTCTAGTTCTATGGAATTAAATGAGAGCATTTATGCAGCGCATTGTGCGACATTGCACGACACGCGCCTAGATTATGTCGCGCAGTACAGAATGTCGTGCAAGTAATCTAAATACACTGAGTCAAATTGAGCAAAATTCATGAAGGGCGTTCAGCGACACACGACAAGCTCGTTTGGAAGGTGCAGCCCCCAAGAAAGTTCATCAAATGATGTTTCACTCATAAAGAAAAAGTTAAAAACTTAACGCTGTCACTCTTTAATTCATTGAAAAATGTGTGAAGAAAACCTCTCTCTAGCCTTACTCTGATTAAAATCTAATGAAATGAGCTGAACAGCACCTGTTTTTGTGCATTAACAAAATGTAAAACATGTAAAATGCGACCGGGTCCATGTTGTAGGTAGGTAAACTCAACATAGACAGGAATGAAAACAATCTTTGGGGTTCCCCCACCAACTTTTTATAAACGCCACAGGAAAAACGTGTGACACATTTTGTTAAGTTTTTATAAGCGCTTCGAAAACCTAGATCTAGATTGAAGCACGTGCATAAACCAGCCTCATACTCAGTAGGATTTTGTCAGGTACGAGTATTAAAGAATAGGATTAAAACAGCATTAATCACACAAAAAGTAAATAATGCAGCAGTTTAGATCATTATACCAATGCTACTGAACTAAAAATAATATAATAAGAATAGCTACTAAAGTCAATCCAAAGTTTTCTTAACCTATTATTAGTTTTTTCATAAATTATTTAACTTTTCCATAAAATTTACAATATGACGACTGATGATTGAAAATGTGTGAAAGAGTTAAACTTAGCTTACATTGCCCCCACATTCATGTTATCATAAACAAGCCTTAAACTGTAAATTTGTTTACAGATATCATTGAAAGTGATATCAACTCATGCCGCCAAAAAAAAGGTAGAAATTCTCGGAAATGTAGATTTTTAAAGTGTGTATCCATGTAAAAGACGGGCAAAAGACATAAAATGAAATATTTAAGAGGTACTCACAGTTTCTCAAGAAAATAACCAAGGTAAGAGCGCTAAAGTGGGTTCATGTCTGGGAACGTGACTCAGGAAGAAAATCTGCTAACCTGGATTTATAGTCGAATGACTTCCAACGCATGAAATTTATTATTTAACCAAATCCAGCACATTATGTTTCCTTCTACTTTATGTTCAGACCTTAATAGATGTTCCTGGCAATCATGACCCTTATGATCTTCTCCAACAAAGATTTTGTAACGGACTTCCCTTTCCTGAGACGAATTCAACGCACGCCTTATTAGTGATTACAGTACATCTATAATTTAATATTAATTTGCTAAGCCTATCTCATAAAAAAGGTAAGTTTAAAATATTTACAATGGCAGTAAATTAAATCTCTCACACAGGGCTGGCACAGAGTTTTTTAGGCCTTTCTTCCTGACTTTTCCTGACCAATCTGAGAGATTTTCCTGACTTTTTGAAACCATGGGGTTTTTACAAATAATACTCGTTTTTATTGTTATTTTTTATTAGGCCTATAGACACTTAATTGTTTCAGAAAAAAAATGCATAGCTAGAGCATTATACAAAGAGAATGATGAGCTTATAAAATTAAATACAAACATTATTTTAAAAATGGAGGAAATGCATTAAAGCTAAGTAAATGATTCAGAATTTTCATTTTTGTTCTTTGCCTCCGGATTGCTTTGTAAATTACTACAAGAGGTTACAATACCTTAATTTATCGTCAACAATCCATACGTCGCTGCAGTGGCGACCGGTTTCGACACTCAGTAAGGTGTCATTTCGCCGTGCCGCAAAATTTTAATTAACTGTTTGGCCATGTGTAGTGTATGTTCGTTTTTTGTTCTCGTTCGTGTTCAATGTATGTACACGTTTTTTAAACATTGACGACCTCTTTGGAGTGAAGATTTCACGTTTTTAGGCTTGAAAACCACTGCAGCGACGTATGAATTGTTGACGATAAATTAAGGTATTGTAACCTCTTGTAGTGATTCAGAATACTATTTTTTAAGTTCTTTTGAATGTTTTTTTTAATTGATGAATTAAAAAAATAAGCGTGAAAATTACCAAAAACTCCGTTTAACCCTTTTGAAAACCCATAAAACCCTGTTCGTATTAGTCCGATCAACCCGGTTTTCGAACTTAGAATTTTCAAAAAATTATTGTTTCAACATCAAAGAACTTTGTGGCAATGTTATATAATTAATAATCTTTACAAGGAAATATAATATATTAAATGACATTATATTTCTGAGTTAATTATTTTTATTTAATAATTTGTGATGCAAAAAGAGGAAAAGGACCAAAAGTCGGAAATTTCACTTTTTGAGTTTTTTGCATATTTTAATAGAGGTTGTTTTTCCAAGCATTTTAAAACCAAAATCACTAAAATATCTTACAAATTTAGCAAGAAACAGCTTTTCAAAGTCGTAGATCTGAAAAATGGGATCTTGAGAAAAAAAAACTATTTCAAGTTTTGGTAGCATATAAATAGTTTAGTTTCAGTGTAACCGGTTTTATAAAGCTTCTGAAACTGACAGCCCAGATTATGACTTTGGTGTCTGGGAGAGTGACGAATGAATTACTTTTTTTGTTTGTTTTTCAAGCTTTTTCTTAATTTAATATCTAGACACATTCAATATAATGTAGACATGATAAAAGCTATCATATTTAGCACAGTGTAAAGTCACTAATACACATGGCCACTAATACTAATAACAATCGTATCCACGGAAGCTGACGTAATTTTTTACTACTAGAAACAATGTACAAATATTCAGAAGTGTATCAGTAGCATAATTTCATACTAAGGTAAGATTTTAAAACATTTCAAATTTCAGGATGGGAGGACGAGTCTTCAAAAAGTGCTTCGCCGCAAACGTGTTAATCACAGTGCATGTAAGCAAAAATCAAAACAAAAAAAACCGACAAAATCGCTAGGTTTAAGAATAATGTAAATCAGCTCCCAGCTGTTTAAAGTTTGAAGCTCGCATTTTCATGGCGCTTGGTCTATAGAACTCCTTATCTTAAGCATTTCTACTATTTCCAATTGTAAGAAAGAGAGGATCATATAGGACTAACCATACATTATACAGGGTGATTTACGAGGAAGTGCAGAAATTCCGGGAGCTGATTCTACACATGAATATAAACAAAAAATGACGTATAAACATATGTCCTAAAATCCTTCGTTTAGCGACTAGCCGCCATTTTGTTATTTATACGTAATAATTTTTGTTTCCGTAACGAATTGTTGGATTTACTTCATATTTGGCATGGACCTTTAACACAACAATGCTAGTTTTTAGAAAATAAATCATTATTTTCCTATGTGTATTTTCAAAATGGTGGCCATTTTAAAATTTTAAACTCAATTTTCTCAAAACAAGTAACTTCATCAAAATTTTTTTAAGACAAAAAAGTTGATAAATTTAATTATCTAAGCAATGATACCACGTTTGTAAAGATCTAACAATAAACAACGGAGTTATTGAGATTTTACTGCAGAAAAACATAGATTCTGCATTGTAATTAATACAAATTAAGCAATATGTCTTTAAAAAATCTTAATAACTCCGTTAATTATTATAAGATATTCACAAACTTGTTATCATTGCTTATATAATTTAATTTTTAAACTTTTTTACTTTTATAAAATTTTGATAAAATTTGCCGTTTTTGAGAAATTTGAGTTTAAAGTTTTAAAATGGCCGCCATTTTGAAAATACACGTCGGAAGATAATGATTTATTTTCTGAAAACTAGCATTGTTGTGATAAAAGTCCCTGCCAAATATGAAGTAAATCCATCAACCCGTTACGGAAATAAAAATTATTACAAAGTATTACAAAGTATTTTAGGACATATGTTTATACGTAATTTTTGTTTATTTTAATGTGTAGAATCAGTTCCCGGAATTTCTGCACTTCCTCGTGAATCACCCTGTATCAAATTTTCATCCAACTATCTACCGTGCCATTCAAGAGTAATGAGAAGACAATTAATTAATCTTGCCCTGCCACTTGAATCATTGGTTTCGCTAATGTAGAATCCTCCTTGGGTGACACAATTGGACCTATCCTACACCATCCACTGATTAGCTGATTGTTTGCAATGTAGACGTGCTAACTATGATTAATGATGGTAAGGATTGTCAGGTTTTATACAATCTTTTG
Organism: Neoaliturus tenellus; assembly: GCA_030545055.2. Lineage (NCBI taxonomy): Eukaryota > Metazoa > Arthropoda > Insecta > Hemiptera > Cicadellidae > Neoaliturus > Neoaliturus tenellus. Next base: position 327,337,862 of record CM061531.1, on the reverse strand, counting down.
CTTTATCTAAATCTCGCTATAAATCCTTCAAGTGCTCACAATGACGGCATTTTCATCCTCAATCTTTAGTTGAAAGTAATTCATTGTTCTTTAAACACCATGCCACTATATAGTAGGCCTACTATATTTAGAGTGTTTTTTGAACAAGTACGGAACAGTACTAAAACGTTGCATTTATCCATTCCGAATAAGAGAGATTGACAATTAAAAGAGTAATGGTTTATCAAGGTTTTGTGTAGGCCTATTACACATTTAACTTGTTATCGTTACCCAACCATATCTAGAGTGTGCTGCCAATTATTTTCATCGTTTCTTTTCGAGCCCTTTTTGGTTTTTCAGGTTTACTTGATTGTTGTTCTCTTAGGACCAAACAGTAGGTACAGGACAAAATAATAAGCTACCTAAACAGTTACAAAATACTACAAAAATCTTAACCCTAAGTCTAATGAGTGATCAAAGTTAATCATACTAATATGTGAATGAAAAAATCTATGATACCAAGTGAATAATAGCCCACTATTTTAAAAAGGTAGGCTAAACATATAAAGTTATACTTATTGTTGTTTCATTAACATTGAAACAACTAAATACAACAAAGGGTTGTTTGCTCTGAAGGGTTATCCTGCCATGAAGGCTCTTTCGCGTAATACAAATTTATCATTCAAATTGTAAACATTAAAAGTGTTATAAAAATCAATCCAAATTTTTTAAATAAAATTTTTTGTTAAGTGATCTATTTACTTTTGTACCTAAAGCTAAAACAGCAGCAGTTTGATAGAGCAGACTTATTTTTTCCCAAAAGAAAACACAAGAGCGCAGACAATGGATGAGTGTCTTGTTCTCGGAATAGTGCTCTGCTCGCTTGCAGCAATAAACAACACAAGACAAGACAAGGGACAGACCACTGACTCACAAGTCTATTTTTTATGCTGTTCTGCTCTCAAGCAAATCCAAAACAAACACTTTATTGATTTAGTTGTAAATATGTAGGGCCTAGTAAATTTAATTTCCAAATGGAAGCAGTAGTAATTCAAGAGATTTTTTACAGCTTCGCAAGTCTAATTGATTAAAAAAACTAAGATATTATTTTAAGATATTAGTTTAAGAACCTATATATTAACAGGCAAGCATGTTCCTTTTCCTCCTTTTTTCTCAGCTCGTGTGCATTGTAGAGGAAGTCCGCACATACCGTTAGAAAGGTATTGTGCGGTAGATGAGCAGAATCGGGTTTTAATTCACATCGGCCAACGGGGCTACGCCCTACAGGCTTTCAAAGTTTCAATGTTAATCTTATGAGATAAGGATGATTGAATTAATCATTAGACAGCTGTTGTAATAACAAATGCTATCAAATCAGGGAGAACAGGTGATTCAGTGATAACATAATGTTTACCTAGTTGGATCCAGACGGTACAGATCCAGAAAGTTAAAAAATATACAAAATCAGCTGACAACTGTAGATGAAAACCTCCCTTAAATTAAAGATTCGGAAAGACGGAAAACTTTGAGCAAAGTGAATGAGATCATCTTCAAAAGAATATTTACCTTTACTTAGTTCCACATTTTATCAAGTGTGACTAAGATAGGTACAATACAAAAAATTCTCTTTAAGTTTATTGAGCAAATGTACAAATATATTGCCCCCCCCCCCCCCCCACACATTGCCCCAAAAGAAGATTTACCTTTACCTAGTTCCGCATTTTATCAAGTGTGACTTAAGATAGGTACAAAAAATTCTCTTTAAGTTTACTGAGCAAATGTTCAAATATATTTCCCCCCATACATTGCCCCATGTTTTGCTCATATGTAGTTCCCAACATATTGCGGTTAAAAAATATTCTTCCTTTGAAACTGTTAGGAAGTTTCCTTATTCAAAAAGCAAGAAATGATTGTCAGTTTCTAGAAACATTAAAATAATTTCTCCCTGCTGCCAAAACTTCACAGACTAACTTAATATAATTTTCCGTGTTAAATGAATGTCGTTATTCATCCACGGTTCTCCAAACACCCTCTATACTCATGAAATGGATTAATTAATAGCACAGGACTGCCTTCTGAAAATAAACCGGGGGACCTTTGGCCACGGCAAAGCTTTTCCGGTTCCAGACAAATTATTAATCCACGCTCAGTTAACACAGGGAGCGGCTGGCGCAACTTTGTTATAGTATATCTCGGCCATGGAGGTGATAAATGTTGGATAACAAACACAACTGAGACCCGAAGCCCTGCCACTGACAGCTACAAGTTTCAACCGGGCAAATGTCCAACACAGTACACACGGGCAAAAGGGTCATTCCATCTAAAATGATCCAGAAAAAAAATAATTGGTTGCTTGACCATTTTTAAATAAAATGAAACTTTCCAGGTTATTTCCCTTATATCTCAAGGCTTTGAAACCATATATAAAAAAATTTTATCTTTGTTGGTTTACCTTTAGCGGCCATTTTGGATGGGCCGCGCACGCCCATTTCTGTGATTGCAAGGGCTTACAAGAATGTTCATAACTAATTAAGTATTTGTCTTAGAAAGATGAAACAAAAACCATTTTGTTTATAATTTTACAATGTAAAAAAAAGGTTCAGTACATTATTTGCATATCTCTATTATTTATGTAAGAAAATCTTAAGACAAATTCAACAACAAAATTGACTAAATTGCGCTTTTCGTAATTTTTTTTTAGGTATAAGGGCAGTAAAATACAATATGATTTATTTTTTTATTTAAAGATATATGTTGGTAGTTTTACCATAAATAATATGGACTGTGATATGCTAACCCTTTAGTTGTTATAAATTTTCAAAAAATGAATTTTTGGAAAAATTTGCGATTTTGGCTTTAAATAACTTTTATGGGGTTGGTGATAGAAATCTGAAATTTACCCAAAATGTAGGTCTAATGTATATGTAACAATAAAATTAAAAAAATTCTTGTGTATTTAACTTGGTAAAAAGTTATAACTTCTTAAAAATGTGGAAAAACCGCGTTAAAACGAAGATTTCTGCTGATGTTGTTTGCTGTAGAAGTGGTAGAAAAGATTTGATATTGTACTTTTATATTGTAGTATATCATTTATTAATATATTTTTATAGTTTGTTCCAATAAAAAAATCATCTTAATCATGTATCTTTTTTAATTGACATTGTGGCGTTAATTGCTTTGAACTTTGAAAAATAGGAACTATTGATCTAACTATTTAAACTCAGTCAAAACTTTTTTCTGCTTTCATTACATTCGAGTTTGATTTTACCCTTGTGGCCAGAAATAAATAGAAGCTAGTCAGTCATTTAAAGGTACAGAAATTTATTTTTACAATTTAAAAAGGCCGAAATTTTAAACCTTTTGATAACTCTAAACATTATAATAAAAATGAAAGTAGGTTTGTACATGATCAAGTACATCAATCATATTTGTACATAGTGGTCTACTTACATTCATAAGAATTAGGCCCTACTTTGATGATACATGTTTAACTAACAGCATTGATTCATCCTGTTCCAAGCAGTGTTCCCCTCTCGATTGGAAGAAATGACTCAATCGCTTGTGTCTACGACAATGAGTGGTGGTAAGGAGAGGTGTTGGATATAAGTCATGAAAATGATGATGAAAGTCTCAAGATGACAAAGTGTGGGTGCCGATCAGCAATGTTTTAAGGAAATTAACTCCTTTAGAACTTACAACGGTAACTGGTCGTTCGCACACAATTGCTAAAAGAACTATCAGAAGAAATATCAATGCTGTTAGTTAAACATGTATCATCAAAGTAGGGCCTAATTCTTATGAATGTAAGTAGACCACTATGTACAAATATGATTGATGTACTTGATCATGTACAACCTACTTTCATTTTTATTATAATGTTTAGAGTTATCAAAAGGTTTAAACTTTCGGCTTTTTTAAATTGTAAAAATAAATTTCTGTACCTTTAAATGACTGACTAGCTTCTATTTATTTCTGGCCACAAGGGTAAAATCAAACTCGAATGTAATGAAAGCAGAAAAAAGTTTTGACTGAGTTTAAATAGTTAGATCAATAGTTCCTATTTTTCAAAGTTCAAAGCAATTAACGCCACAATGTCAATTAAAAAAAGATATATGATTAAGATGATTTTTTTATTGAAACAAACTATAAAAATATATTAATAAATGATATACTACAATATAAAAGTACAATATCAAATCTTTTCTACCACTTCTACAGCAAACAACATCAGCAGAAATCTTCGTTTTAATGCAGTTTTTTGACATTTTTAAGAAGTTATAACTTTTTACCAAGTTAAATACACAAGAATTTTTTAAATTTTATTGTTACATATACATTAGACCTACATTTTGGGTAAATTTCAGATTTCTATCACCAACCCCATAAAAGTTATTTAAAGCCAAAATCGCATTTTTTTCCAAAAATTCATTTTTTTAAAATTTATAACAACTAAAGGGTTAGCATATCACAGTCCATATTATTTATGGTAAAACTACCAACATATATCTTTAAATAAAAAAATAAATCATATTGTATTTTACTGCCCTTATACCTAAAAAAAAATTACGAAAAGCGCAATTTAGTCAATTTTGTTGTTGAATTTGTCTTAAGATTTTCTTACATAAGTAATAGAGATATGCAAATAATGTACTGAACCTTTTTTTTACATTGTAAAATTATAAACAAAATGGTTTTTGTTTCATCTTTCTAAGACAAATACTTAATTAGTTATGAACATTCTTGTAAGCCCTTGCAATCACAGAAATGGGTGTGCGCGGCCCATCCAAAATGGCCGCTAAAGGTAAACCAACAAAGATAAAAATTTTTTATATATGGTTTCAAAGCCTTGAGATATAAGGGAAACAACCTGGAAAGTTTCATTTTATTTAAAAATGGTCAAGCAACATGCTCTGGATCACTTCTAATGGATTGACCCAAAACAATGAATTTCTGACTCTTCTGTTATCCATATGCTATCTCTTTATGTGCCTTATCTGTTTGTTGTTTTGACTTTTAAGACCCTTTCATGTCATACTGGGTAAAGCAAAGGTGTATCTTGAATTCTTGACTAACAAATTTGGACTATTGAAGTGTTGAAATGTAAATTAAAAACGAGCTTAAGATTGACATTCATTTTCATTGTTTAACAAAAATTTGGACTATTGAAGTGTTGAAATGTAAATTAAAAACGAGCTTAAGATTGACATTTATTTTCATTGTTTGAGATTTTAAAATCAAAATTTAAGGTTTAAATTCAATGAAAAGATTTTCTCAAGTGTTATTTTTCTTAATGAGTAGGCCTATAGTAAACTCAAAACGTAGAAAGGCACCTCCTCTGGTATCAGAAGTCTTTCCTCATCCCAAGTTGTTAAAAACCATAGCTCAACAAACATTGAATCATAGTTCTACGATATACTGTACGGTACTACAATACGTCGTACAGCTGTAATTTAAGTTTTGTTTTATTCATCCAAGCAAGACGAAAAAATGAGCCATCACTAAAATCTATAATGCATCAATTCATTGTAAATTATAGTGGGTCATGAAATTTCTTGGAACAACAGTTGGATGACGAATGTCAGTCCAGAACGGTCACATTTTTGTGACAAGGGATTTTTATGTTCAGAGTTTTAGTTCACTATACTATTTGGAGCATGAAGGCCTACTACCAATGCTTACTTAATGAGTAATCATTTTAAAATGGGAAGATAAAGTTTAAATTGGAGAACAAGCTTTTTGAAGCTAAGGAGGGTTTTTGAATACGGTATTGTTAACATACTATTAAAACCCCTTATTATATAGTTATAATCCAATCTGGATTATTTGTAAAGTAAGTTATTTATGTTTCAAAAGAATATTTTTGAGGGGAATCAATAAATAGGCTTAACTTACATTGCAAAGTTAAAATTGAAGATCTTGAATTTACCAAGTTTTTTAGAAAAAACATAAATTGACTATCACATATGTTTTCAAGTACACCTATGAAGAAAACCTACCTAATGATGTTTTAAATATTTAAAGTCGTTATGCATTACAATGGAGGAATGATCAGGTATGACTCTAATAAGAGCTTTATATTATTTATTGGCATAACTTAAGTTTGAGTTGCTGGACCTTGCTCTTTGAAAACATCAAGTCTATTTTGAAACATGGAGAGTAACATATTCAGGTAGACTATAGCAAAGTTTAATCACTCACTAACAGTGGAAACAAGCATGAGCTGGTAGGTAAAAATCTAATAAAAAGTGATCAACTGGTCAATGAACAATAATTTCGGTGTTCTGTTGATGATATAAAGATAACAAATTAGTTAAGGGGGAATGAGAAAAACAAAAGGCAGGAGGGAGAAAAGCTGGCATGAACCGGCAGACTTCAAAACAGCTCAATCAGCATGCAGAGTATCACATCAACTGACTGTATCATCTCTGTGCCCCGTCCTACTCTCGTTATCATACTCTCGTTATCAGACACTCTCATTAGTCGACTCAAGCAGTTCGACTCAAAATAAAGGCCATTTTGGAAAAGAGCAAAGCAGTACTAATTTAAAATGCTACACACCAGCGTACTGTTACAGATTACAGCACTTTACATAACAGGTTTGATATGTATTTTGTGACAAGTGAAGAATTATTAATGTTTATATAGCCTGGCTAAGTAGTTTTAATATAGCCCAGGTAGGTAAATTTTTTAAAACTTCCGTTATATTTTCATTGTATAATATCACAATGCTACAAAGATGACCATGATGAATTTTCAGCTCCGAAAAGAGCAACAAAAAAATTAGTAAATAGCCTTCTCCGAAATAAATGTTAAACATAGTAAATTAAAACACCGACTCAGAGGGGCATATTTTTTGTTGAATATGACATTATGAGTGAGATGGATCAGAAGTACTAGTAGCTTCAAAACTATAACACTGCTGTAGTATGATTTTGTCCGTTCCCTTCATATAGCCTAACCTCTATTATCAAAAAATAATATACTATAGCAATAAATTGAAGCCTTTTTATGCAAATTACAGCCTCTAGAATTAGAATTTGTTTACACTAAGTTAGTCTCTCGAATTCAAACTTTGTTGCCTTAATTCAAATTCTTAGCTGAAGTAAATTCTACTCCAACCTTTACAACTCAACTGCAAACCTAAATGCTTCTGAAATTCAAATAGAGCCCCATTAAAACATAATCTAATGTGTATTGTTGATTTCATTTAAATAATGTAAATTAAATAGGCCTAGTCATAAAAAATTTATACTGGTTGTATAATGAATAAAAATTTTGTATTCCCAAAATTATTGATAAGATGGTAACCATAAACAATACGGTGTGAAATTCAGAGATAAGGCAGAGAAGGGTTTGTGCAAGGTGGCAGCAGGAAAGCTGCAAGACCCGCCAGCAATATTCGGGGTGACACAGCAAACACTGAAACCAGGCCTTTGATAACGTGTGTTGACTCGATGCTTATTTGAGTTACAATTAATTTGATGTGGTAGAGGTTCAGGGAACATGTTTTCAATCTATAACAAACTTTCCTTTTGTGGTGTTAGCAACAACTTTATTGGCTTAAAAAAAAAAAAAAAAATCTTCATAAATTAAAAGCAAAGTATTAAAATATTACTGTTCTTTTTAATTTAGTTTTAGAGGGATAAAGTTAGTAGTAGAAACTACTAACTTCGACCACAACCAACTTCTTCAAGAGAAAAAAAACCAAGTTCTAAGTTTTCATTACCGTACATATTGTTTTTCATACGGAATACACTTTCGTATATACTACTGAAATGAACCTAAAATTTATGCAACATATCTTAAATACTATGGAAGAAAGAAAAAATGCAGAAAAGATTGGAAAAAAAGTTATTGGAGTATAAAATAAATTAGCAATGATCTTGGTAAAAATTACGGGAGTGTGAATTATAAAATTGTGAAACATATAAAAAGACCTTTACGTAAATTCTTCATAGAATGCATATTCAATTTAACATTTAAAATCAAATAATATAGGTAACATAAGTTGAACCTAAATAAAAGGCTCAAGGTTAATATAATTAGCTGCAATGCTTCTGAAATAGTTACAATATCCAAGTAAGAAAACATTAAATACTGGTACGGGAAAATATTAATTAAAGAAGTGTTTAAGTAAGTCGTATACAAGTTCTATTGAGCACATTGTTTATTAACCTACACTACATGCCAGACAACTCAACAATAAAAAATTCAGCAAATGGCCCACTGCAGGCTATAAAAGAAAAGTAAACAATACGGTAACTTAAATTTTTTCCAAGCATTTCAAATTAAACTTGACCTTGCAACCGCATTTGTTTGTCCTTATCATTTCCTTATAAAAAACACAAGAACTTTGTTTATTTTTGTCAAACTCAAAAACTTTTAACTTTAAACACACGGACAGCCTCAGTTTGTGCCTTTTCATCAATTATGATAGCTGATAAACATTTTGCTTTTAAAAATTCGTTGAAAATTATATTTCCGGCTAGCCTACTTAAAACACTACATAAAGTTATTTTGGCTTTACCTGATCCTACTAATATAAATAGTGTTTTAATTACACAAATTATCACTCTAAGGGGCTATCAAAGTCAGCACTATTGAGACAATAGAGTTAAAGAGAGTTTTAAACTCAACATTTTTCTCTTTCCTTTTGTTAAAACAAACTAGTTTTTACTATGAAATTTCTTTATACAATTGTTTAAAATAGGCCTACTGTGAGCTACAAAAAACATTTATATTCTGTATCATTACACCTGTAAATCTCAACAGGATGAAAATTCAAGTTGACTACCATAAAACTATCCTTTTTTAAAAATTATATTCTTTTGGGAAATTCATACACCTTACTTAACAAAACTTTATTCAAGATCTTGTAGTTAAGTTAGTTTCATTTTGCTTGCCACTGTACCAGAGTATATGTGTTTTAGTTACGAAAAGTATTTAGACACTAAATGAACACATAGGCCTATTCCTTAATGTAAAACTAATTTTTCAAGAAATAAAGTACCGTATTTACCCTTGTTAGTTGTATTTGGCTTGGAGACGTCCACGGAAGTAGAAAAAAAAACATTTCTTCAGTACAGAGTACAAGAGCATTATCAAGTTGATTATATTTCTTATTTTCTACTATTAGCGAATTTCCATAGGGAATAAGCTATTACTGTGGGTCTCGTGGTAAGACCTAAGCACCATGTTAATTTTTCGTGTTTAGGTGGCCAGAATTTCAATTTTTAATGGTTGTAGCTAAACTCAAGAATTACCCAGGCTCTAGACCTAAGTTATATCCAGGATGGGTTATTTAATAATAAACTTTTTCTGTAAATAATTGTAAAACTTTGAAGAAATCCTATACCACACAGCCCTGCCGCACTTTAATATTTATCCTTGTGAGAAGCTTACTAAAAATGTTATGGTCTGGTGAAGACGGTATCATGAGGAAAGGTGACTTATTGGATAAAAACCCTCGAAAGTGTCCCCCGAGGCCTCTTCCCTGGGGCATATATCTTATGTGAAATGTGTTTCATCCCCCATCTTCACTTAAGTTACTGTAATACTATGGGCCTTACAAGTTTATAACACAGCACAACAAGTTTTAAAATTTCAACCAGTTACATAGAAATTTTAAAACTAGGACATGCCATCAAGGTTTATATATTTAAAGTCAGCGCTAACTTATTACCACAATAAAATAACATTTCTTACAAGTTAAGTTTAAGACTAAAAGATTTAACAAGTTAAAAAAAAGGTTTAGCTCTTTAAGGTTAATAAGTTGAACCTTAAAGAGTCTTAAACTTAACTTGTAAGAAATATTATTTTATTGTGGTAATAGCGCTGACTTTGATAGTCATAGGCAGGGATATATTTCCGAATAGGCGGACTAGGCGCGCGCCTAGGGCGGCAAATTTTAGGGGGCGGCAAAATTTGGGGAAGAAATAATTTTAAAATTGGATTTTTAGTCTTTAAATGTAATTTAAAAGTATGTTGCATGCCTTCTTTGGTAATAAAAAAATGTTTAGCAAATAATTTTGAGAACGACAATTCGGCTATTTAAAATACTTTCATTAAGTATAAAATTATTCAAGAGCATCTTAACGTTAAGGCTTTTTTTGCCCCACTTTTTTGCTGTCCCAGAATTACCCCACCTCACCCTAGTAAGTTTAGGCCTAGCCTGGGCCTAAAATATTTGTCATAAGAGAGGAAAAAAAATTTAGACTTACTGTATCCAACTATAGGCTACGGTAACTTACCGTATTAAACGAGCTTGAGCCTACTAAATATATGGTTAAGTTTTAAGGCCTAAGTTACATATTTAAGTTACTGAGCCAATTTATAAGGTAAGCCTAAATCACCCAAATACCGCGACCTTAAGGGAAGCCCATCTCTTTTACTGTACTGTACATGAAAAATTAATACAGTAGAACCTCGATAGTTCGACACTTTGTGGACTTAGAGAGTGTCGAACTATCAAAATGTCAAACTATAGGGAGTAGGCTACTTATATGGGAAATTTTAACACTGGGAGTAGGCTATAAAAATAATAATTTGAATTTGGGAAACACTAAATTTTAGTGAAACCATAACCTAATTGAACTTTAACATTAACAACATTCAAATCATTCGCCATATTGTTTACATTTTTATCTCTGTCAGGCTCCAACATGGACACTATCGGTCATTATTAACATCTTAAGTTGTCATGGACCATGTCGAACTATCAGGAGTGTCGAACTATCGAGAGTCGAACTATCGAGGTTCTACTGTAATGCTTAAAAAAATGATTTAATTTATCAATGTTTTTGTTATTAAATTCTGAACAAATCCTTGGTTTTTGTTTGTTAAGTTATGTGAAATTAATTTCACTATCGCCCTCGATAATGATATTACAATGTTTTGCCATTCTGACATTATTCAACTAACTAGGCCTACGTGATTCAAGTGACCAATGTCTATGACTGTAGGCCTACTGCAAAAATCCGTGAGTCCTAGTTCCAGAGGTAATTAGTGTTAATGACATCCCAAAAAAAAACTAAAAACATCGTCAAATCTATAGTATTAATAGGTGACATGTATTTTTGTACAAGGAACTCCTGATAGTTTTCAGCCAATTTTAATCATTTTCGTGACATTAAATAAAGCTTAACTTGAAGTTCTTTCTAAAATTGGTCAATATCCATCCAAATGGAAGGGCCCTGCTTGCTATTAAAGTTCTGTATTTCCCCATTAGAATAACATTAAGATTTTCCAGTTAGACAGCTATGTAACAAATAAGCCTTAAACCCAGCACACCGTCGGCGAGAAAATATGTCTATTCAAACCAATAAAGAAGTTATGTTAAACCATGGAAGATAGACTGATTAATGAACTGCATTAGGTTAAACAAGCCTAACCTAACAAAGTATCCAAACTAAACTGCTCGATTTCGAGCGACAAGTACACTAGTTACTTGTTAAGAATGAAGTCTTTTCTAACCTTGAAATACGAAAATACGACTCAAGATAATACGTAAAACACCCCTGTCTCCTGATTTCACCTCTCTCACATATGTTGCAAACCTCTCATCCACGGAGGACAAACTTAATGTCGATATAGGAAATAAGCTTTACCAACCGGTTAGAATTGATTTAGGCCTACCTAAAAACGAAATTTAGCATAATAGGCCTAAGTTTTTCACTCTTAAAAATATTTCTTGATAAAATTTTGACTAGGGATGTTCAGATCAAATAGGGTAGGCTAAAAAATCAAAATGTTATTAGGCCTACAAAAATCGGTGATTTAATCACGGAATAACAAAAGCTGTAGGCCTATTCTTCCACTCCTGCTAAGGTCCGTGATAACTAGACTTTAGGGTAAAATAAGTTGATGTAGAATTTGAAATGCAAGAAGCCTAGGCCTATTTCAGGTTTAACTTAGGCCTAGGCCTATTATGTAATTTTTAACTAACTTGAGAGGGAGATTTTGTCAAGTTCTACTTTAGTGACAAAGGTTTCGTTCCAAGTTACCAGGCATAAAATTAGCCTTCTAACATATTTTATGCCTAAGACATAGGCCTACACTGAGATCCTTCAATTTCCTTTATGGATCTTTTAAAGTGAGTTGTTAAACAACAATCAGAACAAAGATAACCTTGAATTGTCAAATGGCGACACAAAACCAAACCACGTTGTGATCACATATGTATATTTTAATCCGTATATTATGTCACTCTTTAAGATTAATAAATACAGATCCATTTTTTTGCAAATAATTAGGAGAGCGGCATAAAGATAATACCAACCAAAATAATTTAGGACAAAATATGAAATATAAAAAGCCGGCAACTTCGGCCTTACCTTGATCTACGAGCCGCATTGCATTGGGGTACTGCGCCGGATCCAAAGCCATTTTTTCCTTGAGAAGTTCACGCACATATTCGCCCGCTTTCACGCTATCGACTTGATTCGTTTCCATGTCGCCCGATTCACTCTTCATTTGGATATCTTCCAATTTAACTTGCTCACTATTATTTTCTAAACCAGACTGATTACCGTTAGACGCTAGCCTAGCCGCCATTTGCAGGAGAGAGAGAGTGACGGAATCGGACGCTTGCTTCTCGAACTCGCAATGAACTCTGGGATAGACGCTTCCGTTATTTGTCGCAGGAGAGCGTGGAGCACTCCTGCGCATGCCTCCCTTCTCATATAGTCGATACTAAAGTTTTGATTTGTCCGACTGCCATGAGTGCCCTTTATATTCATTGATTGATCATGTATTAACTTTTCTTAAACAACGAATATATAGTGTAGTTTATACTAATGCTTTTAAAAAATAATAACTTTTTTTAATAAGTTAATTTGATGGGAGACGCAAACATAAACATCACAAATAAACATAACCAGGCCTATCAAAGGTTTGAACGCTTTTTCCTGGAACACGACCTAACCATTATAGACATACCTTACACTAGACTGACTACAAACTCAATCAGCAGTATTGACGTGTGCGTGACCAATTTAAATTCAAACTCCATAACTGTCCAAACTCACAAAAACACCATATCCGACCACCAGGGCGTCAGCTGTTCAATATTGGATCACACAACTAATAAAATAGCACCAGTCAAAAGAATTTCTCAAAATGTCTCAGAAAACAACCTACAGAACTTGAAAAGAAACCTCGGACTACATACTTGGGAAAACGTGTACCTGGCAAACTCAATCAATGAAAAATATAAGAATTTTATCGACACAATCATTAGGGAAATAGATGAAACAATACCAATGAATACAAAAACGTTTTTGTATTCATTGACAATACCCAGGACCTACAAAAACTCTAACAGCAAGCAAAAAAACAAATTTTGGAATGAACAAACCTCAAAACTGAAAAAAGCAGTCATACTTGCCCACGATAAGTATCTCCTGACTAACTCTACTGAAGATAAAACATTGTACTCAAACCTAAAAAAGGCCTACGATAAGCACGTCAGGGAAACAAAAATAGCCTACACTATGGATAACATAGAAAGATCAAAAAACATAAGTAAAGAGATCTGGAAAACAGTCAACAAAGAAAGGAAAAATAACAATCCCGTCCGCCAAAACATTAGCCTAAAAGTGGATAATGAAACCGTAACCGACCCAGACAGAATATGCCAAATCTTTAACGACTACTTTATAAACATCGGAGCTTCGACCATAGACTCAACTTCAGAAGAATGTAACAATGCAGCCAAGCAATCTGAAACACCACAACATACCTTGAATGTGAGAAAATTGGAAAAATTCTCTAAAATAACTTTAAAAGTGACTTGGAAAAAGTCTTCAATGACCTTCCAGCTAAAAACTCATCAGGCTTTGATAACATCTCAAATAAAATGGTCAAATTCTGTAAACAAGAGCTAATAAAACCACTAATACACATCATAAACCAAGCAATAGAACAATCCACCATACCAGAACTTATGAAAATCTCAATTGTTTATCCCAAATTCAAGAAAGGTGAAGCCCAGATGGTAGAAAACTACCGCCCGATATCATTACTTCCAGTTTTTTCTAAATACTTGGAGAAAGTTATAAACAACCAACTAATGAAATTCCTAGAAGATTCAAGCCTAATTTCAGCAAACCAACATGGATTCAGACAGGGAAAATCAATCAATACAGCGTTGGCACAACTCTGCGAACAAATCACCAATATATGGGAAGATAAAGAAACAGCTACAGGCACATTTTTAGATTTACAAAAAGCGTTCGACAGTCTGAATAGAAAACTTTTAATAGAAAAACTCCAAAAATTAAACATTGGCAACAACGCCCTGAATCTACTCCAAGACTACCTTACCAACAGAAAACAACTAACTGAAATAGAATACTACAATAACAATTGGCAGCTAAAAACTAGATCAAAACTTCAAGATACACCTCATGGCGTGCCCCAAGGGTCAGTACTTGGACCGTTACTATTTTTAGTGTACATAAACAGCTTCTCAGAAAGCCTGCCTCCAAGCTATGGATGTATTATGTTTGCGGACGACACAACCGTTATCAACCCAATAAAAAAACAAGAAAACCCGCAACAAAAACAAGAAGAAACACTGAAAATTGCTACAGAAATTTGCAACGACTTGAAGCTACACATAAACCGGAACAAAACTATTCAAATTCAATTTCAAACATCAAATAGAAATATACACCCCACAACAGATGAAGACAATACACCAAATCACACCAAGTTTCTTGGAATCGAAATCGACAAAAACTTAAATTGGCACAAGCACCTAGATTACCTCCATAGCAAACTCTCATCTGCACTATTTGTACTACGAAGACTCCGAAAAATCATGAACAAGAAAATAACAATTGTAGCATACCATGCACTTTTTGCTTCACATTTAAATTTTGGAATCATTGCCTGGGGTGCGGCAGGAGAAACATTTCTTAAAAAAATATTCACCCTTCAAAAGAAAGCACTGCGGATTATAGAAGAAGCTCACTATCAAGACCACTGTCGACCATTTTTTCAGAAAAACAAAATCCTTACTCTAACCTCAACCTACATCCTGGAAACCATTAAATTCATTAAAAACAGAGATATTACATATAGACATACGTGCCACCAACACAATCTCAGAAACAAACTTAACTTAAACTTAGATTACCATAGGCTCCACAAAACTAGCTCTACACCACAATATATGGGTATTAGGCTTTTTAATTTATTACCAAACAACCTAAAATCAATAAATAACAACAAACTTTTCATCCGGAAACTAAAACAATACCTCATACAAAAATCTTACTATAACCTAAACGAATTTTATCTTGAACATGATAGCTTAGCTAGGCCCTAAAACAAAATGCTCACGAATGCTACACCTGAAGAAATTGACGATTCCCCGGTCAGAAGAGACCGTGGCGAAGAGGACCTGGTAAATGAAATAAATGGTAAATGTGTAAAGCATTAGAACTAATAATCTATGTTTTAGGAAAAGAAAAACCAACTCATCAGACAGAAACGTAGGTATAACACGAAACGTATAAGAAACTTTTGACTTGTAACACTTTCAAGAATATTAGTGAAGACCAAGATGTAAATGTATAAGTAGTAGTTATGAGCTAGCACTCATACATACATCTCAAGTAGCTCATTTGCTAAACGTAGCAGTTCATTAAATGAGATGTCGTGGCTTCTGTGGGTTCATGTCAAAGGGTGGTCATAACAGTTTGATAACTTTTATTTACATTTTTCCAGTCTTTTTGTGAAAAGAAATTCATCTAGTAATAAATTTTAAGAAAAAACCATGATTTTCAATTTATTAAACTTTTTTTTGTAGTATCAAACTTTATGTAAATCTTATTTTAACTTGTATCACCATTGTTTTGAAACAATTTTAATCTAGTTTCAAAATTGTTTTTAAACCATTTAAAAATTCCATCAATAAATAAACAATTCAACATCTAACTTATATTTATATAGATTCGAATCAAGTTATAAATTTTGTTAAAATAGTTTTTATTTTTGATAATTGAAATGCTACTTGGGATATTGTGATATATATTGTGGTAACGGACAAACCTGTACCAAATGTTTCACCCCTTCGATGCAAGCTGTGCGATGGGGTTTCGACCTATACAGAGGTACAAAGAAAAAACTTATAGATGTATAGGTAAATTTTAACCTGTGGAAATGAAATTTCGAGTTAGAGATAATTTTTTATCTCCTCGTTAAACTTTATGAGGCAAAATATGACCGTTAGGTTAATTTTTAAACTTGGACAGGCTTTTCCAAGGGCATTGAAAATAATTCGAACTATAGAACATTTCAACGGGGGTTCAAGTTATCTAGAGTTGACTGTAATTAAAATACAAACGGCAAAGAGAAGCTTTGGTGGGTGGCGGGGGGGGGGGGTCGTTAGAGGGCGGCTGCGGCTGAGTTTTGGGGCCCAACTCTGTTGAATGAAGACGTATGCTGCCTGGTAATGGGGGAACTTGGTTAGCGCGGAGCGCCGCAAACAAAAACAACACCTATCAAGTTGATTTGGGAACCTCTTCATTACAGATTTGATGTTTGTGTTGATCCAAATCAAGCTATGGGCTTTTTAGGCCTTTTAGGTATTTTATAAAAAAAAGATAACAAATATATCTCTGTTAAGAGAACACGTCTGAAAGAAACAGAGACGGTAGTGGTGGTGGGAAATAATTTTCTAACTTTACTAGTATGCTATTTTCTGCTGCCATTTATTTCTTTGAGGAGTTTCTGTAGTTTCGTTTGTTTCACCCCTGAATTACAGCCAGATCACAAAACCTGTGCTTGTACTCTTAAAACAAAATCATATTTTTTATAATTTGTTACTTAGTAACCAAAAAAAAAAAGAACCTGAAATATGTTTTACCAGTATAAATTTGTACAGTTTAAACGTCACTAAATCTTTTCCCTCACCGTTATGCACGTTAATTAATCTCGCAGGATGGAATTTATTTACTAAAACATTGCTACATGTTTTAAAATAGATTTTTTCTGTGGAATCGACATTCAGTCTGCTCTAGATACAAAACAAAATTAGTTTACAAACTTTTAATGATTTCATGATAGTTTTTTAATTGCATGTCTTTATATAGTTTTATGTGTCTTATTTAGTTACATGTATAAAAACCACACTCATATACATCTTACACATCGAAGTCTTGCTTAACTACGCGCATATTTTAATACAAAAAATTGCTGGAGAAATATCATACCATTATTATTGAAATATTAAAGCGGTATAACATTTTTCCTAAAATAAATTATATACAATATACAAGAAACATTTGGTAGATAATACATTTTTACTAATCAAATTTAATTTAAGGTAAAGCTTATAACATTTCATTATTTCCTTCTCAAAGATAAAATCGTTGTTTAATATCACTCTATCGTAGGTTCTAGGTACACGGCAGTAGTGTAAAATTGCGGCCGCTGGCCCAGTTAGAGGTCACCTGAGGGATGACGTCATCGAGGTCAATGACCTCACCGATGACGTCATCGACGACGTCATCGATGACGCAATCGATGACGTCATCACTAATGACGTCATTTCGATGACGTCACACCCATGACGTCACAGAAATGACGTGCTGATGACGTCATCACCCCTTACGTCATCAAAATGACGTCACCGACGCCACTAAGGTCAAGGTCACGCAGAAACTTAAAATTTTTTAGCACTTTTGCCGTTTCTCGCACTACGTTCCGAGTTTCAGTCAGAGTCCCCGTGACCTTGACCACTTGGAGCGAATTTTCGACGAGAAACGGCAAAAGTGCCAAGTTAAACTCGAGTTTCTGACATGACTCTGCCTAAATGGGCAATCGGTTATTCCTCAGGTGACCTTGAACCAGTACAACGCCCGCAATTTCATGTTACTGTGACCTTGAACACTTAACAACGGAGCGCCGACACCGATGCGCACCCCACGACAGCCACCGAGTGACTGACTGTCAGGCTCTGTGTATGCTAGGTATATCGGCTTGAGAGACTAAGACTCTAAACTGTCAGGAATGGGAGTAACTAACTGAATTTTGCAAGGAAAAGTCATTTCATCCAATATTTTAAACAAATCCTCATCAGTAAAACTGACATTAGTCTGTTTTGTATAAAACTTAGGGTGTCCGCGCAACAGTTTGCGCCACTTAGCTAAAGTTGAAACTCTCTTAACTTTGAGTGGTGGACAGTGAGCAACCAATAAAGTCTTAACACGGCTAAGTTTCTTACCTAAAGTGTCCTGCGACATGGCTTCACCTCACAAAAGTCCGCACAATACTGAGAGACTGCTTGTAGCGCATGAGTCAAGGGAAAAGAGGTGGGGGAAACAGCAGGAGTGGGGGAAGGTCACAGTGGCGGGGGAAAGTGAGGTGGTACGCTGGAGTATCGCATCACTTCACCATGAGCTGTCCTACAGTCAACACACTGTTCTCTTGGCCCGAGTTGGCACTAGAAGAAACATTTCTGTACAGCTTAGGCTGTGAGAGCCGAGGAAGCAAAGTCAAAGTGGAAATTGTGTTAAACTCCAAGATGAAGAGTCTCCTAAATAAACTAATTGTATCCTTGCAATCTCCTATAACTTTAGAGAAATACCACTTTATTAAGCGACACCTTATACTTTGGCAAAACGAAGCGGAAATGGAAAAGATTACAGTAAAATTAATTTAACTTAAAACCTGGACTGGACACTCATGGCGATACCACGTGGCGTGCAAACGCCACCCTAAACATTACAAGTTAGGTTATTGAGCACCTCTGGTACGATAACCGATGTGCTAGAGTTAAAGTGTGATGACCTTGAGTCAAAACACTGAAATACTACAAGTCGATATCGTCCCAGAGTTAAAGTGTAGTGACCTACATTCAGAACTTGTAAAATTACTTACATATAGAGAGCTAGAGAACAGCGAGACGCACCGCATGGAAGCCGGAGACATACTGGCGAAGCGGTGTTGTGCAGCCTAGGGACCCAGTTGTGGTGGGGGTATAGCCAACACTTAGAGTACAAGTGTTGTGGGTGACCTTGACCCACTTAACTTACCTGACCCCCCCCCCCCCCGACAAAAAGTGCGAACCCCCCCCCCCGACAAAAAGTGCGAACCCCCCCCCCCCCGACAAAAAGTGCGAACCCCCCCCCCCCCCGACAAAAAGTGCGAACCCCCCCCCCGACAAAAAGTGCGAACCCCCCCCCACCCCCACCCCCACCCCCACCCCCTCCCCCACCCCTGATATCCTGGGCGTGGCAGCCCCGGCGGGGATATAAGGGGGTCCAGCCAGAGCCGGCTCGCAGTCCGCTCCCGCGCGTTGAACGTGAACGACCGGGACGGACCGCCATAGGCATCACTAAACATTGAATGGCGCCTTCAGTGTTTAGCGAAGTCTACTCTAACTTTAAGACTTGTATTAGTTGTAAGATATTGCGCTTGCGTTTGGGTATTGGGAATTGTTTTATATGAGAGTGTTTTACTTGTACCCTATGTCTCCTGTGTCTTTTATCCTTTGTGTCTTGTTTGTTATATGTGTTTAATGTGTATGTGCTTGTTCCAGCATTGACTACGTTGAGCTCAATTGTGTGTTGTAAGTGTGTTATATGTTTCTAAAGTGTATACGCTTGTTTTAGCAATCCCCCCTTGAGCTTTTTCAATGCTCAAAGTAAATTGTAAAGTCAGGGAACGGGAGTAGGCCCCCGTGTAAAAGCATTTTATACCAACGTTAGCATGAGTCCTCTCAGGCATGCAATATTGCGGCTGGGTTTGGGACTCGGTCCGTTTGTATGCTGACATGCAGACCACAGCTGTGGCCAATTTGCGGTGGCCTCTGCACTCGGACCGAGGGCGTAAGCCACTAGGGCTGTCCTCAACCTCTTGTTTCCCTTCTGGAAACTCAAAATTATGTAAATGAATCTTTGTTAACTATTTGTGTTTTTAGTCCCCAAGGCCCCCAAACATTCGTGGTTCGCCATGGATGTACGGGGGCCGAAATTTCTTTAATGTCCGTGTGGCCTTGACCCACAAAGATTTATAAAAATTTACTGCATTGATAAAGTTAAATAGTAAAGGTAGGGTACGGGAGTAGACCCCCGTGTAAAACAATTTTAAACCAATTTTAGCATGGGTCCTCTCAGGCATGCAATATTGCGGCTGGGTTTGGGACTCGGTCCGTTTGTATGCTGACATGCAGACCACAGCTGTGGCCAATTTGCGGTGGCCCCTGCACTCGGACCGAGGGCGTAAGCCACTAGGGCTGTCCTCAACCTCTCTCAAAATTAAGTAAATGTTTTGTTAGCTATTGAAAAGACAATGCAGTAAATGTTTACAAGTCTTGCGTGGCGAAGGGAACACGACATTGGATGTTGCCTTGTTGTCATAGTTGGGTCTCTTTGGAGGCTACAGCGATGACAACCCAAGTGCCCCACACCCCCATCGGGGGTGTGGGGCTTAATTTTTTAAAGTTTTACCGTGACCTTGACCTAAATATATAAAAGTTTTCAAAATTCTTTAACAGTCAGGTCTTATTAACAAGGTAAATATATTAAGCTCTTTTAAAAAAATGTACAAGTCAAGTAACACACAAGGTTTGACTCGTCTATATGTGTGTCTTTTTGGAGGCTTCAGCGATGTTAACATAAACGCCTTAAGTGAGGCTTATTGTTTTAAATTGACCCCCCCCCCCCCGACAAAAGTGCGAACCCCCCCCCCCCGACAAAAGTGCGAACCCCCCCCCCCCCCGACAAAAAGTGCGAACCTCCCCCCCCCCCGACAAAAAGTGCGAACCCCCCCCCTCCCCCACCCCCACCCCCTCCCCCACCCCTGATATCCTGGGCGTGGCAGCCCCGGCGGGGATATAAGGCGGCCGGGTGGCATGCACTTCTCATTCCTGTCCAGGTTCCCGTACCGGACGGTCCTCTCTCGCTCCTGAGATTTTATTTACTTATTTCAATCTTCTTTTCATATTTACTCTTTTCATATTTACTCTTCATTTATTCGCTTCATCAAGATGGGTCTTAAGCTCAAGAATTACCCACCAGCTTCTTCAACCTCGGCCAACACGCCTCAGCCCTCATCGTCCTCCGCTCCGATCCTAGAATACCTCATGACAGCGCAGATTTTGAGCTGCCTGACGATGCCGCCACCGCCGCCGCCACCGCAGCCTGCCTCGATGCCCAGCCTTTCACCATTGCCACCAACATTGGAAGAGGTTGGCGCACCTTCGGCTTCGGAAGAGGCTGGCGCACCCGCGGCATCTTCAAAGAACACCAGCGGACGAGTCCTGATAGCCTCTCCAGCACTCTCTCTGCTATCGGACTCGGGATCGGAATCTGCGGTGTTCGAAGAGGCGCCAAGGTCGAGGATAACCCCCTACAGTCGAACTAAGAAAATCCTATCCTACACCAAATCCCAATGTCCCTCACCCATATCCCCCATGCCACCTACACCAACCAAACCACCCCGTAAATCAATCTTCTCCCCCGAACTTCCCTCAATCGACCTAACCCGTTCACCTACCCCACCCAAAATTGTCTGCAGCCTACCTTTTGACCTACTTAAACCTTCACCTCCCACCCCCATTCCTTCTAGCCAGCCTAAACCTGACAAGCTCCAAAACACTCCAGTAAAGCGTCCAACACAAAAACGTAAGCGTGTTAAACTCCCTGCTGGCAAGGGTAATAAATGCGATTACGTATGGATGTCAAAAGACTTTGGGATTCTTTGCTGTCAGAAGTTTGCTGTTTTAGATAAAGACCGTTGCCAAACGCACTTGAACAAAAACATCAATCTTCCGAGAGTAAGACCCTACAGTCTTAACAACATTAGGTCTAAAACATCCCAACCCAGACATCCCCACAGTCCGCAACCGCTTGATATTAGAAGACTTAAAATGGATGAAAAATATTATTTTATTGCTCAAACTTATGGAGCTTTTGATGCCAAAGTAGAAATCATTGTAAAAGGTGATGGCAGCCTTCATACAATGAAAGTACCCGTTCGGATGGTACAAAGACAATTTTTCATCCATAAAAAAGGCTATCTAATACGAAGGGAAGGATGCCAATCTGTGTGGGAAATGGATTAGGATGTAGGCCTACCAAAAGAAATTCTAAATTGTTAGGTTGTGTTGGACGATATTTAAAAAAACAAAAATTCTTCTTCCAAATTATTTTTTCCAAATTTAGTCCTAACCCTCTTAAAGTAAGGGAGAGGAGTATTACACAAGTCAAATAATAAAAAAAAAATACTTGACTTGTATAATACTTTAACCTGGCGGTGATGTAAAGTCACTGGGACAATCTCAAACCGTGTCCTTGAGGGTGAAGACTAAGTTACGAAAATCTTTAACAAATAAAAACTTACCTCCAAACACTTGTAGCTTGCTACAAGTGTTTGGAGGTAAAAATTTTTCAAAGTTTGAATGACCTTGACCCATATAAATTACTGTTTAAAGTAAAGTGCTAACCTTACAACTAATGTCGTGTATCACGTGATACCCCCCACTCTAATGCTCTTACTAAGCTTGTATGAGCCGTTCATTTGCTTCAGTCTGTTTCTGTACTCCGTGTAAACATGTCACGGTACAATTACAAAGGTGGTGACTTCTTGATAGATCCACACAATGTTTGGGAAGTGCTAAATCGGCATAGAATGGAAGTTGAGCACTGTATAAGACGAGATGGGTCTACATTTTATCTATGTATTATAAACAACCAAACTCATAAGTATGAACACTGGACAAAAATTAATTATAACAACATAGATGAGCTGTTTGCTTGGGTCTTTGAGCTGTGTAAAGTTATTGAAGAAACCAAAATGATGGGTTTGCTAAAGGTATGTAAAACCGATGACCGGGAAGAGTAAGGGAAATTTAGTGTAAGTCCTTAAGCTATCCCCCCCCTCAAATTCCCCATTCCCTCCCCCACCCCCACCCCCTCCCCCCCCCCTCCTCCACCCCGCCCCTACCACTACAAATAGGTATATATAGGAGTGGTAATCCAATGTCCGCTCATTCAGCTTGCATCCGTTAAGCAGAACACCTCGCACCATGTCTGGAAACTCTTCAGCTTCTAGCTCAAGTGTTGGGCCCAACCGATCGAGCCTTCTGTTAAGCAGTCGAGTCCGATTTTCTGGCTTTGGACCTGTGAAGAAGGACCCGTGCAGCAGCAGTGGAGCCTCTAGATCAGCCTGGTATGTAAGGAGTCGCGTCCGGATTTCCGGCTTTGGCCCTGTGAAGAAGGAGCTTTGCAGCAGTGGAGCCTCCAGCTCGGCCCGGCCTCCTACCAACCCGCAACCAACCACATCAAATGCATCTACACAGACACCACCAAATGTATTTGAAGCGTACAATGAAATTATAGAGGAAAAGGATAGGGTGTTAGAGAATGTAATCCGTGAGGCAAATTCAATCCTGAGAAAATATGACAGACTAATTATGAAGTGTCAAGATCTTTTAGTGGACAGTGATGCTAGTGAGGATGAGAGTGGATAGGTGTGTGGGTAAAGACTCGGACTGGGACTTGTGTGTTTGTATGAATGTGTGTGTGAATGCGGAATACAGAGCGGGGGATAGATCACTCTGTGGCAATGGACTAACATGCCACTTAGTGATCTATCCCCCGTTCTGGTAATGTTTTTGGATGGCCTTGACCCACTTTACCAAGGCTAGCTAGTACCCCCACCACTGATAAGTGTATATATACGGGTATAAACGTGCAGTTTGGTTATTCTGCTTTGTACCGCTTAGCTGAATACAGCAGTGTAACATGGCTTTCAACTCCAAAACTTCTCAGGCTTCCTCTTCTTCTTCAAGAAGGCGTGCTGCCAACGTCCTGCCTGCTACTCGTGGACCTGCTCGACCATTCCACAGCATAACTGTTGCTCGGGCAAACGCCTGCAAAGCTCCAATGCTACGGACCTTGCTGGAGGTGAGCCAAGACGGGCAAGGCTTGCTCAGTCCTGGTCAACGGCAGGAGCAAGAAAGGCGTATGGCGTACTACAGGCTGCAGGGTGTAGTTCCCAGCTTGAAGTTAGGCGATCCGAGAGTAGCAAGCATCAACGAGGCAGCGGACTACATATCACACCTTCACAGTGTTTTAGAAGTAAAGGACCAACAAATTGAAAACTTAAAAGAACAATTGAAACAATTTAACTTTAATCCTGTGGAGTTTGTGGAAGCAGTGATGAGTGATAGTGATGATGAAGGAACTGAATATATATTGGGTATGTAATGAAAGACTTGGACAGGGACATGTGTGTGTGTGTGTAGAATACAGAGCGGGGGATAGACTACTTTGCGGCAATGGACTAGCATGCTGCTTAGTGGTCTATCCCCCGCTCAAAGGGTAGCATTGGATGACCTTGACCCACTTTACAGCAAGGACAACCGGTTAACTGGTATAAAAGAGGGGGTCTATACATCTCGACTTCATTCTGCTTTGGACCTTCCAGTGGAACGCTAGAAACAATGAGTGGATCGCTGCTTGGTGCTAACTTGGACAGGTATTCTGTGATGGTACACTATGAAGATTGTAGAGACATGTTGACGGCTGTGTATGATTGTTTGGTGAGAAAAATCTTTCAAGAAAACTGCCAATTTATGTTAGCGTGGAAAAGAAACTTGTTTGTTGATGGTCATGCTACAATGCAAAGCATGAACCACCTTCATGTGTTAAAAGTAGGACATCATAATTTGGACGAACTGGACGATATGTTTATTGAGCTGGAGTGTTTGATACATCAGGAGTGTAAACCATGTGAAATTGAAATATTTAAATTGGATATGGAATTAGAATAAAATGTGTTAAACAGGACTTGGACTTGGACTTGATTGAGGTTTTGTAGAACAGAGCGGGGGATAGATCACTTTGCGGCAATGGACTAGCATGCTGCTTAGTGGTCTATCCCCCGCTCAAAGGGTATCTTTACGTGACCTTGACCCACATAAATTGTATAGTTGGTGGGGGTATAAAAAGGGTAAGCAAATTGGATGGATACAACACTTCCATACCATGGCTCCACTTGACAACACCGTGTTCCATCGCAACAGAATTGTCTCTATTCTGGAGGTAATACCTCTAGAAATTATAGAAGTAGAGGACCAACTACCTGCGGTTGATCAAGAAGAGGAGGAGGAAGAGATAATGGATATTGAAACGGACTCTGACGAAGCTGGTTCAACGGACAATGAAGTGGACTTGCACGCCTACGAAACATTAGAGTCGTCATCTGAGTCGGAAATGGAATTCCAATTGGAAATCGAAGAAGAAGAACAAGAACAAGACACTCCCCATCGTCCAATGGATAGGATGTTAGTTGCCAGAAGAATTATGTATTGTCATCGCTGCCTATTCCGTGATGAGGATGATTCCGACTCTGATGGTGATGTTTCACCCTTGTAAAAAGTTTAAACAAAAAGTTAAAAAAAAAGAATGTGAGCGGGGGATAGAGCACTTTGTAGTAAATGATGCTGCTTAGTGCTCTATCCCCCGCTCAAAATAATAATTCCAAATGACCTTGACCTACATAAACTTGCTCAAACAGACGTCTTTGAAAAAACTTGTACAAATTATTGAATCTAGACCAAATATCATCAATTTATCAAGCCTACTGATAAATGTATTACAAACGGTTGTGTAAAGGCTAAATTTAGCACATGAGTGATAACCTGTTTCCATATGACGTCACTTTCCCCACCTATCTGCCTCGGATATAAAGGGTCCCGGTGGAGTGCGCTGCTCATTATTGCGTGGACATTCACAGAGTGTGCATTCAAAGCCAAACTGTTTGAAATGGCTCTTTGCGACATTTGTGGGGAAATCTTTCAAGACGAAGATCTTTTCACCATACACAGAGAATTACATGAAGACGAAGATAGAAAAGAAGATATTACCATGGATGAAATAGACTTAGACTCAATTGACCGGTTTTTGGAAGAGCACCAGAAGCAGACGGACTACTGGGACAGCTATCTACAGCAAATGCAAAGAAGAAGACCTAGTGTGATCCAATTTGCTGGTGCTGGACCATCTACTGCTAGAAGACCTTTTGAAGAAGAAGAAGACACTGAAGAAGAGGACACTGAAGAAGAACTAGAAGATGTGAAACAACTGCGCACCACGGCCTTGCCAGGACGAGTTGTAACACATTTCAAAATTAATAATGTTCAATTGGAACTGGAAACATTTATAACCCAGGCTAAGGAACTTGTTGGTGGAACCTTGAGGGAAGAACTACAAAGATTAAATTTTATTAAATTTGGAATGGTGTTAGAGGCTATGTTTAACAATACTGATGGTGAAACAGCATTGAGAGCGTTCATTACCAAAAACCGAACCCTTACCTTCACCTCCAACATCGATGATATTATTGAAGAATGCTTGGAAGAACTTATAACAAAACTTCAAGAACATGAAGGAAGAGGATCTGGATGGACTTTGTCATCAATTGAAGGTATGGATGTAAGGGTTCACAAGCATGGATATGGTTTAAGGGGTAGTAGTTTTATCCCTTTACCAAAGAAAATCCAAAACACTAAATCGTGTAGGAATGTGCAAAATGAAGGTAATGAATGTTTTAAGTATGCAATGTTAACCAAGTATGTTAAAGATCATCCTGAAAGAGTTGGTAGAGAATATTACGAAAATGAACACCGCTACAACTTTCAAGGCCTCACCTACCCAGTTACATTGAAAGACATAGACAAATTTGAAAAGAAAAATCCTGGCGTTTCAGTGAATGTTTTCGGTCTGGATGATTCGAACAACGTTTATCCTTTGCGGGTAGTAAAAGTTGAGCAAAGAAACCACACTGATTTGCTATTGATCACTAAAGGTGAAATTTCACATTATGTATGGATAAAGGACTTTGCATCCTTGATTCGAAATCAATTATCAAAACAGAGGCGTAGGTTAACAGTCTGTAAAAGATGTTTTTGTTTCACATATAAAGAAATAAGACAAGGAGGATTAGAGTGGTTGATAGAACACAAAAGACTTTGTAATGAAAATTATGAAGTGAAGATTAGTCTGCCACCACCATCTCGAGCGTGTATCCAATTTAACAAAACAGTTCAACAATATCGGATTCCAGTAGTCATCTACGCAGATTTTGAATCTACGTTAGTACCACAGGAGCTGCCGGACGGTGAAGTGACTAGAAGAACAAAATATCAGTTGCATCAACCCAACAGTTTTTGTCTAATAGTGAAATCAACCTTGTCTGAAAACCAATTGCAAAACTATGGTTTAACATCCACTCCAATACTTTACCGTGGTGAAGAAGCCGCTAAGTATTTCGTAGACCAGTTGTATGACATTGCTGAAAAGGTACAACGCTTGTATGGTAATGTCGTACCTATGGAACCTTTGAATGAGAATCAACAAGAAGAATACAATATGGCATCAAGATGTTATCTATGCGAGAAGAGCTTCAGTGAAGAAAATCCAAAAGTAAGAGATCACGATCACCTGACAGGTTTATACAGAGGAGCTGCTTGTAATTCATGCAATATAAATTACAAACTGCCCCACTTTATCCCTGTCGTGTTACACAATCTTAGCGGCTACGACTCCCACTTCATTATTCCAGAGTTAGGAAGAGATGATGGTAAAATTGATGTTCTTGCTACAACATTGGAAAAGTACATCAGTTTCTCAAAAACCGTAGGTAAAATTAAACTTCGCTTTGTAGACTCTTATAGATTTATGCCATCTAGTTTGAGCAGATTGTCTGAGAATCTACGAAAAGAAGACCTAAAAGAAACCAGCAAGATTGTACCTGAAGATAAATTGGACTTAGTATTACGTAAAGGAGTATTCCCCTACGACTACATAACATCTACAGAAAAATTTGAAGAAACCAGTCTACCACCGATCGAAGCCTTCAACAGCAAATTAAACGAAAGTGAAATCTCCGTTGAAGACTACAATCATGCTTGTAATGTTTGGAACCAACTAAACATTCAAACCTTAGGGGAATATTCTGACTTTTATATAAAATTGGACGTAACTCTGCTGTGCGATGTGATGGAAGAATTCCGAAACACCTGCTTCTCCGCCTATGGACTGGACCCTCTACACTCGTACACATCTCCAGGATTAGCATGGCAAGCTATGCTAAAGTCAACCAACTGTCGACTGGAACTTCTAACGGATATCGATATGGTGCTCATGATGGAATCTGGTGTACGGGGCGGTTTGACACAAGCTGTAACACGTCATGTCAAAGCCAACAACAAGTACATCCCCGGCTTCGACGAGCAACAACCATCGGTCTACCTTGGCTACTTTGACGCAAACAACCTTTATGGTTGGGCAATGTCAAATCCGCTTCCCTACGCTGACTTCAAATGGATCGACCCGGCCACCATTGGAGACATCTCACAGATTCCAAAGAATGGTCCAAAAGGCTATATTTTGGACTGTGATTTCGAATATCCAGAGCACCTTCATGACCATCACTACGACTTGCCTCTCCTAGCCAAGACTGAAGTTTCACCGACAGGAAGATGGCCAAAATTGATGATGACCTTGGAAAATAAGGATCGCTATGTGGCTCACTACTGGGTAGTTCAACAGGCTCTTGAATTGGGTCTACGTATAGTGAGAATTCATAGAGCAATTGAATTCACCCAGTCTTGTTGGTTGAAACCATATATTGATTCCAACACTGCAAGAAGAGCTGCAGCGACAACAACATTTGAAAAGGACTTCTATAAATTAATGAACAATGCCATCTTTGGGAAGACCTTGGAGAACAAAAGAAAACACAAAAATGTAAAATTAGTGAGTGATCCTAGGAAATTGGAAAAATTAGTGCAAAAACCAAATTTCGGAACATCCATGATTATAAACGAAAATCTAGTCGCTGTCAGTATGAAGAAAACAACAATAGTCATGGACCGTCCGTTATACATAGGTATGTCGATTTTGGATATAAGTAAAACCCTGATGTATGATTTCCATTATAACAAAATGGTTAAACATTACGGAAGGGAAAACATTGGAGTCGCATACATGGATACGGACGCGTTTATCTACTGGATAAAGACTTTGGACATGTATGAAGACCTAAGGACTTTTCCATACAAAGAAGATTTCGATTTTTCTGACTATCCGAAAAACCATCCAAATTTTAATGAAAAATATAAAAAAGTAATTGGAAAATTCAAAGATGAACCCAAATGGAATGCCTTTAGAAGAAATAGTGGCGCTGATGGCGAAATTGTATTCATTTAAGATGTACCACGAGAACAACACACCGACAGTGAAGAAAGCAAAAGGAGTGAAGACATCTTATTTGAAAAAAACACGTGACATTTGACCACTACAAGACTTGTTTGTTTGAAGATACTACGATATCAGCAACATTCAACAATATCCGAAGCTTCAAGCATCAAGTTTACAGTGTCACCGAAATTAAAAAAGCGTTGTCAGCTCGGGATGATAAAAGATACATTATGCCCGACAAAATCCACACTCTTCCTTTTGGCCACTACTCTCTAAACCCTATCAACTAGTAACCTATTCTTCGTCCTTCTACAACTACGACCTTATTCCTTTCTCCTTCCGTAAAAAAATGGGGAACACGGCAAGTCCAACGCCGTGTTCCCCATTTTTTTACACAAGTTTGGATGACCTTGACCCATATAAATGATGTGAATATTTAAAACAACATTCATTGTGATTATACATGTGATACAACAAACATTGAAACCTGCAATATGAAGGACTTAAAGCAACAAATTGTCAACGAACTTCATAAACCTGCAAGAAGAAAGTTTCCACGAAGAAATACGGTGATAAAAGGAATTAATGATTTATATCAAGCGGATTTAATCGAAATGATTCCTTATAGCAAACAAAATAAAGGA
The DNA here is from genome assembly GCA_030545055.2 of Neoaliturus tenellus. NCBI lineage: Eukaryota > Metazoa > Arthropoda > Insecta > Hemiptera > Cicadellidae > Neoaliturus > Neoaliturus tenellus. The sequence goes on along the minus strand of CM061531.1, from coordinate 327,308,020 downwards.
TATAAATACATATTGACTGTTATTAACTGTTTTTCAAAAATGGCAGATGCTTTACCACTAAAAGATAAAAGTGGCAAAAGTGTTACAAAAGCAATGGAAACAGCTATACAAAGAGACAAACATACTATTAAACATTTACAAACAGATGATGGAAAAGAATATTTTAATAAGGAATTTGCAAATTTAATGAAAAAACACAATATAAACCATTATTCAACCAATTCAGAAGTAAAAGCCTCAATAATCGAAAGATTCAACAGAACTTTAAAAAGTGCAATGTATAAAATGTTTTCCAACAGAGGATCGCACATATGGATTGATATGTTACCAAAACTTATAAACGATTACAATAACAAATTTCATAGGACTATCGGGATGAAACCAAACCAAGTAACTAGTAAAAATGAAAACCTTGTATTAAAACGTATAAAAACGAATACTAAACCAAAAGTTGAAAAACTAAAGCCTAAAAAATTTAATGTGGGTGATAAAGTGCGAATAAGTAAATATAAAGGTGTATTCAGTAAAAGATACCTGCCAAATTGGACCAATGAGGTTTTTACTGTATTCAAAGTACAACCTACAGTACCTGAGACATATATTTTAAAAGATAATAAAGGACAATTGCTTGAAGGAGGGTTTTATGGACATTAAATGTTAAAATCAACAGTAGGCGATGTATATTTAGTTGAAAAGGTGTTGCAACGGAAAAAAGATAAGGTCAAAGTACGATGGTTAGGATTTAATAAGACGGAAGATTCTTGGATACCTAAAAAGGATTTGATATAACGATAGAGAATCATTTTAGGTTGAACCATTACAAAGGATGGAGATAGTACCACAAAAAGAGAGTTTTACTATTAATAATATAGATGAACTCACAGTGGATAATTCAGAATTCAATAGTGGGAAGCATGGCAATTTGTTACCAAACACCGTTCGTTGTCTGGTTACCGGACCTTCCAACTGTGGAAAAACTAATGTAGTATTCAATTTGATTACAAACCCTAAAGGATTACGATTTAACAATCTATATGTATTTTCAAAATCACTACAACAACCAAAGTATCAATTATTGGAAAAAATACTGACTAATGTGCCTGAAGTTAAATATTTAAAATTTAATGCAAGCGAGAGTGTCATGCAGCCACAAGAAGCTAAACCATTCTCCGTGTTTATATTCGACGATGTATCTTGTGAAAACCAAAACACAATAAGGAATTACTTCGCTATGGGTCGACATAACAACATAGATAGCATTTATATTGGCCAAACTTACAGCAAAATACCTAAACAACTCATTAGAGACAATGCAAACATGTTAATTGTATTTAAACAGGACGAAACCAACCTAAAACATATATATTTTGATCATGTAAATGCGGATATGACATTTGAACGATTTAAAGAGTTGTGTGGAAAGGCTTGGGCTGAAAAGTATGGGTTCCTAACAATTATGAAGGAACAACCGCTAAACAATGGTCGATACAGGATAGGATTTGATAAATTTATATTAATACATTAAACGTGGTATAACACATTCATTGTTGTACAACACGTCTTGCTACAAACATGGTTAACCAAGAAAAATTAGTAAAAGAAATAAAATCACTTAGTGATTCTATTCGGGCTAAAAACAGAGCATTGAAACTAGGTATTAGCGAGAGGGAGAAATTCCTTGAATCTACTTTTAAACCTATTACTGAACCCTTGAAACAATTAAACAAAAAATTTGCTAAACCTGTATTGGAAGGAGATGCGATTGCACCTATTACGAAGTTTGAAAGAGAAAATGTAAAATCAGAAGATTTTAGTGATGAAGACCTGGAATCCTCTACGTATAGTGGTTTTACCGGTGGAGAACCCGAAAGAGAGCTAGAATCACCAGACTATAGTGGAATAAAAGAATTATATGAAGTAAAAGCCAAAAGAGGACATGAAGTTGTATCAACTGCTAGTGAAGAGGAAAAAGAAGAAGAGACAAGGGAAGGTCCGTCAAACATAAGCTTATTGGGTGAAAACATTCATAACAAAGGACCTTTAGGAAGGAAATACATGGTAAAAATGTTACTCGGAACAATTCCTAATAAGAATTACCATAGTTATGGAGCGAGATTAACAGAAGACGGTTTAATGATAGGTAATAGCCCGTTAAACGCTGACGAACATGATAATATTGTCATTGGTGATCAAAGGTATAAGGGCACAAAAGGATTATTTGAATTATTATTTGAAAATAAGCCTTCAGTATCGGTAGTGAAAGAAAAAGACATGGAAGCATATAAAAATATTTTGGAACAGACAAATGCATATAGGAGAAAGTATTTACCTGACCAGCCTCCTTTTAGATCTAAGTCTTTAAAATATAAAGAATTTGTATCCAAGTTAATACCAACTAGAAGACAAACAATGCCGTTAACACAAAGAAAACCTGTAAAACGAAGATTTATGGCATCCACTTTGGATGTAAGTGCTCAGGAACGAAGAAAAAGAAGTAAGTCCGTTACGGGTACAGGTTTAATGAAGAAACTATATAACACAAATGTGATTTATTACAATAATATCAATAAATTGGTGGATAGAATGAAACTAATACATGAAGCTAAAGAAGCGGGTCATACTGGATTGGAAAACGAATGGGTGGCTTTAGTGGATGAACTCCGAAACCGTGGGGTAATCTCATAAAAATGCGTTACTCCCTAGAATACTATTCAGTTGCACCATGAGTGTCGACAAGTTCGGACGTTACTCCTCGGATGGGTTATATTATGCCAATAGTTTAAAAAGAAGTGCTGGTTTACCACAAACACCTGATGGAGATTATGATATGAGTAATAAAAGGTTAAAAAACATAAAAGATCCTACGGATGAAAACGATGCAATAAATCTAAAAATATTAAAGGAAAAGATATCGCCAACATTAAGACTACAAAATAACACATATGACGCAGAAGATCATAGAATCATCAACGTTGGTAAACCAAATCAAAACGGTGATGCAATAAACAAAGGTTATTTGTCATCTGAATTAAAAAATACGTTAAAATTCAATGGGAAAACGTATAGTGCCAACAATAAACGTATATCCAACGTAGATGACCCTAAAGATGCAAAAGACAGCGTAAATAGACGCTATTTACATTCTTTGATACCTGAAAAGACAAAAGATGGATTTTCTTTTTATAAATTTGTTATTAACGATATAGGTTATCCAAAAAATGAAAATGATGCTGTAAATCTCAAATATATAAAAGATCATTGTGTCATACGTGATGTGGGAGTTATCGATTGTCTTGGCAATTGTTTGGCGAATGTAAAAGATGGTTCAGCACCATCTGATGGTGCAACAGTGGGTCAAATGAAAGAGACTTTAAAACAAGAAACAACTGGATTTGCAAAACGAGATGAAGTATTATCAAAGCAAGGGGATGACTTTATTCAAGGTAATGAAAAATTTCATTTATTGACATACAAAAACGCTTATTGGGATTGCAGGCATGGAAGGTTATCAAATGTGTCATGGGGTCATGCAGATAGAGACGCGGCTGCCTTAGGACAAACAGTACATCTAGATCCAAATAATTACCATGCGTTTTTTATATGTAGTAATAAAAAATTAACAAACATGGCGCAAGGAAGAGAAGCAAATGATGCTGCAACTGTAGGACAGGCTATCACATTATCACAAATGGATAATAAAGTGTATACTTGTAATAATAAACGTATAACAGAGCTTAAAGACCCTGATCATGCAGATCATGCTGTAACTGTTAATTTCCTTGTAAAAGTAATAGGTAATTTATTATTTGATATGCACAATTATATTGCAGATAAAACATATACTTCGCTTGATGAAAACTTGAGAGGAAGATGGATAAAACAGGAAATTGTTAATAAATACTTTTATAACCCTAAAACTATAAAATTTAGAACTTCTAACATTGCTAATTGGGGTACTTTTGATATATAACTTGAATATCTTAACAAACAACTTCATTTATGTTTAACTCCTCATAGAGGAAACACATATGTTGCGAATTGCAATTATAAAAGACATTAATGACATTTCGGTATATCAGTCCAAATCGGGACATTGCGAGGAAAGGAAGTGGGATCACATCTACAGCGGTTTCTCTGTTAAGTAAAGCTTTAAAACGAATTCCAGTAGGATCCATAGTAAATAGAGCAATAGACGCATTACCATACGAATTTCATATACCGGGAGGTTATCAGTATTGCGGACCAGGAACTAAATTGAAAAAACGACTGGAAAGAGGCGATCCTGGCATAAATAAGTTAGATCAGGCTTGTAAAGAACACGATATCGCATATTCCACGTTTGCCGATTCAAAAAATAGATCAAGAGCTGACAAAAAGCTTGCGGACATAGCTTGGCAACGAGTAAAATCAAGTGACGCTAGCATAGCAGAAAAAGCAGCAGCTTTAGCAGTAACAGCAGGTATGAAGGCTAAAACAGCAGTAGGAGGTGGAAGAAGGAGGAGAAGGAGAGTAAAAAGGAGGTCAACCACAAGAAAACATGGAGGAAATATAAAAAGAAGACGACGATCTACAAGAAAAGGCAGGAAGAAGCCCACCGTGTGGTCAATGGTAAAAAACGGGGCAGGTCTTTACCTAAGACCTTATCGTGCATATTAAATGAAAGAAATCAATTGGTCATACCACATAAAGCATTAACCAATATTGAATTATTTAAATATATTTCCTGTTTAAAAATACCATTTTCCCGCGGAGTGTTTATGAAAGACAGTTTACCAAAGAAAATGTGGCAAAATGAGACTGGAATTGTAAATTTGGATAATACTGAAGGGCCTGGCACCCATTGGGTTTGTTATAAGAAACTAAATAACAATGTATATTATTTTGATAGTTTCGGTAATTTGCCACCACCAAAAGAACTTCAAAATTACTTTAAATCTGCTAAAAACATATATTATAACTATAAAAGAGAACAACCTGATAATACTTCAATATGCGGCCATTTATGTTTGGAATTTCTAGCTAAAAGTATCAGTCACTATTGAGATGTCTTCCTATACGGTATCATTAACAGGAAAATCGTCCACTTTACGAAGTATCCTTTTTCCAGCGTTACGCTTGCAAAAAGGAAGGTTTTGGGAGGCGGCACTATTGGATTTTACAACTTACAACTCTATCCCCAATGTTACGGAAGGTAAAAATAACGTATTGCATTATTATAAGGGAAAGGATGCCAGTGGAAAATTTACAGACTTACAAGAGTGCAGGTTACCCACAGGTTCTTATGAAATTGATCATATAAATGAATTTTTGCAAACTAAAATGGGAAAAGACAATATAACATTAAAAGGTAATAATAATACGATGAAAGCTGAAATTACTTCCAAATATTATATAGATTTCACTCAACCAAACTCAATTGGTGATTTATTAGGATTTTCCAACGATGAGCCTGTTTTAGAACCAGATGTAACACATTCCGGTAAGAAAACAGTAACAATATTAAAAGTCAATAGTATAGACATAACTTGTAACATTATACAAGGTGCTTACAGGGATGGGGCTAACACCCACATCATACATACTTTTTACCCAAGTGTACCACCTGGATTTAAAATTGTTGAAAAGCCACAAAACCTGGTATATCTACCGTTGAACACCACTTTCATTTCAGACATCGTGTTGAGCGTATTGGATCAAGACGGTAACTTGGTAGACTTCAGAGAAGAGCCTATTACGATTAGATTACATTTAAAATCGACACTTTAATACAAAACCATGGGTTTAACATTTAAAAGCGAACAACCTACGGGAAACCGCATTAGTAGCTCTTCAGCTGTGGAGGAGTTAACACGCGAGAACATTCGTTTCTTAGAGAGAATTGGATTAAAATTAACCGAGTATGGATATACTGGATATAGCGCAGGGTCCAACATTCGACGAAACCCTATGGGAAAAAGAATATCACACCCACAACCCTTACACTTCATCGAAATTAAACTATAACGATGAAATTCGTATTCCCATACAAAATCAAGACATTTACACACTACCATGTGAAAGTTACTTGTATATTGAAGGACAAGTTACTAAAAAGGACGGTACTACTGTTGGTACAACAGTTCCATTTATAAATAATCCTATGGCTTTCCTATTTGATGAAATTAGATATGAAATATCAGGTGTAACAGTTGATTCCACTAAAAAAGTAGGTATTACGACAACTTTAAAAGGATTAACATCTATAACACCCAATGAAACCAATTTACTTAAACCTGCCGGATGGGTATTACCTACGATTGACACGATCACTCCAAATCCAAATGGATATTTTGATTTTCATATTCCATTACGTTTGCTGCTTGGTTTTGCTGAAGATTATAGGAAAATAATATTAAACGTTAAACAAGAATTAGTTTTGTTGAGATCTTCTAACGATAAAGACATTATTAAAGCTGCAGATGCTACTACAGATGCGACTTTAGAATGGAAATTAAAATTAGACAAAATTGTATGGAGAGTTCCACATGTTAAATTGGCTGACGAGCATAGAATGCTACTTTTAAGAAAATTAAAAGCCGATCGTGATATTGTTATTCCATTTAGAAGTTGGGAATTTCATGAGCATCCCAGTTTACCTACTACGGATCGACACACTTGGACTGTTAAAACATCGAATTATGTAGAACGAGCCAGGTATATTATATTTGGTTTACAAACAGGTAGAAGAGACGCCATTACTAAACATGCAGGACAATTTGATCATTGTGACTTGAAAAATATTAAAGTTTATTTAAATTCACAATTCTTTCCATACGACAATTTAAATGTGTCATTCACTAAGAAGAAATACAGTATATTGTACGATATGTACGCGAGATTCCAAAGTTCATATTACGGTAAAACAAATACACCTTTATTACCACCTGACAAATATTTCGATGCCTACCCAATAGTTGTAATCGATTGTTCTAAACAAAATGAATCAGTAAAGTCTTCAAGTGTGGATATAAAAATAGAAATGGAATTCAACGATGCTATACCGGCTAATACAACTGCATACTGTTTAATTCTACATGATAAAATCGTAACATACACACCTTTAACTGGAATTGTTAAAAATGTATTGTAAGAACCGGTTTTGTTTCATTCCGCGAGTATAAAAGCAGAGCGTACAGACCGCTCCTCATCAGTTTGTTGCCTACTGTTGTATGGGTAGCATCGTATTCAATATGGCTTCTCCTAGTGGTACACCTGAAAATGTGGTAGATATTGAGAAGGAGATATCTGAGTTTTTAGATCCTCAAGGTCACCAGGAAGGAGGTGAACAAAACGTTTGCGGACAACTTCACGCCAGTAATAATGTTGAAGAAAAAGGTAAAAGAAGAAAGACTATACAAAAGAGAAAAAGGGATATTGAAGATAATATTTCTCCAAACATATTGAGTGAGGTATTTTTGCGAATATTTTACCCAATCTCTTCCAGTTTGGATAAAAGTGTTTTAATCGGTGTTATGAAATCTACAGATTATTCCCCTACTGTAATTTTAACTCATGGACCCAAAATGATTTTGTTTACGGACAGTGCTTGGGAATCGTTTATGAAACATTTGCATCTGCTAGAATGCTATTTAAGTAGTAACATGTTTGGAAGAAAGACAAGGGTAGGACTTTTGGATTCAAATGTGGAAATTGATATCATTAAACAACGTGGTGATCATCAGCTACGGTTTAGAGACACAACAAGACATGATAACAAAATTCAACTTAATCGAGAGGAGTTTTTCATTTTAACTTGTGCTACTGAACCTATAACAAGATACTTGAGACAACTGGTGTTTTCAAGTTCGATTATTAAAGATTATCTGGAAGACACTTTGGACAAACAACCGGACGCACCTATATTATACGGACCTGTGGATACTTCTATATTTAATAGAGTTCCTCATGAAGTACAGATGTGGAGACAATTGGAAAAGTACGCTCAACTACATAAGAAATCAGTAAAACAGGAAGAAGAGGAAGATGGAGGAGAAGAATCAAGTGTTAGTGATGAAAATGAAAATAAGGAAAATATAAAGATGGAAACTTAAATGACAATGGTTAGTTTTTAAAACAATAACCAACATTTTGTGGGGTTAGGCCTATTGGGGACGGTGCCCACGTTAAATATACACCAACGCGCCAACAACTGTACGGCCTGGTATAAAAGTAGTACCTACCGTGGTGTGGAAATCAGTTGACCTCCTGACTTCGTAATGAGCAGACGTGTGACCTTCAAAATGGACAAGGGAGAAGAACAACAAGTAAAGTCCAAGCCTGGTATTATTGAGTTTCAAGCGTTTCGTGGTAATGATGATAGATTCATTATAAAAGAACTTGTGTTTTTGGACATGAATACAAGTGTTCCTTATTCGTTTTTATTTAAACCACCATGTTCTTATTCGTCTTTAACTAGTAAAGCCGCTACTACCAACAGATGGATTTCAAAACACTTCCATCATATCGATTGGTATGATGGTTTTACAAGTTACACGGACTTGTATCACATTATGCATCACTTTTCAGACAAGTTTACCAATATTTACACAAAGGGGCTGGAAAAGAAAAGATGGATCGAAGGATTTACTCATGTTCCGGTTAATGATGTGGAATTGGATAAGAATTATCAATACATGCTGGAAACCATATGTATTTGTACAAAAAGCCCAGAACATGATAAAGATAGACATTGCGCTTTGAAAAATGCCTATAAACTCGCCTCTTACCTTCAAAGTGGGGAATTGGGGAGTGGTGGGGGTAACGGAGAGTATATAAGTGGGGAGCAGACAGGGACCTGGCATGAGTATTACTCGAGATTCCGAGACGACAACATCTCCGAGCAAGAAGACGATCTGTAGCCTGACCATGGCATCTCACCAGTTCCTTCAGACTTTGGTCGAGCAGTTCAATGCTCACTCCAAGTCAACAATATTACCTGTAAAGAAGTGCTCGGAACTAAAAGACGAGAAGCACTACATAATCCATGCTATGAAGAAGATGGAGACTACAGTTGGGGAGGCCATCTGCTGCAGTCTCAGCGAGGCACCGTTTACTCCGGGGGATGAACCAAAGTTCCAGGTGTACCTGCCCAAGAGATTCGTCCATCTTCTACAAAACGAGGATTTTCGCTCTATTCAACCCGGGTGTCTATACCTGGTGTCCCACGGCTGCACGGGTAGCAATTCTACAGAGTTGACCATCCACATCGCTGACAAGCAGCAGTGTTAGATTTAAGTTTTAATGTTGTACATATGTTGTTGTTGTAATGTTTTATAAATAAACGAATCATAAAAGACAAAAAAAATAAAAAAAAACAAAAAATGCAACATATCAATATGTGACAGACTTCACGTATTGATATGTTGCATTTTTTTTTAAACTTCGCGGGTGACCTTGACCTTTGACCTTTGCATTTCACAATTACCCCCACTACTGTAATTACCCCCACTACCGCACTAGGATTCAAACCTGCTTGGATGCGAAAAACGGTCAGTCTGTTGCCAACTAGCAAACTATGAGCACCTTGTACGAGCTTTGCATACAACGAGTTATAACTGACGCATCTTTATTCCAGATGGCTTTACGAGATAATATCCCTATAACAGTAAAGCAGGATATCGAGGAGTACAAGAACGATAATAGAGGGTATTCGGGATACTCCTGGTATAGGTTCCAAGACGGGGAAAAGTTTTGTAGGCCTTGTGGCAATGCTGCCGTCAGAGACCTTCGACGGTTCATACAGGAAGGTGGTAGAAAACAGTTTGGATTTCTAGCACCAATGTTTAGATTTGAAAACTACAAGGACACCTGTGCTATTTGTTCCATCCCTTTGTATCAATGGAAAAAGTTTAGAAGTGTTTAATTGCATCTTCCATACCCCCACCACCATCACCCCCACCACTTTTCCATGTACCTCCAAACGCTGTGCCTCGGCTTCATTTCTACTCCAGCAGCCAACCTAGCAACATCAGGATGTCTCTCAACGTCAGTTGCGCAAGTTACGAGGAGGTGAGCATCAAGACTCAGCAGGAGCTAAACGACTTATACAAGGAGTTGCAGCTGATGGTGGCACGAGGCTACCGTATAAATGTGCAAGTTTACGCTTGCAATATACGGAACACCCGGCAGTCAAAGGAAGAGCCTGGACACTCCTCGACGGCTTCCTCACCAGCGTCCATGAAGACCGAGCCAGACAACTTGGACTACTTCAGCTGACTAGCAGTTGTATTTCTTGTCCTAACCATTGTAGAATATGTATATTTTTTCATTATATTAAAGAAGTAAAAGAGCAAAAACACCTATCTTGTTACTGACATATAAGCTCAGTAACAAGATAGGTTTTTTTTTAAAACACAATTTGGATGACCTTGAAACTTCCCCCTCCACTGCTTTGTTACCCCCACCACTTGACTATTGGTGTACATGGCACATCGCAATTGGAAACCTCATTCCATCTTCAACAGCCACACCGACAACATCAACAATGGCAAACCTACCAACAGATGAAAGATGTCCTCACGCATGTTGTGACTTCGTCCACGAGTTGGAGAAGAGGATGCAGGAGAGAGCGATAAGAAGAAAACAGATCCACTCAGAAAATATCATGATAGTCAACGGCTATCTTTTATTGTTCGGCCTTATTATGGTTGTACTTTTCATACTGTACGGCATAGTCACATGTGTCGGCAAGGTTGCAGAAGAAAACGCTCGCCACCATCAATTGGAAAGTTTCAATGTTACTTTGTAAGTTTTCCTTTTTTTTTAAAACTCCGTTTGGATGACCTTGAAAATTCCCCCACTACTCCACCACACCCCCCACCACTTCACCATGTTCCTGCATGAGCATCACATCAACCGTCATTCCTTGTCCGACAAGCAACCATGGCAGACAACAACACCATCAGCCAAGCTGACTCCACTACTGATGTCGGTACAAGTACGGGTTGGACACTGTCGATCGATAGTGTACACTATTTGGAGTCAATTTGCGAACGTATGAAGGAAATACTGCGGGACAACCCTGGGATCATAATACAAATGAATTTAAATTATGATTGGTCCCAAGTTAGAATGCAAGGGGACGACAACAACGGTCAACAATCTCCACAATATTCGCCCATGTCCCCGATCTATCCTTACGGCGAGTCTGACGTCGATGAAGATGAGGCTGATGAAGATGCAGGGGACAACGAGGCTGAAGAGGAGTAAGCTTCATTCCTTTTTTTTAAAACCTAAATTGGATGACCTTGAGAATTCCCCCTCCACTATTTCCTTTTTTTTAAAACCCAAATTAAATGACCTTGAAAATACCCCCTCCACGTACTTTTGGTTTACCCCCTCTACTTTTCAATACTGTTACCACAGTCTGTAGCTCACATCATTCCTTGCTTAGCTATCATGGCGGACAGCACTCTTTCTCGAGTTGACTCCACTACGGATGAAGAATGGCCATTTTCCTGGAATGTTCATCTGCAAGACTCGGCAGAAGTGGATATGTTGCATGAGAAATTGGTGTATGTATTAAACGAAAACCCCAACATTGAATGTAGAATGACTATGGATTTCGATGCGACAGGGGTCCACACTCAACCTTCCACTTCCAGCCAGCCTGAACCTCAGCTACAGCCAAAGAACTTTACACATCTTTACACTCCAATACGGCCGGAGGATGTGGTTATCAGCGAGGCAGACTCTACTACAAGTTATATTGAACCAACGAATTGGAAGCTTGTTGTTGACACCTTACACAAGGTCGACTTAGTATGTGACAAATTAAAGGAATTGATGATGCAAGATCCTGGTCTTCGTTTTAAAATTGATTTGTTTTTCATCTGGGGAGCACCTGCACGGGGCTCTTCGTCTGACAGCTCTCTAAGTACAACGGATGAGGAGGAGGAGGAGGACGACTAGTTATCTTTTTTAAAACTCCGTTTGGATGGCCTTGACCTTTCCCCCTCCACTGAGTTTATTTAAGGTGCACTCTCAATGACTGCAGCATCATTTCATCGCGCACCTTCACCACAGCAACATGGAGAGTCAACTCAACTACTGTTGCGAACGGAAATGTTTTTCATGGCCGAATGACATTGATGTTGCGGATGGCCTGGCGTGTAGAAAATGTGAAGCTTTTGGTCAATGCATGTGTAAGTGCAAGTCTTGGAAGAAGCCGAAACCGGAGTTGAAGACATTCCATGTGTACCAGATGAGAGGGCATAAGTACACTTGTTGCCCTGAACGTTGCATTGAATTCACATTAAAACAGCTAACTGGCTGCAAATTGTGCAACAATCATTTTGCAGGTTTTTGCAAACATTATTTAGGAGCCTGTCAGTACAGATCAACTTGGCATACAGAAGCACTCACTATCAATGAAATCGCTATAGATACACAAGAGTAGTCTTTCTACTCTTTTCTTTTTTAAAACTCCATTTGGATGACCTTGACCTTTCCCCCTCCACTCACCTTAGTTTATATAAACCCCATTCCCACTGACCACAGCATCACTTCATCGTGCTCCCTCGTCAAAGCAACATCAACTATGGAAAGTAAGCGCATCTCATGTTGCGAGCATAGGTGTTTGGAGATACAAGGCGTCACATATTGTGCAAAGAAGCGTTGGGAGGAAGAGACGGGGACAACCTATTGCTGTGAGGATAAGTGTTTCCTCTTACCAAAGTGGCAAGTGGATGGGCTGGCCTGCCGGCAATGTGAATGCTTTGGATGTTGCAGGTGTAGATGCAAGAACCAACAGCTGCCACCGCCGGTACTACAAACTTTCAAAATCTACAAATCCAAATACTTTTATACTTGTTGTCCGCAGCGGTGTATTAAATTTCACTTCTCCAATCTTACCAATTGTCGGAAATGCTACGGACAACCTGATGGGTGGTGCACCTGTTTTCTGGACTCCTGCCGCTACAGATCGGATTGGTTTACAGATCCATTAGAGATTGATGAGGTCGCCCAGGAAGCACAAGAGTAGTCTTTCTACTCTTCAACTTTTTTAAAACTCCATTTGGCTGACCTTGAGATTTCCCCCTCCACTTCCCCATATACCTAGAGTACACAGAGCCTGATAGTCAGTCACTCGGTGGCTGTCGTGGGGTGCGCATCGGTGTCGGCGCTCCGTTGTTAAGTGTTCAAGGTCACAGTAACATAAAATTGCGGGCGTTGTACTGGTTCAAGGTCACCTGAGGGATAACCGATTGCCCATTTAGGCAGAGTCATGTCAGAAACTCGAGTTTAACTTGGCACTTTTGCCGTTTCTTGTCGAAAATTCGCTCCAAGTGGTCAAGGTCACGGGGACTCTGACTGAAACTCGGAGCGTAGTGCGAGAAACGGCAAAAGTGCTAAAAAATTTTAAGTTTCTGCGTGACCTTGACCTTAGTGGCGTCGGTGACGTCGTTTTGATGACGTAAGGGGTGATGACGTCATCATCACGTCATTTCTGTGACGTCATGGGTGTGACGTCATCGAAATGACGTCATTAGTGATGACGTCATCGATTGCGTCATCGATGACGTCGTCGATGACGTCATCGGTGAGGTCATTGACCTCGATGACGTCATCCCTCAGGTGACCTTGAACTGGGCCAGCGGCCGCAATTTTACACTACTCACGGCTTACGACATTTGCATACATATTGAACGAAAACTCATTTAACAAAAGATACTACTTTTATAAACTAGTCCCGTGCCGAGAATGCATTGTTATCTTTAAAAACCCCAAACAAATATTTGGGATCTGAGTTAATCCTTTGGAAAGTAAATTTTGGACTACAATATATATGTCGAATATAACATATCCGAGTTTACCTATTTTATATGTATAACCCCGACCTAAAGATTCACAATGGGAAATAGGAGGCTGAATGTTGGTACAAAGATCGCTAAGGACAAAAATAGAAAAAAGTTGGTTGAACACAATTATATTGTAAAGAAAGTAAATGGGAAACCGAAGTACAAAAGAAGCGGCAAATTATAATGGGAAAAAATGTGATAACCTAGGAAAATTAGTAAGCAAAATTTATGCAGTATACACCTGATTAACGCGAGCTCCGGTTATCCGAGACTCCGGTTTATCCGAAGTCGCTCTAAGTTGAATTTTTTCTTTTAATTATAGGTCGGAACAGAATATTAACGTACTTCTGTTTTTTTTTTCTAAAAATGCGAAATTTATAGGTTCAAAACTATAAACTTAAATAGTAATTGAAAATTCAAAATTTCAATGATGAATGGCACTTTTTGGGAAATGGGAATTTTCATCAAATTTTGAAGGGAAACCAAGCTCTATCCAGTGACACTAAAAACTTGAAAATCAGTTGAAATTTTAGGAGTTTCAATAAAAAAAGCGTTTTAAATATGTATAGATATTTTATATCGTAATGGGAAATTATGTTTGTATTTTATTTATCGGGTTTTTTACATTTTGCCTTAAGATGAACCATGATAAGGGTTCGATGGATATCATAGATAGAATAAAAGTGTTTCATTTACAAAAAGTAAGGACTTAAGTAAATATTTATGAATTAGGAACCATAAAGAATCATTCATACCGTCATTATTTAGATAGGAAATCGCAGGTTTTTTTACCGACCAGGGAGGGCTCTGAACCACTGGCTTTGAAATTTCCCAGTTAATCGTTATTGCACGGGGACATTAAAAGTGGAGGCGCGGCGGCGGCGAGGCAGGGGCCACGAGGTAGCCAAAGTAAACAATGAAAACTTTTTCACATTCAAAAGGGTCATACTCATTAGCTAAAGATGAACGATTCTTGATTTTTAATATTTATTTAGTTATAAAAACATCCCAAAATATGCATTCGTTTAATACATTTTTTCAGCCCTAAGTTAAATGGTAAAAACCCGTAAATCTGGTTACATAAACAATGCAGAGTGGGATAAGCTGCGTCAGCTGACTTGTAAATTTGGTCAAGTGATTTATAAAAACCACTAGTATTTATAAATATCTGAAAAATGTTAATGAAAAAGAAATTACTAGTACTTGTGAAAGAGCACTAGTAAATACACTAGTAGGGGGGGTCTAGGCCTAACTTGTAAACTAGTAGTTTTATGAACCAGGCCCCCGATGATTAACCGACAATAAATCACATTTTAATTGAAATAGTTTAACAAGAATAAATTAGAATGTACTCATAACGGGTATATTAAATTGTAAATCGGCCAATGAACGAAACATTGGAGCTAATGTTGAAACCAGAGGAGCAGAGCGAACGAGGTAATCATGATATTTATGACAGAGTGTATGAGGTTATCGAAAATCTAACAAGTTAATTTCAGAGACTAGTAAAGGGAAATATCTCAGATTTAAATAGAAACGAGCGAAGCAACCGAAATAATCGACTGGAGGCAAGTGAGTGGAACGATAGTGACTTTCTCAACTTACTAAAAGCACATGGAAAGGCTAGTCTGCGTTAATATAATGTCCATAATATTAATTTAAAAAACTAACTAAAATACGCTATACGTTTCATTACGGTATTTAACATACACATTTTTACAACTTATAAAATTATAATGTTATAAAAATCCGTTAAATTTTCTAATTTACATGCTAAAATAATATTATGATTTTAAAAGAATAAGTTTTGTTGTGATAATCGAAATGTTTTACAAATAATGCTTCCAGCGTTGTTTGGTTTTTATTGTAAGGGTATCTAAGAAGAGGGGGTAACGCAGCAAACAAACTCGGAAGTTTTCACAAGTTTATTCAATTCGGTCACAGTTCCAACAGTTGGCCCATGCAAGTTTAAACAGGCCGGACCTTGCTGTTACCCTCACTCTCACCGGAGATATCACAGATACTTGCGATGAATATCGTTTATAATATGTTATAAAAGTTATTCGTTCAATGACAAACTGTTTCATTTTTTAATGTATTAAACTGTTTTAATTCAGTTTCATGTTTTCATGCAAAGGATTCAATAGAAAATACATACCAATAAACATGTTGGATTACTTGATATATTTTATAAATTGGTAAATCACTTAAAAAGTAAAGAAATAAACATGTGGGAAATGTAAAGGTTGTAAGACGTTATCCATAAAAAAGTAACCACAATCGATTTCGTTTCACCTACCAATCGAAATCACTAAAATTAGTTCAAACTATTCTAAGGCTAGGCACATAGAGGAACTAAAACATTAGTCGTAATTAAACAATTTATCTGATGTTCGAATTTTGAAATTTTCATTATAACGCTACTATCGACAAATGCTGAGCTCTTTCTCATAGTTCTAGAATCTGTATACATCATTAATGAGCTCCTGAAAGTTTAAGAGCTTATTATGCAATGGATTTGAATTTGAATTAATAATAAACCTCTTTATGATGTTACTTATAATATAATTATTGGTTCCTATTGCAACGGTAGTAGATGTTTACTAACCAAACTCAATGGTACCAAAAGCTTGCTAAAATTCATGAAATAAGATTAAAAATTAGCTACACCCTGTATATTAAAGAATTACACTTTAACGTCTAAACAAGGCCATCACAAGACACATCGCGGTCGTTTTGTGTCATCGATCTCTCTTGATAAATAAAAAAATAGGTGCTCTTTATATTTTCATCACTCCTTAAAAAAGTATTAAAATTAATCAAACGTAATATATTTCAAACTATTTTCAAGTCACTTTTGGACAACTTTGTTCCTGCTTCATTTTTACACTTAAATTTAAAATCATTGCTGTTTTTCATTTTTTTTTCACTAGACACAACCAATTTCTCTATACCCAAGATAAGCAAATCGAAATAATAAAGCCGATAAAAAATTTAACAACTTATTGACTGTGAAACAAGATTTTTAATTATAAAATTAAATACAAAATTATAGAGTTAGTTTATTTCGTACATGATTGCATAGCCACTTCATCCATTCTTACTGCCCGTAATTTTTGACGGGTTAGACGCAAACTAATAATAGCTTTTTCACAATGATTGTGTACAACTGTGGACAAATGTAAATAAGTTACTAAAATTGAAATGAAATATCGTGAAATCTCGTATGACCGCGTTCCAGACAAAGGCAATAACTATTAAGAATTTCATTGTGCAGTAAAGTTAGACATAAAACATGCTTTTCCAAATACATAAACTCATTGTCCACATCAGTTAAACGGATTTCAACCTTTACAAGAGACATTTCGGTAGCTTAGTTTTATACGTCCGTCTCAGTATGCATACGGACCTGAATATTACGTAGGTAAATACTATATTTATTGTGTATGCAAATAACAGAATACTTTTTACTAAAACATTCCTTTGTTTAAAGTTATAGAGTTTTCTTCCATCTAAAGAAATGTTTAATACTTAAGGATGTTAAGAGAACCATTAAAAAATGTTGACTGGTAATCCAACTTCCAATTAAAATCATGTCCAACGAAAAAAAACTACCATGCATATTCGACAATTTAAGTCGGTTTTGTTGCACGTTGCTCTGAATCCAAAGACGTACTTTTTCGCCGGGTCCGGTCTCCCGAGCCCGAATGCCGCCTCGCGGCCGTGGCCGTAGCGCTAGGCGAGTTTTATGGATGCAGAGATTTACGAGAATCGTGTTTTAAAAATAACTAATTAAGATAGAGATTGGCTCTTAATTTTTTCTAAAAGTAGAAAAAAGGATCTCGTCGGCTACTTTTTTAGAATTTTTAAATAAAATTTATAATTTCAGTTATAACTGTCTAAATGATCTGTTTTTCTCTAGTGGCAAGTTTTATAGATGCAGAGGTTTACGGGGATCGTGTTTTAAAACTAACAAATTAAGATAAAGATTGGTTCTTAACCTTTTATTAAAGTAGAAAAAAAGATCTCGTCGGCTATATTTTTAGAATTTTTAAATAAAATTTCTAATTTTAGCTATAACTGACTAAAATAGTCTGTTTTTCTCGATGAAAATGCAAGGGTTTTTTAGAATCCTGTTATCTTCTGTTAAATGCAGCCTAGAGCTATAACTAAGGTGTCATATTAAAGAAGAATAACGGTGCTAAATTTAATTAGTTACACTTTGGTAATCTCACTTTGTTAGTTTCATAAAAACTAATGGAAACTTCAGTTAAAAATCGAGAAAAACAGATGATTTAAGACAGTTATAGCTGAAATTAAAAATTTTATTTTAAAATTCTAAAAACATAGCCAACGAGATCTTTTATTCTACTTTTAGTAAAAGTTAACAGCCAATCTCTATCTTAAGTGGTTAGTTTTAAAACACGATCCCCGTAAACCTCTGCATCTATAAAACTCAAAAACAGATGATTTTAGACAGTTATAACTGAAATTAGAAATTTTATTTAAACATTCTAAAAAGATAGCTGACGAGATCCTTTTCTCTACTTTTAGAAAAAGTTAAGAGTTAATCTATATCTTAATTGGTTAATTTTAAAACATGATCCCCGTAAACCTCTGCAGCCATCAAACTCGTCTAGCGCTACGGCCGCGAGGCGGCATTTGTCATTGTGTTTCGGGCTCAGGTAGCATTGTGTTTCGGACCTTTAATCCCCGTGGTCCGCTAATCATCTACACTAACCTAACCTAAATGTAATAAATTTAAAGTGTTACAAAAGAGAAAGGTTGACCAGAACCTACCAAAACGAACTTCAGAATAATTGTAAAATACTGTACACACAAAAAGATTTTACTTTATTTAATTTAGGCCTACGTGCGAAGTGATGACCTTCTTACTTGGTTAATTTTAGTAGTAGTACTGTTGCCTATACAAACATTCTGTAAATCTCTAACAGAACATTATTTTAAGTTATGTCTTCAATGCATTTTGTGCAATGACTGTGAAAGGTACATTTTGAAAGATCAAGAAATTAATTTATAGTAATGGTTTTGTTATGATGATGTGAAGCGATTATGTAGGGAATTAAGATTATATGTGCAGCAGATGCAAAGTGAAATTTAGGTCGTCTCATGTCAGAGTTATATATTTAGTACATCATATCAGTTGTCAGTTGCCAAGGATATTTAGTAGCGAAGCAATTCTAATCTAGCTCTTGGTTGTTGTGAAGAAACTTGTTAGAGGTTATAAATGATTTGTTATCATCATATACTCTAATTGGAGAGGAGGTATTCTGTAAGGTAACTTTTCTCCTTGGTAACAACATAAAACCTTCAATATTGTTACTTTTATGGTAACACTTACAAATTAATACAGGTTAATTTAGTTTGGGTGTAACCCTACAGTTATCGCAGGTACTACTCTAGGTCGTGATTATGGTTTTACTTGCCTGCAACTCGGTGGTGCACGCCCCAAGTTTGTTTTCCCTTTCGTTAATTAATTGTTCAAAAATCTCAGCTAATCAGGCACAGTTCACCAAACTCATGAAAAGCCCAAACTGTCAGATATAAATTTCATTTTTAAAACTATTTTTTTGTACATTTTAAATAAGTTCACAAATACTATATAGAATAAATCAACAGGACAAACGATTTGGTCATGAGGGTCTACGAATTTAGATATAGCATAAATACATAGGGCCAGGATACTACTGAATCAAGTGTCTATTTGTCTATGAGATTAGCACAGATTTTAAAAGAAAATGTTTTACATGTAAAATCTATTTGTTAAACCCCCAAGATTTTATAGTTGAGAATTAGTTAAAATTCATTTGGTATAGCCCTATAACTGCAATACTAAACGGAATATTACTGCAATATTACGGAAAAAGGTAATACAACCTATATTCTTATGAGAATTAGTTTTAACAGGAAGATATATTACAGTATTGACGTTTGCAAAGTAAGTTTAAAAAAATTATCAAGGAAGAATACAAATATTACAGGCCTATAGTAGGCTTTTATTGAATGTAAGTTACCGATGTTATGTTTCAAATCCATAAAATAGTATATTTCGTCACAAGGGCCGAAAGTGGCGTTTTGCCGGCCCCGAGATCGTGTTTCAAGTTCGAGACGAAGTCGAGAACTTGAAACGATCGAGGGTTGGCAAAACGCTTTCGGCCCGAGTTACGAACGATATTTTTCATCACACTACACAATTCAATAAATTCTAAACAAGTGAAAACATTACTTTTTCGTTCATATCAAAACAAAACATAACATCAACTAACCTAGCGAGATGTACTGCTTGAGTTTCCGGTTGCTAGGCAACCAATTCATTTCATTGTGGAGTCACATGTTTTTGTGATACAACGCAAGGCAATTAGAATCGCCTTGATACAACGTATTGTTTTTATGTAAGGTCTAGGCCAGCTGATTTTGCAGGCCTAGGCCGGAAAATTTTGCCGGCCTAGGCCGGCAAAACAGGTGTTTCGACGGTAGAAACGAGGGTCGAAAACAGGTGATATCGATGTAGTGTGATGAAAATATTTTTATCATTCCGTACGAAATCAGCCGGGTTTTTGTTTTCTCAACGGTACAAAAAACTTTTTCATCACACTACATCGATATCACCTGTTTTCGACCCTCGTTTCTACCGTCGAAACACCTGTTTTGCCGGCCTAGGCCGGCAAAATTTTCCGGCCTAGGCCTGCAAAATCAGCTGGCCTAGACCTTACATAAAAACACTCAAATCAACACGTTGTATCACAAAAACATGTGACTGCAACTATGAAATATGCTCTTTATAACGTTTGAGTTTAAAAATTCTGCATCTCAAAATTAGTTTATGAATAATAATATCCTGGGACCTAAAAAATACTCCGGCTGATTTTTCAGTCCTAAGACAAAAGAATAGTATATTTCGCCACAAGGGCCGAAAGTAGCGTTTAGCCGGCCCCGAGATCGTGTTTCAAGTTCGAGACGAAGTCGAGAACTTGAAACGATCGAGGGTTGGCAAAACGCTTTCGGCCCGAGCTACGAACGATATTTTACATCACACTACACAATTCAATAAATTCTAAACAAGTGAAAACATTACTTTTTCGTTCATAACAAACAAAACATAACATCAACTAACTGTAAATAACTGAAATGTAAACACTACATATTACTTACTTTGTAAATTCAACCGGTAAAGTACACATTTCTTTTTAATATGTTTAACGATTAAAACATTAAAAGTATAATTCCGCGTTATGATAAAAAACGTTGTTCATCACTCGGAGCAAAAGTGCCTTTTTGATGTTTAATCCATCATAAAAACTCGGCTGCGCCTCGTTTTTAAAACACGATTGCCCACCAAAACGACCCACTTTTGCTCCTAGTGATGAAAAGTACTATTCATCAAATAGAGTCAGGATATATAGCTGGGGTGACATAAGGCACTAAGAGATAAGGAGATCTTTCCTTGGATTTAATGTCAAGTCAAGTCGGATTTTTGTAGAGCCAACCAATTAATCACCAGTGTTCAAAATTAGGAACGACAATAATTATATTGTGCTAATAAAAATCACGAAAATCTAGCTGGATATCTTGCAGGTAAAAATAGCCTAAACCAAACAAAAATTTGTTGGTCGTTTAGATCGCTTAATAAAATCACACAGATTCTCCCCATGAACCAAAAATAAATAAATTTGTTCGCGATAATGGCGAAACTGTTGATCCTATAAAAAACCCGGGACTAGGAAATCTACAGAATTTGTTCAGTGACTTGTGGCGTGTCTTAATTTATTACTCTCCATACCAATTTTATTAGTTATTAAAGTAGTAACTCTTAAGCTCTGTATTCCTAAAAAGCGGAAATATTTGGAGATTTTATTCCAGTTAAATTCAATTAGACTGAATTTATAAATACAGAGACTTCTCAACTTCTGCTTCATTGCTATGAGACAGGGAATCAACCAGGGAAATTGAAAATGTCAAAAGTCAGACCTCAGATGTCAGCACGATCAGACATTCTAATCAATTCAGCCAACCGTTAGAATGTTTAAATTTTTTTGAAGAGCTGAAACTTTTGTATTTTTAATTGAATTCCATTTGATTTAAATAGAAGTTTAATAGTCATATATATTAGTCATATATAAAACTTTATTATTGACGATTGAAAAAATACCGGTCTTATAATCTATATTTATTAATAGGCAAGCATGTTTCTTTTCCGCCTTTTTTCTCAGCTCGTGCGCGCCGTAGAAGAAATCCGCGTAAGAATTTAAAAGTAAAATCTGTCAAGAATTTAGCAGTTTATGTTAGTTAATTAAATTTAGTCAGTAAAATTATACAAACGTTTGCATAAAGTTCACAATAATAATAAGAAAACTTTTTATAATTTTCGTTACAAAATTTTTTTTTTACTAGAATAAACCACATAATGGCTATTTCCATCCTGTTAAAGCTGTTAAATTTACTTTTTATGTTCAGAGCTACTACTTAAACTTTTGGTTTAACAATACACAATAAAAGAGAGAGTTTTGCTTACATTAGAAACATTATATTTTAAAATACGAGATTCCCCAACTTATGCTTCATTGCTATGAGACAGGAAATCAACAAGGGAAATTGAAAATGTCAACTGTCATCTGTTAGCTGTCAGATGTGAAGATCAGATTTCCTGATAGATTTTCCCTATTGCAACGAATTCGCTTTTAGCTATATTTGTAAAACTGTGATCATTGTTTTAAATGTTACAGAAATTATGAATGGAAAACGTAGAGGAAATGTGAAAGAATTATGGTTCGAACTGTAAAAAAATTATGAAAGACAATTAATGGTAATTTTATTTAACAATGTAGCAATTTTTATGACAACTTATTCTTTTTAATAGGGATACCAAAGAACAAAAGATACGTCATATTGCTATAGGGTGTTCCTTCCTAAAAAATGTATTCATTACAATAATCCTCGAAATTTACAATCTAACTCTAAAGGATTCACTAATAGATGGTAATGGTAAACAAATATGTTTACAAACAACCGCTGCAATGAGCACTAATTACAATATTGCATAACGTATTAAGTAACATCCTAATGAGTTATATTATAAAACAAATAATAAGAGTCGCATAGTGAGAACTTTATGAAACACCTTTGTTTCACCTTTTGAACCTACTAGAGCTCATCGCTTGAAAAAAATATTGCCACTATAGAAACGAGTCGTTGCCCGTCGACTCTATGGAAACAACTCCATCCATGGTGATAGAGTGGAGTGCTAGGTAGATGGTGCGAAACATGTATAAAATACACTTTTAAAATTGTCTTCCCTTTCAATTGATTTTCTGATTAACGTGGTTAACTTAAAGTATAGCACTCAACAATTTATCAGTCAAAAATTTTTCACTTTTTATCCGCCAACTAACTATAAAATAGCTATACAGTTTAGATTGTATAAAATTAACTATTATATTTTAATTGATTGTAATTATGTACATTTTTAGTACTGGCCATAGTAAACCAATTCCTTCTTGGGCGTTTGCTCTTCTAATCTGTATTTAGACAAAATACCTCCTGTGTTGACAATCAGCTGATTAAAAGCGTGTAAAATAAATTTCTCGTAAAGGTTTGAAAATGTAGATATTTTAAATTTACCGTTAAAGTGTCATGTTAGTGTACATAGTCAATGGTATGACGAAAGTCTAACGTGGAAAGTTCCAGCACAAAATAAATTTAAACTTGTAATGATAATTATGTATAGTTAAAAAATGAAAGAATTAAACCTTGTTCACAAAAGAATAATAATAATGAGTTTCTTTTACGAAAATATTCTCGCAATAATGTTACGATAGACTGATAGTTTCTTTCGCAATAATGTAAAACTGATAGAAGACCACCTAACAACGTCGTTGTTTTTTTATATAAAATATTTTTACACTTTCAAATATTAATATAGATTAACATTTTTTACAGGAATTTAACGTTCTAGACTTATTGTTAACTTAAATGAGCGTCTAAAGAGATTGCAGTGTGAACTACATTTAATAGTTTTAAATATTTCAGGTTACAAACAACAAAATCCCGGCATGAGCACTTTCCGATCCAGACTGTTTAAACATTTATGTCTCAACTGAGGACACTGTGACCAAGTTGAACAAAGTTGTAAATAGTTTGATAAAACTTAGTATTCCCTGGGTATTTTTCAGGAGGAGAATACGAATATTTTTAAACTCATAAATTATATTCCTAATCTTTTAATTCATAAAATTTTCAATATACAAGTCTTTATTAATTTTATGAAACGAAATTTTTATAACATTGAAGAAAAACCTGTGTAAAAACGTAATACTGCAATAAAATTTGAGTGTTGATAAAAATAAAAATAAATTACTAAAATCTACCTATTTACAATTTTTTTCCAGTTATATTAATCCGCCTGTTTATGTCTTCAGATGATAACACTACATTTAAGTAACTTTTCTCTAATGTTTTGTAACGATGAGAAAATTTTTTGAAAAAACCTATGTTTTACAAACCTAAAAGCAAAAGATGTAATTTGTCGGATATTTCACTTTTATTTTATCACAATGAGATGTTTGAAATTGTTATGAATTACATCTTTATCTTCAGATTAGTTGTCAGTTTTATAAAGTTTTAGAGACACCAGCCAAGGAGGACTTTAAAAAACTACTTTATATTTATAACCATGTAGGTACACACTTTTTGTTGACCTCTCATTAAAAACATTAAACAAAATTTCTACTTCCGAAAAGAATGTTCATAGTTTCATATTTCCAACCCATCCACTAAATTAATAAATACTTTTTTTTACTCTTTATGGAGTTCTTCAAGTAATTTATTATAATTGAGAGAATATATATCACTAATCCTAACTTTGTTAACTTGTTACCGATTTAATTGATATAATAATTGGACGACATGTATAAAATAACTTAGTTTATACTCAAATGTATGATACATATATTTAAACAGAATTAGAAAAATTTAACTTTAACACCAATGAATTGAAGCAAAGTTCAAGGTATCCGTGTAAAAAAATAAGTATTGCGATTGAATAAATTAAAGCAATAAGGAATAATTCATTTTGATGCCACGCCTGGCCATTTTTATGTGGCTTTACAGTAGTGTCACATCCCCTTTAAGACTGGATAGCATAGACGATGAGGCAGCACATATATATCTAAGCGATAAAATCTCTATGTCTTGGTCCCTTGCTATTAATCTTTGTTGAGAGGTGCAATTACCTTTTCTGTTATGCTTCTTTGTAATCAACATTCCTGTGAAATATTTTACAGTTTTTTTTAAATATATATCAATTGAAACCGTTTAAATATTACATCATGTTAAATATTTGAATTTAAAATTGTTTCAATACTAAAGCCATGTTATACTGTTATTGCTTATTAAATCTATAACTTATTACAACAGTAAAAAACTGAAATGTTTGTTATTGTTTACTGGTACTTGTTATAAACTAATAAATATATTGTTAAAAAATAATCACAATTTGTTTTTAGATACCGGTACGTATGTTGACCAATGCATTTTAATGATTAGTTTTGATACCCAATAAACTTAGTAATTGGCTTTCAAGGGTCCGTTGATACTTTTTGAGAGCTAGTTTGAAAACCTATTGTTAGTTGAGAGCTAGTTTTAACAAGTTTATTGTTAAAGAGGTTATCAATGTAAGTTATGATGTTATTACATATTAATTGCAAATCCCTGAACGATATATTAGCACAAATCTTTCGAATGCTAATGAAAAAGTTATATCTCTCAAACTTTTTCAGTAAATAATTAAACATGACTGAATCTCACAGGTTATGGAACTATCTCGTAATAAATAATAAATAGAGTTGTTTTTAAAGTTAATATGTATACATAGCACAAAGAATAAGTAAGAGTAATATATATTGTCAATTTAAGGTACATGTTTAAAAACTTTCAATTTTAAATGTAAAGATCTAAAGGTGAAGGAATGTTATATGATTTCTACATTTCTACATATTGTACGGTTAAAAAATTAAATAAATGTTAAAGTAGCATTAAATAAAATATTTTAATCGGGATTTAAATCAGAGTTGATGAGTTTAATCAACATTATATTTATTTTGTTAATAGCTAGTGTTTTCATTTAGAGGCAATGCTAGGCAATGTGTTGTGTAAGGCTAAGCTACTTTGCATTAAGAAACCATTCCCTTCTTTCCTAGATGTAAGGGGTTGTTTTCATGGGCCACGAAATGTACATAATTTTATTGTTTCTCCAGTTAATATGCGAAACTTTTAAAACACATAGTTCCCGAGTTTTTTAGATGGTGTATTATCACATTAATAACTTGTCCTAGATTTTCCCTGTTTTGTTTTTGGATCCCCAATAAAAAAATTTGGATAATGGTTAGTAAGGAGCTTATCCATCATATGCCGTCTTATAGAGTAGCTCTCTATAATTGAGAACCAATGTATAATAGGTCTCCTAATACAATAATTTCGCATTCTATTTATCTTGTTGTTAAGTATCGAAATTAGGTTTTAAATTTATTGATATAAAAGACATCCGCATGAGAATGTTTAATTTGAAAAGTGAAACAACAATAATAATAGTAATAAAAACAAAGAGAATTTGTCGGCGGTTTCAAAAAGAGAAATTATTTTACAATTCTAGCAGGTTTGGATAGCTGTGAAATGAATGAACCGGCAAGTGAATTTCATTTTACTGCAATGACTGGAGGCCATTTCAGTCCATGAAAAATAATTTTACTCAAGCAGATGAAAATGTTTCCATTGCGTGCTTTATTTTATGTTTCATTTAATTTTATTTGCAGTTTTTTGTAAAGTAGGCCTGCTATTTTCATGTCTATTATAATGAAACAAAGACTAACAATTATATGGTTTTAATGTTTAAAAAGGATTGATTAAATAATGATTGAAAGAAAATGTGAAGTTGTTACTTAAAAAAAAATCTTGCTTTTATTTAAAAGTGCAAATATTTGATTTATTTCATGAAAACTATATTACTTTTTTAAACGGATTTAAATAAAAACATAATATGGTATACGTTTTACTGATCTGAATCAAAATAAAAGAAATAAGTTCCTTATAATTTAGTTATTGTAATAAGCATTTTAATTCATTAGCTCACAATTTGGAAACAATTTCCTAAACATAGCACAAAGTATTTCAAATTTAAGTACTGTAATTTGTATACAAAAAGTGATGTTTGACCAAGCGAAGCTGTGATTGCATGTATTTTTTCTAATTAAGCCCACTCGGGCTTTATCTAATATTTATAAAACTTACAGAAACATGTTATAAGAATGAATTATAAATTTAGGGTTAAAGAATAAATACATTACCAAACATCCATGCACTGAAGTCAATGAAATAAAATGTTAAACTCGTCTTTTCATCGTTTATGCAGAGTGTAATTTAAAATAAATTATTCATCAAAGCAGACGCATTCTTCATTCCATTTGATTTCTATAGCTAGAGAGAATTCAGAAATTTCTTGGGAGGTAATTTTAGACAGAGTTATAATATAGGCCTAACTTATTAT
Source organism: Neoaliturus tenellus (assembly GCA_030545055.2). NCBI lineage: Eukaryota > Metazoa > Arthropoda > Insecta > Hemiptera > Cicadellidae > Neoaliturus > Neoaliturus tenellus. The sequence continues at coordinate 327,280,624 of CM061531.1, read as the reverse complement.
AGTATCTGATTGTACTACTAACAATATTAGCACATAAGCACCGTTTACTTAGAACATAAAAAAACTTTCCTATTTTTCTTAATATATTACTTTTTCCTGATTATGATCCTATAACTGTTTCTACACCAACAAAGGCGATTTTATATTCGTTAGTAAAATACAAATTTGCATTGCATTCTAAACATATTCTCTATAACTACAAGCATTAAAACCTTGAGCTATAAAAAGATAAACTGAAATAACAATTTCCTTGACAATGAAATAATTAAACACTAAAAACATTTTTGATCTTAATTATCATAGTTTTTTAACATAAAACTTTACAAGCCATGTTAAGCAAAGTGTATGGTAGTATTCAGTTTTCCAATCAATCCTTAGCTGTTTATGAAGGTAAAACAACAAAAAAACTTTGTTTTCCATCGATTTATCATAAACATTTTGTTGTTTCATTCCATTATTTAAACATCACCTAACATTAGGATAGTTGTGGAAGAAAAATAGTCCCTCAGGAGCCGTTTGTTATATTTTACGGGGTCAAGGTCTGGCGAACGAACATCACATCTATTAAATATTTTAACCTAAAAGTTAATAGCAAGGAGACGTAAGCTTTTCATTTGAATTACGCATGTATAAAGAAAAATAATAAATCTTTATCCAAAGAAATCAATGTTGGTATGAAATTAATACGTATTTAAATGTAATATACAAACATATTGTTAAAAATTAAAGAAAAGCTAAACAACAAATAACCAAATTTAGTAAGAAACAAAACAGTGAACTTTATATTAAAATTTCAGAACGAACACAACATTATGTTGCTTACATGTTTAAACAAAAAATACTTCAGACTAACTTGCATTCAATTTAAAAATATAATGGACGAATTCATATAAATTCATGGTCTATTGAAGACATAATGGAATTAGTTATGTTACATAAATACATATAAGACTTAGAGGAGATTAATTCCGAAGTATGATTCTCCTTGTTTAAAAACAATCTCAGCATATATGTGTTTAACCTAAATGGGTTTAATTATTTACGCATTGAGTGATTTACAATTTCCATCAAGGTAAACAAGTCAATGAAGCCTTAATAAATCAATCTATTCATATTAAATGAATGATATCGATTTAATTTAGATAAATCTCGACTTTTGTGTTCATGGACATTTGACAAACTCGGAAATTCAAAATCCTCAATTTGAGCACCATTCAAGTACGTTGGTCATGTTGGTTTCAATAATACCAGTCATTTATTGGGTTACGTCAACCCGTATCTGATTTAAACAGGTTTGTTGGTAGTCATAAGAATTTAATTACAAATAATTATATTAAAGCTATTGTTCTCAAAACACAAATTACATGCAGATTTAATTCATAAGTCCCACTACGGTGACTTTGGTGTTTAAGACCAAAGACTTCTAAATAGAATTTAAAAACAAATAATTTAGAAAGCAAATTAGCCCAAATCTGCCCTTTATTCCTCTAATTAAACTCTGGTGGAGCATCTCAAGATTAAAAAGATTTCTTGTTTCAACAAGTCTACTAATGAGGTTAAGCTAACACCCCATCCACAGTACAAACACCTCAAATTATTGTTCAAAGCTGTATTTGATTTAACATTCAACATTAATAGAAAAATTTACTAAGTTTACACTTGATTTCGGTTAAAATTATGTTCAATCTAAAACTTTATTTAAATAATCAATCGCACTTTAGTTAAGATAACGTAAACGTTCATTAACTAAAATTTAATGATTAATCGAAATGGAATGATTAAATATGTCGTTTCGAAAAATGGTTTGGTGATAAAACTTTCATTAATATTCTCTAACTTTGAACATTGCAAATTATTTAAGAACATTCCATTGCAATTCATGATATTGCATTAAATTACCCTATATTCATCAGCAAGACTATTATTGAATTATTTACTATAGGTTTATAACAGTTAATGGTTAATTTAAAAATTATTTTCCCCTCGATTAAGTCTATAATCCAATAAAGTCAGTATATCCACCTAAGGCCCAACAAGTCTAAAAGACAAAACATTATCATGGTTAAGAGTAAATCCATGCATTTTGAGGGCTGAAATATCTATTCAATCAGTAATTAATTAATATTCGATAAAACGATATTGGATGAAAAATAGTCTCGCTTGGGCCGTTCGGTCGCTTTTAAATGGTATATATCGAGTTTGTTAAATGTGAAACGTACACATTTTCATATAGTATAGTAACATCACTTTAATGTGTAAGTTTTTGGTGAAACGTAAAAAATAAAAGTATTATTGCAAGAAAATAAACGTAGTTGAGATTTTAATTTAAACAACAAAAGAGTGTATGGTAAAGATTGTAAATTTAATAAAAAAACGAATTGCAATAAAATGCAGACGAAAAAATAGAATACAAAATTGTATATTTTTTAACAATCGTTATGCCGTGTAAAATTTTTACTGTCAAGATAATGAGGAACCACAATGTAGCATTCCCATTGGCACTAAAAACTTGTTGTTATACCGACTTTAAAAGCAGATAAAACCCAATAAATACATCCACTTCATATTCAGCGTTACCGTCTATTGTCACTATGGACCCAACGTGGGAAATCAAGCTAGTGTTTTATGATAACGGTTCAATTCAAGGAAAGCTACAATAAAACCCGTTTTAGGTTTTTGAATGATACCTCAATCTGTGGGGTTCTTCAGCGAATCGCAGGCTGTCAAGAATGTTTGTAACATCAGTTCTGAAAACATTTTACATTTATTTCCCTACGGAACATAGTGGAGTTTAGGGAATTGTATTTGATGAATGTTCACAAAACTACATCTTGTTTTTTTAACTACTTTCTTTGTTATCACTCGTAAAAGGTTTGTTTGCATCATTTTATCCATGAAAATATTCAACTGTAATAAAATACGTAATAGGAATACAGTAAATAGGATTTCAATGAGCTTTAAATTCCACATTTGAATACGTTTTAGCGAATTTCCCTATAGAGAAATTACTTTTGAATGGGACCCCCGTTTTGGACAAAATTTGCGATGAAGGTGTAGTATCAAGTCTATTTTCATGAAATTGCAAACCAGCAAAATCGGGTTATGATAATGGGGTTTTATAAGGTTTCAAAAGGGAAAAAATTGAGCTCTAGGCATTTTTGGCGCCAATTTAAAGAATTCAAAAAATTTTACTAAAACAATTTAAAAAATCTTGATAAGGCGAACAATTTTGTATTTTGAATTTTTTTACTTACGGTAGCTGAACAGTTTACGGAGAAAATTCAAAAATAAGTTTCCCATCTTATGCTTATGGGGAATTGAAAAAAATCGGTACATCGCTTATTTATTGACATAACATAATCAAATTTGGTATGTTCATCCAATGGGTAAGGCTTAAACTATATTTGGATACGACATCCATATGGCGACAAAATACGTACTCACTGAAATGGGGTTTATGAAAAAAAAAAAAAAAATGAATATGTATAATTTAGTATTTTTCTGTCCTGAGATGTTATTCCCCTTTCCCTTCTTACTACACCCCCATAGCAGCATACAATGGGCTACATCCTCTATGCTATACTATATGCCACTGCAGGTGCAGCCTCATTCCCGTTGTGTTTATGGGAAATATAAAAATACGGAATTATATAGGAAATTCGCAGATTATGTAGGTCTGCTGCAACTGGGGTTTTTACTATTTTGATTGAAGTGACATCCACATTGGTCATTCTTGTCCAGCTTGATTGGTGGATACTGTTGTGGACGGAAAAACAGATAATGTTAGCTTTAATGATAGGGCTTAGACATTTTAAGTTATGGTATTTTATTTATTAAAAGGAAGCAGTAAAACTTTCCTAAAAATAGGCTATATTTTTACAACCTTGGCATACTAAATATGCTTTAATATACTTGGTATGCTAAATATAAATAAATATTAACGTATAGGATGGAGAATATTTAAGCAGATAAATGCAAATAATAATATTGGAATAATGTAAAACCCTTATACTCTGCATCAAGCATTTATGATACTAAATATATTTTAGTTTCATACCCGTATGCTGATTGTTTTTAAAACCTTTTTGTTCTGTTTGCTAATTTAATGGATTACTGTATATGATTACATATGCCACATAAAATTTCTTAAAGCCATGAAATTGCAAACGTCAGTTATTGGTATATCGAAAATTACGAACCAAAAACGTTTTTAAAGATACGTGGATAGGACGTTGAGAGCAGTAAAATGAGCTGAATAATCTATTGAGCTTAACCTTTTAAACTTTCTATGAAACTTCCCCTTTAACTTTATATATTTTATTAAAGATAAAGAAAACCAACAAGGATACTAATTTGTTCATTGAATACAGGATCTGGAAATAAAAATAAAAAAAAATATTGTGGTGGCTGAACACTACAGCAATGTCAAAAACGTAAAAAAATTCAAAAATTTACACAATTTATTTTTTGTTTGAAAATATTGTAATCAGTGGCAAGAAAAACTATCTTTAAAGATTAGTTTCTCATGGTATAGAGAAATATTTCAAAGAAGTGTTATGCAAATATTTCAAGGTGTTATGTATCAACAAAATTATTTTTTCAATTATTTAATTATTTCTATCTTTCGTGGGGTTTTATGTTGAAACATGAATCAAAAGGAAATAAGAGAAAGCCATATGGTCAATTTAAATACATTATAGTCAATTTTAATATCATTTAGGTTTCCATAGAAACAAAACTTTAAATTTCACAAAATAAAAATTCGGTCATTAAAATTTGTCTCTTTTGACATAATACAATGTCCGCAAAATATGTATGGAAGGGAGGAGTGATGATTGCAATGTAAATACATTATCTGTATAATGTAAAAGTTTATACAAGAAACGCTTTTAAATCACTCCACTCTCTATCAACTTAAAACTACCAAACGAGCCATTGTTAAGCTGGGCATCTTCCCGATATATTCCAGGGGATGCTTGGTCATCCTGTTAATCAATGGAGTCTGAAGAAGAGTACTAACTCAACGGCTACTAGCAGAAAAGGAAAGTGGGAAGGCTACAAAATAATTAATATAATGAAGCAGATCCGAATGCTCAAAGAAAACTTGTGTGGCAGGAAGGCTCTACTTGGAATCAAAAGGGTGGAAGAGGAAAGACAAAGAAGATCATAAGAAGAAAGACAATCCAAATCAGAGGAAATGAATAATAGATAAAGAAGAAGAAAGGCTGAACCGATGAGTATAAGGACAGCACATGGACAGACGATCATCACTTGTCTATGAACTAAGGAGGTACTTAGAGGTATTTTGAGAAGGTTTGGTGCGTAATTTATTACCTGTCTACTTAGTTTTATAGTAACAAAACCCATTGGGTATATAAGAAAACGTATTTCTTTGAAATACCCTCTCATAAATTAAAAAATTATAGAACGTGCCAAAAGTTATTTTGTTCATATTTTTTTACAGTTAAAGTTTTGCCAATTCGTTAATGTCCTATCTTTTGACACTGGTTCTTGTATATAAGAATTTCTAACCTTAGTGTTGATAGCCTATACGGTATATTGGATTGTTATTTATGAATACGTTTTTTACAAACAATATTTTTAAGATTGGAAATCTTGAAACAACATGTCTTACACTCTTGAAATTGAAAACATAAAAATCACTGTTAGCTTCTTTTATGCCGTGACGCCGAGAGCGTTAATGTTATGAGGCGCTCGGCGATCAAAGATTGATACAACCGGCAGACCTTGCAGATAGTTATATTTACAGCCCGCAGATAGAAGATGCAGTGAATAACAATTATTTGAATATTTTTAATCAATCAAATATTTAAATAAATGCCGAGAACTTAAAAGAAAAACCTCAATAATTCACAGTCAAAATGCAAAAATAGCCACAAAGTGTTTAAATTATTATCACTATAATTTGCTAAAAATTATTTATTTTGAAAATCATGATATTCTTTGTCTTTAAACTATTTACATCTTATAAAGTTGCATCCAACAATAAAGTTAATTGTACTGAATAGTGAGATTGTAACTATATTACATAGAAGGACAATAGATTGCGCAGGTTGAATTAATAAACGCAGTCCAACGGCCATAATTATAACCGCTGATTTAGAGGTTGGGCAAAGAATAACGTTTGATCACTGGATAATTTTTTCTCAATACATTAACTGAGGTTTCTGTTGAAATCAAAATCAGTTAAAACAAATTAAATTTCTTCCACGATCAAATTATCATCTAATTAGAAAACAAATATAAATGAATATTTACAAACTATCCTAGTCAAAAGAATAGTTTTTGTGGAGGAAATGTGTATTTTGTAGGCCTATTTATGGTTTTATGTATTCCAAAAACATAAATTCTATACTTATATAAAACTTTAACGCTTTAACGAATTGAGATCGAATTCATTTGAACATTGATACGTTTTACTTATAATTTTATAAATTTCTGATATATTTCTTTTTCATGTACGTGAGTCATTTAAAGTTCGTGGGATTCTTCTTCCGTCACATATCCTGGGCAACCTCCAATGGAATTTGGAATATCCAGCGCAGTTTTTTTCTTCGGAAGGATTAGGTGAGTGGCAATCTACGTAAAATTAGTTTGTTTTAATGTTACGGTCAATTTTTTTAACTGTGCAAAATAACTTTTATCTATCATCAGAAGACATTTATAAACATAAAAAGGTTTGAAGGTTTTTAATTAATAGGTTGTGCCCTTAAAAATAAACGTTATCACATTTTTCATAACAAATACTGAGTGCTTTACGAGGAATAATACTAACACAAGTTTTGCATATGAAATCTACTAAGTCAGTTTGTAATATTAAACGAAGGGTTGTGTTATTATTATTATTATTTCGAAATAATAATTTTAATAAACCAAAAATCATTTTTATGCGAAATGAGTAAAATTATTTGCCATCACTAAATCATTGAGAAATAAAAGTAGAATCATTTTGTTTGTGACCCTTTGATATATAAGTTTTTTACATTCATTTTATCTGTTTCATTTTGCTTTTTAGACGGATGAAACGACTATGGAGTTTTGATCTTCACAGGTGGACTCTGGAATCTTCAATTCTCCATGGAGAGCAGCAGCCTCTATCAATAGGACACTAAAGTTTCTTTTTCTTAATTAATAAATTCGTTATCTTTGACTTCGTTTCCGTTTCTTCTATATTTTTACAATAATTATCGGTATTTTATTAAAAACAATCCTGATAAATTTATAATTTATGAATAACTTAAATTTTACATGATTTAGAATACGATGAGTTCTAAATGGAACAAAGCTATGATTAACAAATAGATAGTTGATTGGTAAAATAGAAGTAAAACACTTCCTTCGTTAATTCTTATTTAAAAATAAATAAGAACCTCTATAGCGTAACTGGTAACTGGTTTAAACTGTCTTTTAATTTTGATAGTCAGGTAAATGGTTTAATTAATTGTAAGTTCAGTATCCCTTTGTTGCCAAGGTTTACAAATGTTTACCCGATTGATAAAAATAAATTGATGGGAGTCATATTATAACCAAATCTTATTCGACAACATAAAGACAAAGAATAATTTTTTTAAGTTTTTACTGTTGGATAAAACTTTTATATTTTCAAAAGTTTTAGGGTTTGTAAAACAAGCATAAAGTAGAAACACCTAGAAAGGAAGTCTTAAGGCTAGCGAGACACCCTATGCAATGTGATATAGACCTATACACTGAATATATGAGAAGCTTGGAAAAATAGTTGAATCATAAGTCAAATAAAACTTAAAAATAGTAAAATACAGCAATAAAACCTTTCATAAAAAGCCGTTCCGTGTCAGTTGCATATAAATGCAATTTTGCATTCACCATTTCCAGCGGGTTTATGAGAATACTTAATTAAATAAAGCCAGGCAATAGGAGGACGAACATAAATTATGACTCTTGTGTCAGCTTTGTTAAAGGCTTGAACAAATTGAATTATTGTCTAACAAACGCTATTATTAAAAAAATAAGTGCAATTTATAATATTTCTTATTTAGCTGACTACTAAGCGTTTAGCGAATCATGGAGAAGTAATTAAATTAAATTATTATCACTAATATCACTAAAGGAATGATTTACGTTCAAAAGAATTGTTTACAATTTTATAATTGGTTAATTTAAAGTATTTATGATAAATGATTAAATGATTCATAGTATGATTAATATTATGTTATGAGACTAACTGGGTGTAAGCCAACCAAGAGAAAGCAAAACATTATCGGTGTTACGAAAACATAGTAGGCCTACTCATCAATTATGACTGTCTAATAGAAATAAGAACTTTAATTAGTTTTTACTCTTTCGAGTTATGTGGAAACTACGATAACGTCGATAGTTTAGCAAACCCCTAAATTACTAAACATTGAAAAAAATAGTTTAAAATTTAGGAGGGATTTAACTTGTCATGTTAATTCTTTTGAAAGTTTAATGACAAAAGTGATGATTCAAAAATATAGTTTTTTCTTGAAATTTTGCTTTTAAAATAATATAGGCCTAGTCAAAAATATTTAGATTCAACCCAACTCAAATACATCGAGTACAGTTTTCAAAAGTTTGTACTACTGAAAAAATCACTTATAAATTATAAAGTTATATTGACACTGGAATGATTAATAAAACACTGAGATGTTGTTTTATACAAATGTAATTTTATTTCTAATTTTATAAAGACACTTTTGTTTGTCATTCATCTGATATTCCAAACGTAGTTTATTTACTACACGAAAATAAATTTTAAGACATCCTCCTTAAGGCTGCGGTCTACCCCAACCAAAACAACAACAATGCCGAATACCGCCTCGCGGCCGTAGCGCTAGACGATTTTGATGGCTGCAGAGGTTTACGGGGATCGTGTTTCAGAATTAACCGATTAAGATAGAGATTAGCTGTTAACTTTTTCTAAAAGTAGAAAAAAAGGATCTAGTCGGCTATCTTTTTAGAGTTTTTAAATAAAATTTCTAATTTCAGTAATAACTGTCTAAAATCATCTGTTTTTTAGTTTTGTAAATGCAGAGGTTTACGGGGATCGTGGGATCGTGTTTTAAAAATAACCTCTTAAGATAGAGATTGGCTGTTAACTTTTTTTCAAGTAGAAAAAAGGATCTAGTCGGCTATCTTTTTAGAATTTTAAAATAAAAATTCTAATTTCAGCTATAACTGTCTAAAATCATTTGTTTTTTCTTTATTTTTAACTAAAGTTTTCTATTGGTTTTAGTGAATTAATTACAAAAGTGTAACAGAGGGAAATTAGTACCGTTATTAGTAGTTAGATTTGGTTACTTCTGGCTCAGGGCACATGCCCCGGAAGCCACGTGCCGGGGCACACAGCTTCCGGTCGTATATTAAACGAGGGGTGAGGAGGTGGGGTGAGCGTTTGAAGTAGATTTGCGCATAAATTAAAAGTTAGTTCAAAACTGAAATTCAACAATTTGGGAGTGAACTAAATGTGCGCATAAATTAACCGGGTTCAACTAAAACTTCGCATAAATTAAAACTGAAATTTCACATTTCAGTTCAAAACTGAAATTCAACAGTGAAACAAAAGTAGAAGTTAGTTGAAAAAGGAGAGGGGATAATTGCTTCAAGGTCATCCGGAGGAAGTTTTAAAAAAGACTGAACTTCTAAGAGTTCAGTTTAACATCGATCGTCGTACACGTCAGTCGAAACCGACGAGCGACCGAAGAATAGCTTCAAGATCATTCCTCGCCGTCGAAGATACATCCGAAACTTGGACGGGGTTCTGTGGATTCGGTGAAGGCGAAGTTCTCGGAGGATTCTCTCTCGGGTGGGTAGTAGACGATATTTCGTGAACTTGTACTTGTTCTTGGTTTGTATCCATCTTCTCGTAGTGTGTAATTTAGAGCGGAGTAGTTGTCGGTCGAAGAGCGTATAGAAGAATGAAACAGGAATTGTCGTGAGCGCACTTATATAAAGAAGGGTGGGGGTAAAATATGAAAACTTGCTGAACACAGTCGATAGGTGTAACAAGTTCGAAGTTGTGGAAACGTAACATCGAACGCAAAATGTTGTGAATAACATTATCATCAACGTGAACCTGCGAAGTTCTAACAAAGTATAACGGGTTAAAACTTAATTTCTTCCTCACTTTTGTTAAATTTGTTTTAGTCTTTAAAATCGATGGTTTGGAATTATTTCGTAATATATGTTGTGTCCGCAAAAGTTTCAATTTCAAACATTGCGTATCCATCACAAGAAGTATGTCAGACGTGTAGAAGTGAGAACAAGACTGATGAATGAGATATAACGTCGAGCACGCGAAGGTGATTCAAACAGGACGACATGTGCTAATGTAAATGAAATTTCAGGTTAGTAGCAATTAGACTTGTATAATGAAGTTGGCGAAACGTATATATAATGAGTAGGAAGGATGCGAACAACACAAATGCGAGTTAATTAATGGTCGCGGCGCGATGAACAATCGTCTTTTATAACGGTTATCGCGTGAGAAGATCAGTTGCGCATGAGCGCCCAAGTGGAACCTCCCGTGTTCACTCAAGCGGAACCCCCCCCGTGACTAATGAAGCGGAACCCCCCCCCCGTGACTAATGAAGCGGAACCCCCCCCATAAAAAATGGAGATTAACCCCCCCCCCCCCCGGTGGTCACTCAAGCGGAACCCCGCCGGGTCGATGACCGGTCAATGGCCGGTCACGACCGGTTGCTAACCCCATCTAATTACCACACTTCACATCCCATGCCAGCCATGAACTACTATTGTTTGAATGAAACAGAATTAAACATGGCAGCCACCATGGAAAATTCTAACCTCAAACCTTGGTTTTACGTCACTGCGCATGCGCCGCTCCCACTCCTTCGTTTCATTTTTATGCCGCTATAACTTGTACTGGAGTGAGCCAACTTCACGCTACGGCGCCTAGTCCTGTATTACTCACTTTAGCGCTACTGCGAATGCGCCTAGTCTGTATTACTCACCTTAGCGCTGCTGCGAATGCAACGAGTTCTCCGGATCGGAATCACTCCTCGCTATTGCGCATGCGCCGAGTCCTGTATTACTCAATTTAGCTCTACTGTGCGCGGAAAGTTCTAACCTCAAACCTTGGATTTTACGTCGCTGCGCATGCGCCACCCCCACCCCTTCTCTTCATTTTTACACTGCTGCGAACTGGAGTGGATTGAAGACCGTACTGGAGTGAAACAATTCCCCCACCACTGCATTAATTACCCCCCACCACTCGAAAACCCGAGGAGCGATACGAGCCCGATTTTCGCGTCAGTCGTCAACGAGTTTTCATAGCGAAAAGTCGTTGGCGACTCGGTAAGAGGTTCAAATATATAGTAGGCCTATATATATTTGAACTTCTTATACTACGTTGCGTTCTTTAATGCAATGTGGTATGTGTGTGTGTGTGTGTGTGTGTAAATATTAGTTGTAAGTTGCACTTAATTTAAGAATTAATTTGCGCATTGCGATGTTAGTTATAAGTTGTGTTTAGCGTTAAGGTGTATTAATTTGAAGAATAATGATGGTATTTGGTTGTGTTGTATTATTTGATATTTAATAATGATGTGTTGTTAGTTTTAAGTGTTGGTATTAATAATTAATGTTGTTGTTTTGCCTTTCAGCTAGATGATAGGGGGTAGATTAAATGTAAATTCAGAAGTTCGGTTGAACTTCACTTAGAAGGGGTGGGACATCCGCAAATTGCGGACTAGGTTTTTGCATTTTGTTTAGGAATATGATGGGTGGGATTAGTTGGGTGGGTGTTAGAGTTGCGTTTCTGCAGCTGTTCCAGTTTCCCTTCGAATTCACGGTTACGGATGGACCCGGACCGGCCCGTTACGGATGGACCCGGACGGGCCAAACAAAATTGCGTCGATGTCCCTCGCAGAACGTAACTAGTGGGTTGGGAGTGGGAACCGTTAGGCAAACAGGGTGGTGGGAACAGTTACTACTGTTCCCATCACCTTGGTTCTTTATAAGTCTTGAATGACCTTGACCCACTTTCGGAAGGGTCAATGACCCCCCCCCGTGTTCACTCAAGCGGAACCCCCCCCCGTGTTCACTCAAGCGGAACCCCCCCCCCCGTGTTCACTCCAGCGGAACCCCCCCCCCCCGTGTTCACTCAAGCGGAACCCCCCCCCCGGAAAATTAAAATGCCTATAACTCGATAATAGATTAACGGATTAGGACAAGCGATACATCATTGAAAAGGTCTATGTAAGACGAACATTTTAGTCAAAGAAGAATTTAGTTATCTTATTTTAGTCAAAAGTTATGCGAATTATTTGAAATAAATACCCCCTCTCTTTCCTTCCCTCCCACCTTCCCCCACTTAACGGCTGTTAACCCTTCTCATTAGCATACCGTTATAAAAGACGCATCGACCGCGGCTAAGATTTCATTCTGATTCCAGACGTTACGCTGCGAACTGCGAATAGAACTACCACGATGTCATCCCTGCCGACTACAACTTCCACTACAGCCTGCTCTTCTATTACAAGTTCAACTTCTACTTCTACTACGGCTTCAACTCCAGTCAAGAAAACTCTTCGCTTGAAAAATGCTCCCGACTGGTATAAGAAGCAACTAGAATCGAAACCTTCAACTTCTGGAGCTCCTCTTCCCCCGTCCAACAATACCATACGTCGTAGCATATTTTCACCGCCTTTGTCTTCAAATGACTCCACACCGCCTTCAACTAACATGCCGCCACCGCAGAAGCCAGCTCCCCGTCCTAATACCCCTTCATTTGAAACCTTGCTTCATCGTCTTAGTACACCTGTCATTCCACTGTCACCATTGCCTCCTACCCCACCACTTACTATTCCTAAAGATCACACCTATCCTAAAAATAAATCTCCTAAGTCTGCTCCTTCAGAGCGTTTCCAATTATTAAAAGAAGAGCGTCGTAGGGCATTTAGCCGTCCCACTACTTGCCCTGAAGTGCTCGCTAGGGGAATTAAGAAAGGATCAGCTTGTGGTAGGAAATGTGTTAAGAACGAACGTTTCTGCCGTGTACATATCGTAAAACATCTTTCCGAACCACAACTGACAGAAATCCCCACTGTTGAAGACAATCCTGAAATAATATCCGTCAGAGGAAAGAGGCTTAAGAAAGGTTTGAGATATTTTTTTCTAAGTGTTGTTGACCACCAACACATATTGGCAAAATGTAACGGCAATAAATATAAAATTAAGGTTCCTGACAATTTGTGTAAAGAGAAGAGATTTAACAATTTAGATTCTCAAGACTTTCTCCTCAGGGATAAAAAGGATCGTATTACAAGGTGGGGACGTAAACAGTAAATTCACATAGTTTTTCCAAATTTTGCTAAAAAAAATAATGGGGGAGAAACACAATGCGTTATAGCGTTGTGTTTCTCCCCCATTATTTTTTAACACTCTAAGTCTCGTGACCTACTTTTCTAAGGTCGTTGTACAGTTATATGACCTGTCTGACTTGCATTGTTTGCTGGTGTAGCTTCATATAGCGTGCAAAGAATGGTTCCTAATGAAATCTCATCAACATTCAAAGACAGAGACTGTTGTTTTGCAAGTTAATTAGTCTTGAAATAATGAAGTAGGAAACGTATATGTAATGAGTAGGAAAGATGTGAACACCGCAAATGCGAGTTAATTAGTGGTCGCGGCGTGATGAACATTTGTCTTCATTATCACACAACGACTATCTCGTGAGAATATCAGTTCTGCATGAGCAGCCAAGTGGAACCCCCCCCCCGTGACTAATGAAGCGGAACCCCCCCCCCGTGACTAATGAAGCGGAACCCCCCCCCGGAAAATTAAAATGCCTATAACTTGATAACGGATTGACGGATTAGGACAAGCAATACATCATTGAAAAGGTCTATGTAAGACGAACATTTTAGTAAAAGAAGAATTTAGCTATCTTATTTTAGTCAAAAGTTATGCGAATTATTTGAAATAAATACCCCCTCTCTTTCCTTCCCTCCCACCTTCCCCCACTTAACGGCTGTTAACCCCTCTCATTAGCATATCGTTATAAAAGCAAAGCGAGCGTTGTTCACTCCTTCATTCTACTTTCACGCACCACACTTGTTGTTTCGTCTCTGCCGTTATTATTTGCTTTAAAATGCTTCCTCACCATAGTGAAAACTTCAATCCTTCAGAAATTGCTGATGTTTTTCAACAACCTGAAGAAGATGTGATAGATTATTATGATAGTAGTAGTGACAATGAAAATGATAGTAGCATTGACAGTGAAGATGACGGTGAAGATGTAATTGAACTTGATGAACAAATGAGACCAATCTACATCGATGAACAATTTCCTTTTGATACAATAGAAAGATTTATTACGGAAGCACACAAATGGCTAAATTTAGGATTCAATGTTATAATTGGTTCAGCTATTGTGTATAATGACAGTAGGTTCTTCTGTGTAACACCAAATACTAGAGAACGTATGTTAACTTGGCAGGATGATATTATGAAGTGTTATGAGCTCGAAGTTAGCATTGGTGGCTACTTTGTCGCACAAGTGGTCTAATAACCACATTACCCTTCCCTCACCCCCACCCTATCCCTTCCCAATCCTTTTTCCTTCCCCCTCCCCATTTTTAAAACTTATAAAAGGACTATGAACCTCCATATTTTTAGTCTGTTTTAAAAGAAGTGGTGAACAAATATGCGGTCTAAAGATACTCCATTTGTTAATTATTTTGAAGTTAAAAATGTTTATATTAGTACAAATGAAATGGAAGAAGACAATATAGAGGAAAATTATAACGAAACTGATAATGATTCCACGATGGAAGAAGAAGAAGAAATAGTACAGTTTGAACAAGAACTCTTTGAAGAAATGATAAACGATAGTGACGAAGACATAGTTAAGGAAGCTATTGATACATTTATATTAGATTCATCGTTGGATTCACCCATATCACCTTTATTGTCTTCTGAATCCGAATCCGAATTGGACTAAGGTAGTTCCCCCACTTTATTATTCAAACAAGTCTTATTAATTGAGCGTTTTGTCATTAGTAAGTCAGCATTTGTTGGAGCTACATGTATGGTTAATAATGTCTCCTAGAGATACTTCTTTTATACAATTAATTGAAATTGTGAGACAACGAAATATTACGTTAGTTCAAGAAGAAGATGAAGTTGAAACAATTGACATAATACAAAATCCTGTAGGAGAAGCGATGGAAGTAACAGAAATTGATCAAGAACCTTCAATGATGGAAATGGTTGAAACACAAAATGAATCTCAAGATGTAGAAGAAACTGTTTCATATTCAGTTTTTTGGGAATTTGCGTCAAATATATTTGTTATAATTCAAATTGAAGCTATTAATTCTGAAGAAGTGGTGGGGGAATATTCTCCCCGCCACTAGCTTAAAGTTGGTGGGGGAATGTTCATAAATGTGTTGGTTATTTGCGTAGAAGCTTATTCGTCAGGAAACTGTCGACTAAAAATGTTCAATCCTAACGCACCTATAGAACCTTCTTCGAGTAACTGTCTAGTACAAACGTTTCGTGCTGTACCTTTTGAACCTTCGTACTATAAAATGATAGGTATTCATGAGATTGCAATCAATGATCAAAAACTGTTCAAAATATTCTGTTCTCGACTTAATAGAACCTTACGTCTACCACCAAATACGTTCACTTACAGGCTACCTCTGATAGACAAAGATGATGTAAGCAAAATACCAATGATTCAAGTGAAATTTCTGGAAGATGGAATTCTTGTTAATTTAAGAGAAGTATATCATAATGACTATTCGAAAAGAATAGCTTTCAACTTTCTTAAGGAAAATGTAGGACGTGAAAAATACCAGTATCCAGAACCATTTTACAGATACCTTTTTGAAAATGGAGCAAGTGTAACTGTGGAAATAAGTATCAAATTAATGTAATTCTCCCCACCACTAGCCTAAAGTTGGAGAGGGAAGTGCATAAATTCAACAATCTTATTAGAGAATGGGGAATAGATCACTTTGTGGTAATTAATAACATGCCGCTTAGTGATCTATTCCCAGTTCTCGCTTGATATACAATGACCTTGACCTATATAAAAGTGGTGGGGGAAAATCATATAAGAAAAAGGTTTTAGATGTAACTATCAGTATAAGTCTAACACGATGGATAGGTTGTTGGTTCTGTGTTTACAAGAAATTATCAATAATGGGTTTCTTTACCATTACATCATGAGATCAAATGAGTGTGAAATACCTAAAGCAATTCGTGAAATGCTCATTGAATTTAAGAAAGACAATTATGGATTTGCCATCTATCTTGCTTATACTTTTGAAGATGGTACAAAAATGTGTAATGATTGTGGAAAAGCGTCTGTTTTAGATTTTGAACAATTCCAAGATGATGGAGGTAGGTTAGTTCATCTTGTAAAAGGTCAAATAATGAAATTCGAAACATGTAATAACACTTGCGACATTTGTGCACAGTGTTTGTTTGAATTTCTTAAGTACCGTGAATTTAAACCATAATACCCCTTCCACTATCAAGGAGTGGGGATTATAACTAGGTGGGGGAACGTGTATAAATGCAGGTTGTTTGAAGAAACTTTTATTATTGTTGCGGCTTTAGCAGAAACACCATGGAATTTGAAGTGCGCCATTTCAAAATTAAATACGAAGAATGGACCTCTGTTGCAGGATTTATTAAATCCAAAGAAGATGATGAAACTTTAATACAAGTGTATTGTTTCATTCGCAATGAGGAAAGTCATCACAAGGTGATGGAGTATTTGAATACTCCCAACATAACTTCAAGGAGCCCAGAATTTATAAAATATTTAAAAGAAGAAGATTTGGATGTAACATTAGAAGTTTGGTACAGAATTTGAAATATAAAAAAGAATAAATAATTGTGGTGGGGGAAAAAATGTATAAGTCAGTGGTGGGACAAATGTGATAAAACCAGCAAAATTTTAGAGCAGAATTCACTCTGTACAACGACAGTCAACGATGGCTCATACTTCTGCAACGCCAGTAGTTTCAACTTCAAATTGCTACCAAAACCAACAGCAAAGGATATCTCATCCTTCTACATCGGGAGTGTTGACAACATCGAATCGCTATCCGGAATATTTGCATGATCCAATAACACCGTCTTCAGCAAAACTAAGGAAGAACATAAGAAAGAGAGAATTGTACAAGAAAGAAAAGATAGAACTAGCAAAATTACAACTAATAGTGCCTTCCATTGAAGTTGGATGTAGTAAAATAAAGACTTTGATGAAAACTAACGAATATTTGTTACAATTGTTAAAAACAATCGAAGAGTTGAAGAAGAATGAACATACTACAAAGTGAAATTCAAACACTCGTTCCCCCTAAGAAAAACTAAAAAAAACAAATAATAAAATAACAAAACCTCAAAAAAAGTAGATGTAGAATAGAGAGCGAGGAATAGATCACTTTGTGGTAATGGACTAACATGCCACTTAGTGCTCTATTCCTCGTTCTCGCGTTAATACTGGATGACCTTGACCTATATTAGTAAGGTGGGGGAAATTAAAAGTGGTGGGGGAAAGTGTATAAAAGACGAGTGTGCTATAGTCGAATTATTCTGAAAGCGAACTTGTCACGAGTAAGGACTTGAAGGAAAGTGTTATGGACTTGACTACAAATAAAGATAATAAAAAACTAAAGTTTCGGGAAATGGCTAAAGCAAGAGAGTCAAGAATAAAGTTAAAGTTTTACAGACTACAGAGATTGATTCCCGGGGTTAGGTTAGGTGAAATACGAACAAGAACAGTGGACATGGCAGCTGATTACATCAATCAGTTACTTACGGAATTAATGATAAAAGAAGCTAAAATAGAAGAGTTGGAACAAAAGATAGAACGGCACATTGAAAATTCGAATTGTCAACCTATAAACTATGTAATAAAAGAAGAAGTAAAAGATTGAAATTGAACAAAAATGAACTTGAACTTTGGTTATTAATAGACACTTCTTAGAGAATGGGGAATAGATTACTTTGTAGTAATGAATTAACATGCTGCTTAGTGATCTATTCCCAATTCTCGCTTAATCTAAAATGACCTTGACATACTTATCAAAATATCATATAAGCCGAATCGTAAAGAGTTATTCCTCATTTACTTGAAATGGCTCCTGTGGACAACACCGATTATCCAAGGAAACCTCTTATTGAAATATTGTATAAAATTCAACTAGACGATTTTAATATGGAAGAAGATGATAATAACAGTGAAACATCAGAAGTAGAAAGTGTAAATGATATGGATGTAGATCTAACAACATCAGAAGTAGGAAGTGTAAATGATGTGGAGAATGAAAATTTGGATATGGATGTAGTAATATCAGAATCTTCATCATCGTTTGAATATGAAGAAGTAAATACTGAAACTCCAACTGGAATAGAGAACACAAATGAACAATCAGTTAGTAGAAGATTAATGTTTCGTCCAAGACGTTTGTTTTCCTCGGATAGTGAAGAAGAAGAAGAGGATGATGATAAAATAGTGGTGGGGGAACCGTTATAAAAGCGGGACCGTCAGAGCCCATTTCATTTCTCGGCGAAATTTCGAAGAGTAAACATCGTCAGCATGTATCATTGCGATAAATGTTCGGAATCGTTTCACGATGAAATTCTACTAGATATACATAAAGAACTAATTCACAACAACACAGAAGAACAAGAAGAACAAGAAGAACAAGAAGAACAAGAAGAAATAACAGCAACATCTTCAACTACTTTACCGAATCTACAAGTATTTGCTTTACCCGGTAAGGTAGTAATGCATCATAAGATTCAAAATGAAAACTTGAACTTAGAAGAATTTATTAGAGAAGCAAAACCAATCGTAAGTAAAACTTTAAAAGAAGAATTGAAAAGATTGAACTTTCTTAAATTTGGTTTACTATTAGAAGCTATGTTTATAAATGCACAAGAAGAATTATCACCAAGAGGATTCATAACAAAAAACCGAACCATCATGGAAAGTTCAAACCTTGATTCAATAGTAGAGAATTGTATAGAAGAAATATTAACCAAACTTCAGGAACACGAAGGAAGAGGATCCGGATGGAGTCTTACAAGTATTGAAGTATTAGATATAAGAGTTCACAAACATGGATATGGACTAATGGGATCTAGTTACATTCCTTTGCCAAAAATAATTGAAAATAAAAAATCTTGTATTAATGTTCAAAATGAAGATAATGAATGTTTTCGCTATGCTATGACGACAAAGTTTGTATCACGAAATCCATGTAGACCCAACCAAGAATATGAAGACGCAAGACACAGGTACAATTTTCAAGGAATAACATATCCCGTTTCTACGAAAGATATATCAAAATTTGAAAAGAAAAATCCCGGCACGTCTATTAATGTTTTTGCATTAGATAGTTCAAACAAAGTGTATCCTTTACGTATTGCAAAAGAAGAGCTACCAGATCATACGGATTTACTACTACTAACGCGAGGAGATGTGTCTCACTATGTGTACATAAAGAAATTCGACTCTCTTGTTAATAAGCAACTTTCAAAAAATCGAAACAAAAAGTTGATTTGCAAGAGATGTTTTAATTTTCAACGAGAAGGAAGGCAAGGAAGAGAATGGTTACAAGAACACAAAAGATTATGTAACAATAATTATGAAGCAAAGATTAATTTACCTTCGGAAAACAGAGCATTCGTTACATTTGAAAAGGTTCATCATCAATACCGTATCCCTTTAGTTGTGTATGCGGATTTTGAATCAACACTTGTTCCAGTTGAAGATGAAAATTGTGAAGCAAGAAAAAGTGTAAAGTATCAAATGCACAAACCAAACAGTTTTTGTTTAATGATCAAATCAACATTATCAGAAGAACATTTAAACAGATATGGATTAACTTCAGAACCTCTAGTATATCGTGGTGAAAATGCGGAAAATATATTTCTTGATCACCTATATTCAATAGCTGGAAATACACAAAGATTATATACAAATATTGTACCAATGAAACCGATGGACGAAGAAGAAGAAATTCAACATGAAAATGCGACTCACTGTTTCTTGTGCAAAAATGATTTTACTATTGAGAATTATAAAGTTAAAGATCACGACCACCTTACAGGTTATTACAGGGGTGCTGCTTGTAATAAATGCAACTTGAGCTATCGTTTACCACTATTTATCCCTGTGGTTCTGCATAATCTCAGTGGGTACGACACTCATTTTATAATACCTGAATTAGGAAGAGACGACGGTAAAATCGATGTGTTAGCTGAAACTTCAGAGAAGTTCATAAGTTTTTCCAAAGAAGTTGGAAACGTCAAACTAAGATTCTTGGACTCCTACCGATTTTTGCCGTCGAGTTTGTCCAAACTTTCTGAAAACCTAAGGAAACAGGATTTAATTGAAACAAAGAAGATTGTAAACAGCGACAAACTGGATCTGGTACTTCGAAAAGGTGTTTTCCCATATGATTACATAGACAGTTTAGAAAGATTTAATGAAACATCACTACCTCCAAAAGAAGAATTTAAAAGTAAACTGTACGACATGGATATATCTCAAGATGATTATGATCATGCATGCAAAGTATGGAACGAATTAGGATTTAGAACATTGGGGGAATATTCAGATTTCTATGTCAAATTAGATGTGACTTTATTATGTGATGTGATGGAAGAATTTAGAAATACGTGTTTTGCGTCATATGGATTAGACCCTCTTCATTCGTACACTTCGCCTGGACTAGCGTGGCAAGCCATGTTAAAAGAAACAAATTGTAAAATACAACTTCTTACAGATATAGATATGGTGTTGATGTTAGAATCAGGAGTTCGAGGAGGATTGACGCAAAGTGTAACACGTCATGTCAAGGCGAACAATAAATATTTGCCCGATTATGATGCATCAAAACCAACAACATTCCTGGGTTATTTTGATGCAAATAACTTGTACGGATGGGCAATGTCGAATCCCCTTCCATATGATAATTTCAAATGGATAGACCCAGAATCAATTGGAAACATAATGGATATACCGAAATATGGAGAAACTGGTTACATATTCGACGTCGATTTTGAATATCCCGAACATCTTCACGACGAACATTATGATTTACCACTTCTTCCGAAGACTGAAATTTCTCCAACTGGAAGATGGCCAAAATTATTGATGACTTTAACTAACAAGTCTCGGTATGTTGGACACTACTGGATGATACAACAGGCCTTAGACTTGGGATTGAGAATTACAAAAATTAATCGAGTACTACAATTCTCTCAATCTTGTTGGTTAAAACCGTACATTGACAACAACACAAGAAGAAGAGCCGCCGCTACATCAAGTTTTCAAAAAGATTTCTTCAAACTAATGAACAACGCAATATTTGGCAAGACTTTGGAAAACAAAAGGAAACATAAGGATATCAAATTGGTAACTGATCCAGTAAAATTACAGAAATTAGTGCAACAACCAAACTTTGGTTCATCTGTAATTATTAATGAAAATCTAGTTGTTATTTCCATGAACAAGAAGTCAGTTCTAATGGATCGTCCTTTGTATCTAGGAATGTCAATCTTGGATATTTCCAAAACACACATGTACGAGTTTCATTATAAGAAGATGGTTAACTATTATGGAAGAGAGAACATTGGTATTGCATATATGGATACGGATGCACTAATTTACTGGATTAAAACAAATGACATGTACGAAGATCTACGCACTTTTATGTATAAAGATGATTTCGACTTTTCCGATTATCCCAAGGACCATCCAAATTACGATTACGACAGAAACAAGAAAGTATTGGGAAAATTTAAAGATGAAACAAATGGTGTGCCGATGATGGAAATTGTAGCATTAATGTCCAAACTATATTCATTTCAACTGTACATAAGCGAAAGGAATCAACATCAAGTCACGAAAAAGGCCAAAGGAATAAAAACCTCTTTCCTGAAGAAGAACGTACAGTTTGAACATTATAAAAGATGTTTGTTTGAAAATGTTGAAACAACTGCAACGTTCAACACTATTAGAAGTTATAATCATCAACTCTTTAGTGTCAAACAAACAAAGTGGGCATTAAGCTACAAAGATGACAAGCGCTATATTTTAGAAGATAAAATTAATACTTTACCGTTCGGCCACTACTCCCTGAACCCTATCGACCAGTAAACCTATTCTTCGTCCTCTACCTTCTTCCTTTTTTTCCTTTCCGTAAAGAAGAGGGGACATGGCAAGCCCAATGCCATGTTCCCTCTTTTTTACACTAATATGACATGGCCTTGACCTATATTCAAACTATATAAAAGAGAATGAACTGTTGTATGGATCAGTATTTTTACAAGCGATGTGCAAGCAACACCTGAAGATGGAAAGTGTGAAGGACAAGATTGTAAATGAACTACATAAACCAGCAAGAAGATGATTTCCAAGAAGAAGTACAATCATTAAAGGAATGAATGATCTTTACCAAGCTGATCTCATTGAAATGATACCGCACAGTAAATTAAACAAAGGTTTCAAATATATTTTAACAATTATAGACTATTTTACTAAAATAGCTGACGCTTTACCATTGAAGGATAAGACTGGTAAAAGTGTTACAAAAGCTATGGAAACAACGATACAAAGAAATAAATTCAAAATCAAACATCTACAGACCGATGATGGAAAAGAATATTTTAATAAAGACTTTGGAGCTTTAATGAAGAAATATCAAATAAATCATTATTCTACAAATTCTGAAGTTAAAGCTTCAATAATTGAAAGGTTCAATAGAACATTGAAAGGAGCGATGTACAAACAATTTTCAAAACGAGGATCATACGTGTGGTATGACATATTACCACAACTTATAAAAGAGTATAACAACAAATATCATCGTACCATCGGAATGAAACCTATCCAAGTAAACAGCGCTAATGCTAAGGTTGTATTACAACGCATCAGAAATAATACAACACCTAAATTGGAAAAGTTGCAACCAAAAAAGTTTAAAGTCAACGATAAAGTTCGTATAAGCAAATACAAAGGTGTATTTAGTAAAAAATATCTACCAAATTGGACTAATGAAGTATTTTCAGTTTATAAAGTGCAACCAACTATACCTGAAACTTACTTATTAAAGGATAACAAGGGTGAATTACTTCAAGGTGGATTCTATGGACATGAATTGTTGAAATCAACAGTCGGTGATGTATATCTTGTTGAAAAGGTATTACAAAGGAAAAAGGATATGGTTAAAGTCCGGTGGTTAGGATTCGATAAAAGTGAAGACTCTTGGATTCCTTCAAAAGACTTGGTATAGTAATTTAATAGCTCATTGTGTGTTTAACCTTGACACAAGATGGAGATTGTACAACAAAAAGATCGATTTAATATCAATAATATTGATGAATTGACGGTTGACAATGATAAGTTAAATCATGGTAAACATGGTGAACTACTACCAAATACGATAAGATGTTTAATAACTGGTCCTTCAAATTGTGGAAAAACAAATGTTGTTTTTAACCTTATAACTAATCCTAAAGGATTGCGCTTTAACAATATATACATTTTTTCAAAATCATTGCAACAACCAAAATATCAATTATTGGATAAAGTACTTGCAAGTGTACCTGAAGTGAATTTCTACAAGTTTAATGCCAGTGAAACAATTATGCAACCAAATGAAGCAAAACCATTTTCTATTTTTATTTTTGACGATGTGTCTTGTGAAAATCACGACACTATAAGGAATTACTTCGCTATGGGAAGACATCATAATATCGATAGCATTTATATTGGTCAAACATACAGTAAGATTCCAAAACAACTCATAAGAGACAATGCAAATATGTTGATCATCTTCAAGCAAGATGAAACAAATTTAAAACATATATATAATGATCATGTAAATGCGGATATGGCATTTGAGAAATTTAAAGAGATGTGTGGCAAAGCATGGAATGAGAAATATGGCTTTCTCGTTATTATGAAGGAAGAAGATATTAAAAATGGTAGATATCGTATAGGGTTGGATAAATTTGTATTTATGCGTTGAACTACCGATGTTACATCTAGTTACACGTTGAACTTCACAGTGTAAACATGGTGAATCAAGAAAAACTATTGAAAGAAATAAAATCACTCAGTGATTCTATAAGAATGAAGAATCGTGCATTGAGGATGGGTTTAAGTGAAAGAGAAGAATTTCTAGAGACTACATTTAAACCTATTACGGAACCTTTAAAACAGATATCAGAAACTATTGGTAAACCTCGTTATGAAGGAGATGTTTTACTACCAGTTTCTAAACAAGAAGTACAAGCAATAAAAAAAGAAGAAGATGATGATTCATATACAAGTGCTAGTGAACAAGAAGAAACAAAAGAAGAAGAACCAATTGTTGAAAAGGAAGAAGAACAGCCAATACCTGAAGCTGAACAATCTATTCCAAATTTAACTCAATTGAGTAGCGATATATTACAACATGGACCTCTTGGAAGAAAATATATAATGAAAATGCTACATGACATGAAATCAAACCCGAATTTGAGTAGATCACATGTATACGGAGCAAGAATTGATGGGAATGAATTAAAGATCGGCGATTCAAAGCTTGAAATAACACAAGACGATTACATCATTATTGGTGAGCATAAATATAAAGGAACAAAAGGACTATATGAATTAATTTTTAAAAACATACCACTAAGATATTCATCCAAAGATTTAAGTGTTTTTAAGGAGATTCTACAAAATACTAACGCTCATAAAAGAAACTACTTAAAGGATGCA
The DNA here is from genome assembly GCA_030545055.2 of Neoaliturus tenellus. NCBI lineage: Eukaryota > Metazoa > Arthropoda > Insecta > Hemiptera > Cicadellidae > Neoaliturus > Neoaliturus tenellus. The sequence continues at coordinate 327,255,840 of CM061531.1, read as the reverse complement.
ATGATTAATCGTTCACGTGCAACAAAATATAACATCGTTATAAAAAAGTTGTTTCCTCCACGAAAATTGCCAACATTACGTACTGCACCAGCGGTGAGACAACCACTGAAAAGAAAATCTTTATCACTTATGGATTTATCACTTCTTGAACAACATGGTAAAAAGAGTAAAGGAGATACTTCAACATCTGGCAAAGGATTGATGAAAAATCTATACAATACGAATGTGATTTACTACAACGACATCAATAAATTGGTTGATAGAATGAGACTATTGCATGAAGCCATGGAAGCCGGTCATACAGGTTTAAATAATGAATGGGTAGCTCTGATTGACGAACTCAGGAATCGCGGCATAATCGTATAATTATCCGCGGATATATAAGAGTTACAGGAGTATAATGTGTCAGTTCTAACATGAGCGTCGACAAGTTCGGACGATACTCCGCGTTAGGAGTTCAAGTTGGAGAAAACAGAAAAAGAAGTGGATTACCGCAAACACCCGAAGGTGACTATAACATAAATAATAAACGTTTAAAGTTTGTTAAAGATCCAGAAGAAGATGGAGATGCAACAAATTTAAAAACAGTAAAGGAGGAAACATCTACAAGTTTAAAACTTGACAATAACCAACTGTATGATGCAAAATCTCACAGGGTTATTAATGTTGCAAAACCAGTCAACAATGGAGATGTTGTTAATAAAGGCTATTTTCTAACTGCGATGGAATACGCTTTACTGTTGGAAAAGACTAAAAGTGGAAAAAGGTACAATGCTTTAAATCATAAAATAACTAATGTGGCAGATCCAACCGAGGATACAGATACAATTAATAAGCGTTATTTGCACTCTGTAATACCAGAAAAGAAAAAAGATGGATTTTCCTTCTATAAATATACTATAAACGATATTGGATATCCTAAAGAAGAAAGTGATGGTGTTAATATAAAATACATTAAAGATAATTGTATTTTATATAATAGTGCTGTTATTAATTGTCATGGAAAAGTGTTGTCCAATCTGGAAGATGGTTCAACTCCATCGGATGCTGCTACCGTGAGACAAATGAATGAAAGCTTGAAAAAAGGAACATCCGCTTTTGTTAAACAAAATCAGGTGGTGTCAAAGAAAGGTGATGAGTTTATGCAAGGAAGTGAAAAGTTTACCTTACTACAACTAAAAAATGACAAGTGGGATGGAAAAAATAAAAGATTGTCAAATATAAGTTTAGGCACGGAAGAACATGATGCTGTTATTTTAACACAAGTACCACAACTATCAGCTACTGGTGTTAATTTTATATGTAAAGGTAGACGATTAACCCAAGTTAAATCTGGTAAAGATGATCAGGATTGTGTTGTTGTAAAACAAACTATAGTTTTAGATAAAATAAATAACGTATATGATGGAAAAAATAGAAGAATATCTAACATATCAGCAGGAATAGCTCCGAATGATGTTGCTACTATTAATCAAGTTATAGCAACCTCTAATGACGATCCATCTGTGTATACATGTAATGGTAAACGTATCACAGATCTTGAGAATCCTACAGATTACAAAGATGCTACTAATGTGGAGTATGTAATGAACCTTATGGGTAATGTAATTATAGACATGCACAATCATATGCTTAGTAAACCGAATCACGGTAAAATCCAAGATGATCAAAGAGAACAATGGATTAAAGATGCAATTATCAATAAGTATTAGTAAAACTCGCCAATATATAAGTATGGAATATATAAAAAGTGTTCATTATCATAAAGTATTTCATGGAGTGAAGACGCTCGTTATATAAAACGGCATAATGAAGACCTCATCGTTCAGTCGTCGTCAAGACGTTGGCAAGAAAGGACGTGGTATAACATCAGCTGCATTATCCCTGCTCAGACGGATTCCAATTGGTGCTGTTGTGAATCGAGCGATAGACGCTTTACCATACGAATTACATCTGCCCGGAGGTTATCAATATTGTGGACCTGGAACTAAGTTGTCAAAACGTTTAGCAAGAGGAGATCCTGGAATTAATAAATTAGATCAAGCTTGCAAAGAACACGATATAGCATATTCAAAGTATAAAGATTCAACAAATAGATCAATAGCGGATAAAATTCTAGCGGAAAGAGCTTGGCAAAGAGTAAAATCAAGTGACGCAAGTATTGCAGAAAAAGCAGCGGCTTGGGCAGTAACTACAGCCATGAAGACGAAAGCTAAATTTGGTGCTGGAAGACGACGTCGCAGAGGAAGACCTGCAAAGAGAAGAGCTCCCAAAAGAGGTGGAAACATTAAGAAGAGACGTCGTAGAACTCGTAAAGCAACAGTAAAGAAAGCTCCTATTTGGTCAATGGTAAAAAACGGAGCAGGTTTATACCTAAGACCGTACCGTGTGTACTAAATAAGAAGAATCAATTGATAATTCCAAATAAAGCCTTAACAAATCATCAGTTAAATGATTATGTAAAATGTTTGAAAATACCATTTTTTCGAGGAGTTTTTATGAAAGATGCATTACCAACTAAAATATGGGAAAATGAAACTGGAATAGTAAATTTGGATTCCACCTATGGTCCAGGCACTCATTGGGTATGCTATAAAAAGCTCGGACAAACCGTTTACTACTTTGACAGTTTTGGCAATCTACCACCGCCGAAAGAACTGCAACATTATTTTCGAAACTCCAAAAACATTTTTTACAATTACAAAAGAGAACAACCTAACAATACTGAAATATGTGGGCATTTATGTTTGGAGTTTCTAGCGAAGAGTGTCAGTCAGCTTTAAGATGTCATCGTATACAGTGTCACTGAGTGGAAATTCATCCACATTGAAAAGTACGCTGTTCCCAGCATTGCGTCTATCCAAGGAAAGATTATGGGAAGCGGCATTACTTGATTTAACTACCTACAACTCAATTCCCAATGTTACGGAAGGAAAGAACAATTTACTACATTATTATGAAACTAAGGATGCTTCAGGAAAATACTCAGAATTGAAAATAATTACATTTCCTACTGGAGCTTATGAAATCGATGATATAAACCAATTACTACAAAAACAACTCGGAGAAGAAAATATCACCGTTAAAGGAAACAATAATACTTTAAAAGCAGAAATAACTTCAAAATATTATATCGATGTCAGTTTCAAAAACTCCATTGGCAGTTTACTTGGATTTACAGATACAAAAAAGAATATATTAACTCCTGGAACTACTCATTCAGGTGATACAACTGTTACAATATTGAAAGTCAATAGTATCGATGTAACGTGTAATATTATACACGGATCGTATAGAGAAGGAGTGAATCAGCATATTTTACATACATTTTATCCAACAGTGGCTCCTGGTTTTAAAATTGTTGAGAAGCCACAAAACTTGATATACCTACCGTTAAACACCAGTTTCATTTCAGACATCGTACTGAACATATTGGATCAAGACGGTGTTAGTGTTGACTTTAGAGGAGAAACGATAACTATACGGATACACATCAGAGCGGCAACATAAAGGTCAACATGGGATTATCATTTAAACCGCAACGGAAGAGTCGGGAGCTCAGTAGCTCCTCAACATTGGAAGAGTTAACATCGGACAACATTCGTTTTCTACAGAAGATTGGATTGAAACTTAACAACGATGGATATCCTGGATATATCTCAAGGACCGACATTCGACGAAACACTATGGGAGAAGGAATATCACACGCACAACCCTTACACTTCATCAAAATTAAACAATAACGATGAAATAAGGATTCCCATTCAACAACAAGATATTTACACATTACCGTGTGAAAGTTATTTGTACATTGAAGGACGGGTATTAAAATTGGATGGAAAAACTGCTTCAACAGTTCCTTTTATAAATAACCCGATGGCATATCTTTTTGATGAAATAAGATATGAGATATCAGGGGTGACAGTTGATTCGACAAAAAAGGTTGGTATAACAACGACATTGAAAGGATTAACATCATTAACACCGCATGAGAAGAATTCAATAGTCACCGCCGGATGGGTTGCCCCTGATAAAGACACTATAACACCGGATTCCAACGGTCACTTTGATTTTCATGTACCCTTACGATTGCTTTTGGGATTCGCTGAAGATTACAAACGAATAATAATAAATGTCAAACAAGAATTGGTATTACTCAGATCTTCAACTAACAAGGACTTGATACTTGCAGACCCTGCAACTACGGAAGATAAACTGGAATGGCAACTACAATTGGATAAAGTTGTTTGGAGAGTACCTCATGTAAGATTGGCCGATGAACATAGAATCGTATTATTGAGAAAGTTAAAGTCTGACCGTGATATTGTGATGCCATTCCGAAGTTGGGAATTCCATGAATATCCTACACTACCTCAGACAGAACGACAAACATGGACCGTCAAGACATCAACTTATTTGGAACGGGCAAGGTACATAATACTCGGTTTTCAAACTAAGCGAAAAGATGTTATCACTGCAAATGGCGGTCAATTTGATCACTGTAAAATAAAGAATTGTAAAGTTTTCTTAAACTCTCAATTCTTTCCGTATGACAATTTGAATGTCATGTTCAGCAAAAAACGTTTTTCCATTTTATACGATATGTATGCAAGATTTCAATCGTCATATTATGGAAAGACTAATACACCACTATTATCGCCTGACCAGTATTATTCCAAGGCTCCGATAATTGTAATCGATTGTTCAAAACAAAATGAATCGGTAAAATCATCAAGTGTGGATATAAAAATTGAAATGGAATTTGAACAACCAGTAGCAGATGGAACTTCAGCATACTGTCTAATTCTACATGATAAAATAGTTACTTACACACCGCTGACCGGAATTGTGAAGAATGTACTTTAAAAAGAATTAGTAGAACGACTGCAGATTTTTGAGGTTAGAATTATCTGCTTCAATTTTTGAGGTTAGAATTTCGTTTGTGAAAAACAAGTTGAAAACAAACATTTATGTGATTGTATAAATTTCAAGGATTTCACGAAAAACATAAAAGAGAGAAAATCATGAGTGGAAAGTTCATTTTATATTCGACCGTCGTATGAGAAACATCGTTCGCAAGATGAGTTCTACTAACGGAGAAGAAAATACACCTCTAATGGATGAGAATAGTTCAGATATAGAAAAACAAGTTGAACGAGAAATGGACGAGTTCCTCAAGTTTAACAAACATAAGAAGAGAGAAGAAGAAAAAGAAGAAGGAGAAGCTGAAAAAGAAGTAAAAAGAAAAAAGGTTGAAGTTAACATTACAACTAATATTTTAACAGAAGTATTTCTTCGGATTTTCTACCCCATTTCATCATGCATGACGAAAAGTATTTCAGTTGGAATTTTAAAATCATTGGATTATTCACCGATTGTTATTTTAAATCATGGAAATAAAATGGTTACATTCACTGAAACTTCTTGGGAATCATTTATGAAACATTTACATCTTTTGGAATGTTATTTGAGTAACAACACATTTGGAAGAAGAACAAGATTAAGTTTATTGGAATCAAATATTGAAGTTGATATAGTGAAACATCGTGGGGGACAAATGGTTCGCTTCAGAGATTTAACTAGACATGATGTAAAATTACATTTGACTAAAGAAGAATTTTACACTTTAAGTTGTACTACCGGTCCCGTCACCAGATATTTGAAACAACTAATATTTTCAAGTGCAATAATCAAAGACTATCTAATCGATACATTGGACAGACAACCTTTCGTTCCAATTTTATACGGTCCCGTGGATACTTCAATTTTTAATCGAATACCTCAAGAAGTGGATATGTGGAGACAATTGAACAACTATCACACCAACTTTAATATCGACGAAGAAGCGCAAGAAGTTAAAGAAGAACAATCGTGTTTGTAATACAAGTCAGTTGCTGACGAGACTTCATCATGAACAAACGGGTTTCGTTTTCTAATGCGCCACATATAATGGAAGTTAAAAAAGGTATAATTGAATTTCAAGCTTTTCGAGGAAATGATGGAAATTTTATTATAAAAGAATTAGTAATTTTGGATATGAACACATCTGTAGTCTATCATTACTTATTCAAACCTCCATTACCATTCAATAGACTAACAACTAAAGCGAAAGTTACAAACAAATGGTTGTACAAACATTTTCACAACTTAAGATGGGATGAAGGTTTTATTAATTATAACATGATGCCGCACATTATGAATCATTACTGCAAAGAGTTCAAAACTATCTACACAAGAGGATTGGAAAAAGCTAATTGGATACAATCATTTACAAGCAACGAAGTGATAAATGCAATAATAGATAGAGATTTCCAATGCTATTTCAATGAACTTTGTATTTCATCAAAGAGTTTTAAACATCGAAGGTCACAGTGCGCTTTGAAGAATGCCTACCGCTTAAATAATTTCCTTCAACAGAATGGTGGGGGTAATGTCGGTAATAAAAGTGAGAGTGCTACCATGACGCAGCATGAGTATTACTCGAACCTCCGAAGAGACAACATCTCCGACGGACATTATTATTAACAAGAAGATTAACAAGAAGATTAACAATAACATCAAGATGGCATCGCAGAACTTTCTTCAAAATTTGGTTGATCAATTCAACGCTCATTCTAAATCAACAATCTTACCGACGAAGAAATGTTCTGAACTAAAAGAAGAAAAACATTACATCATACATACAATCAAGAAGATGGACACTTCAATTGGTGATGCTATTAATTGCACATTGAGCGAGGCGCCGTATACAGTTGGTGACGAACCAAAGTTTCAAATCTTCCTACCGAAACGGTTTGTACAACTTCTACAAAATGAAGATCTTCGAGTTATTCAACCTGGCGCACTCTATTTAGTTTCACACGGACCGAGTGGAAACAACTCAACTGAACTAACTATTCATGTAACACCTACTACTAACTAGTTTGTACATAACATTGTAAATATATGTGTTTGTAATGGTTTCTCAATAAAGATGATATAAAACAAAAAAGAAAAATAAAAGAAGCAACGTATTGTTATGTCTTTGTACATAGCAATATGTTGCTTTTTTTTAAAAATTCCACGGGATGACCTTGACCCAATTTTGTGTGATAATAAAAGTGAAAATCAACTTATGAAATTCATCAGTCTACGACTACCTTTCGTACCGTACACATCTCGCTCTCTATAACTAAATACAAAACTTCAACATGTCCCTAAAGGTCAAGTGTGCATCTTACGATACCAACACCATTACGAGTTTTGAACAACTTGAAGATTTAACCAACGAAATGCGAGTTTTACTTACCGGTGGTTATCACTTAACTGTTGATGTTAGTGCTACTAATGTAAGGATGTTTACTAAAACAAAATACTGCGATGATGAAGTATTTCTTTTTACACAACCTACAACATCTTCATCACCGACTGGTCAACATAACATCAAGTTCCACAAGTATTACCAATGTTAAATAACTTTTAACAAATAAAACTAAGGAATCACGTGATCAATGTCAAGTTGATAAAAAGGGAATGATACTTGTATAACTAATCATTCGCTTCCCGACTCTCGCTGCGTCAACACCTAATTTTAAAGATGTTATACAGAATGATGATCGAACTTGATGGAAAAATCTATGGAAAAGATTACAACACCGTTGAACAAATGACTGAAGATTTAAATATATTAACTAAAGAAGGATATCAAGCTAAATTAATTTTAAAATTTCCTGAAGTACATCCACTATCGACTGAAGAACTTATCGCTATGGCTAAAGCGGAGAGAGAGAAAAAGGCTGAAGAAAACAAACAGAAACAGACAAAGTCTGAAGAAGATAAACAGAAATAAACTTCTTAAGTATAAACATTCCTTACATTAGTAAGGTATAATTTTTTAAAACTTCGTTTGGATGACCTTGAAATTACCCCCACCACTTTTTGTAGTACATAAAACTGACTATTCAACACTATACACTCTTATTCTTTCACTGGACTCAGCAGCGTCAACATGGAAAAACAAAAGTACAAGTACGAACCTCGTTACTGTTGTGAACAACAGTGTACAGATTTAGGACCAATGATGGTGGACGGGTTAGCTTGCACTAAATGTGAATTTTTTGGATCTTGTTACTGCAAGTGCAAAACAAAACAACTACCGCCACCGGAATTGCGAACTTTCAAATTTTACAAATCAAGATATTTTCATACATGCTGTCCTCAAAGATGTTTCAAATTTCATCCTCTCGATCTAGCTCATTGTCAACGCACCAAGTCTCATCAAGATGATTTTTGTACACATATGATAAAAAGATGTAAATACAGATCAGATTGGTATTCCGATCCTGTAGAACCATCGAATGTGTAATTTCAGTTTTACACTCTTTTTTAAAACTTCAATTGGATGACCTTGAGATTTCCCCCCACCATTGGTTTTTTAGACTTCCCCCCACCATTAGTTTAAGTTTTGTATCTTATTGAATCCACCTTTGAATTATTTCACTTCCAACACTCTAACTAACAACATGGGATCGCCTTTCGTCAAGTTTCAACATATAATAACTGACAGAGAAGAATTGGAGGAAATATTTCAAAATTTGCTCTCTGTCATGAATAGATATCCTATGAGATGGATCAGACTTGATGTTCACTATTTACGTCCTCGTGATTCTTCATCATCGAGTGAAGATGAAACAACGACTACTACTTCAGCTAGGATATTTCAATTTTCTTCATCATCGAGTGAAGACGAAACAACGACTACTACTTCAGCTAAGATATTTGAATTGAAAGACGAAGAAGAGGAACTTAGCTATTTACTTAATAACAAGCTCATGCTCACCGACAAATAAGCCTCCTTCCTAAGCGCTGATCTTCATTCAATCACCGACTCTCGCACGATGAACAACTCTCCGTTGGCACGAATGAATTCTAGTTTCGAAGTAAATTCAAAAGAAGATTTGCAAGAAATATTTAATACTTTACACGAAATTGTTAGTAAATTTAACACTGTTAAAATGAATCTGGAAATAACTTACGCCTGTCCTATTTGTGATAAGGTTGAAAGTTCTGATGAAGATAGTTTGCTGAATCTTACTCCACTTACACCTCTACAATCAGACACGACAACAACAAGTACGGAAGCAAATGGTGAGCAACCTCCTTCCCCCACCACTTCATTGTGATTCAACTTCCCCCACCACCTTTTTGTAATTCAACTTCCCCCCACCACTTCTTCGTTTAACTAACGTTCCTCGCTTTCACTTCTCATTCCGTCTCCAACATTTGAACTATCAACATCACTTGTTTCAAAATTTCAAACACCAAAAAACAACACTAATGATGGATATGATGGATGAAGTTTCCTTCGTCACAAGGATGGAAGAGGAAAAGATGAAAGAAGAAAAATTGAAATTGGAAATTAAACGTTTGCAATTGGAACGGGAAAACCAACTCGAAATATTACGTTTCTTCAAACTTGTCAAGTACGTCATCTGGGGACTCTGCCTGTACCTTATCCTCGTCGTTGGCGTTTGCTTCTACAACTCCGTGTTTCATCACAAGAATTCAACCTGTATTGCACGTTGATTGTATTTGTTTTTGCACATTGATTGTATTTGTTTTTACGAATAAAGTTCAAAACTTAAATCTACCTATCCCGCTATCACCGGATAGTTCAACTCTCAGAACTATTTCCTGTGCTAGCGGGATAGGCTTTTTTAAAACTTACTCGGGATGACCTTGACATACTTTCCGTAACCCAATTATCAAGTTGAATTTTAGTTTTGAACTAACTTTTAATTTATGCATACCTCCCCCTCATTTAATATACGACCGGAAGCTGTGTGCCCCGGCACGTGGCTTCCGGGGCATGTGCCCTGAGCCAGAAGTAACCAAATCTAACTACTACTATTCTTCTTTAATATGACACCTTATTTATAGCTCTAGGCTTCATTTAGCAGAAGATAACACGATTCTAAAAAAACCCCTTGCATTTGGGTGCGCGCCAGGGGTAGACCGGGGTGGTCCCGGGCTCCGGTCTACCCCTGGCGCGCACCCAAATGCAAGGGTTTTTTTAGAATCGTATTATCTTCTGCCAAATGAAGCCTACAGCTATAAATAAAGTGTCATATTAAAGAAGAATAACGGTACTAATTTCCCTCTGTTACACTTTTGTAATTAATTCACTAAAACCAATAGAAAACTTCAATTAAAAATCGAGAAAAAACAGATGATTTTAGACAGTTATAGCTGAAATAAGAAATTTTATTTTAAAATTCTAAAAAGATAGCCGACTATATCCTTTCTTCTACTTTAAGAAAAAGTTAACAGCCAATCTCTATCTTAAGCGGTTATTTTTAAAACACGATCCCCGTAAACCTCTGCATTTACAAAACTAAAAAACAGATGATTTTAGACAGATATTACTGAAATTAGAAATGTTATGTAAAAATTCTAAAAGGATAGCCGACTAGATCCTTTTTTCTACTTTTAGAAAATGTTAACAGCTAATCTCTATCTTAATCGGTTAATTCTGAAACACGATTCCCGTAAACCTCTGCAGCCATCAAACTCGCCTAGCGTTACGGCCGCGAGGCGGCATTCGGCATTGTTGTTGTTTTGGTTGGGGTAGACCGCAGCCTTAACAAGCCATGAAAAATGTAAACTGTTGTTAAGATAAAACACAATTCTATAAGATCAATAAATTCGATTATTTTTTGTTGTACACATTTTAGAATCGACAAAACATGACACTGATGCGACATATTAACATGATCACGTGTCTAGAGTTCATAGATCAGAGTTTATATTCCGTAACAGGCTTTGTCAATAGCAGAGTGAGTTTTATTAAAGGTGTTATGTATGCTTAAAGTTTATCACAATCAACTAATTCAAAAGGTAGCAATTTCAATCTGACACTCTGTAATAACATTTTAAAATATTTTCACTACAAAAAAAAAAATTATAAAATTTTTTTGATAAACAATAGTCTTAAATGTTCAATAAATAATGTTCTTTTACAAAATATTTTTATCATTTTGTAGCTTAAACGATAACACACACAACTGAAGTTTGAAGATGATATCAAATTTCGTACCAACAATATCTATAAAATAATTTACCCTATTTCATTTGGAATCTTGGTGTTCGTTTTTACACAAGTATAGTAAAAAGCGGTTATTAAAAATTTTGTAAAAATTTAGATTGATTCACAAAAGCTGAATAGTAATGTGAATTTATGATGTAAAAATTAGAAAAAACTATTGCCCTTTTATCCCTCCCGATAAGATTTCGTACATTCATAGACAACTTCAATAACTAAAGCTTCAGATGATCTACGCTACAGTAAAATGGGGTTTGAGTGAAATAAACCCTACAATGTTTGTAGAACACACTGAAAACAAGTTAATTTTTAAGGCTTTGTTGTATAACGTAATAGTTATTAAACACTTTTAGTTTTTTACTTGAGTGAAACTAGCTATTCTGTAAAAGCAAGGTAAAAGACCATTCTCTTTCAAAACTGCGTCTTGAAGTGTTGGAGATTGTATTTGAAAGGATAAGATAATACCGGCCGGAGGGGGAGGCCTATAAACATCTTTTGTCCTGCTCTTTTACAATATGCATGTACATTGGGCCTGAGACTTACTATTTTTTGTCAATCTTCCTGAAAAAAAGATCTATACTTTGTTTTCTCTGTTTTCTACTTTGTTTTATACACATCCAACGAGGAAGGCATTTTACGAGAAGTTGGAATATACAGTATTTTTAAAAAATGTCTAGTTTTTTGTACTAATAATGATGTGTAGCCAGTATAAAGTTAATAGTAGATCTACACTTTCAACGTAAAGTAAATTTTATTTAAGAATTCACCACTAACTTAGAAATGTCATTTAATTTCAGTACATAACAAATTGATTTACGATTGTCATACAACTTTTATTTTCATATTATTATTTATACTTTAAATAATAAAAAATGTTCTCCAAAAAGGTTAATAATTGCACATAATTGTTTCAATTTCTAAATTAAAACACATTGTAGAACTATAGCACAAAGGTTTATGAATAATACAATAATCATCGCTATGTATAAAAAAAATGAAATTTCGTATGAATACAGTTGAAAATGGAAATGTCTCTAATATGATAAGATGTGGTTCAATATCTATGCAAATTCTGCTGACCTTTTGGTGGACAGTCCCGACAAAGACATTTCCTGAATGACATTTCGTCTGACACATCTGATTTGAATCGTATACAACTTTGGCTCTACTATGTGTATTGTGACCTTTAAGAAATAATTTAATTATATAATAAAAAGGTGCATTTGAACAAATTGAAGACACTCGAAAAGTTGTGTTTACATTTGATTTAATTATTCACTTGATGATATGAATAGTATAGTAATAGTCCTTGCTTCTAAGTAAAGGAAAATTTATTTAGTTATGCTTTTGTTAATTGTAATAAAAATTAGAATCTAACTATATTTCTAAAAAGCCGCATTATATTTCGAGAAATTTCTCTTTCATCATGTTGTAAACTACCACCATTTTATATCCACGTTTGGGTTAGAGAAAATATCACACTTATAGAAACAAGAGGATCTCCTCTTGTGTGGGGAGGGTCTCCCCATTCGTCAAAAGTCTTTCTAGTCCAGAAAAGAGCTGTCCGTATCATGCATGGACTGCCTCCTCTACACTCATGCAGAGGAGTTTTCCGCTCAATTGACATTCTTACCCTCCGTTCTATTTTCATTTACAGAATAGTGCTTTCCACGTTGAAAACCTTTAACAATTTCCCAGTTGTTGGAGCAAACCACAGATATCCCACTAGATATGGTGACGATCTCCGCACTCCTAGACATCGCCTGGCACTTTCCGAAAGGGGAATAAATTATTCGGGTCCGGCCTTT